>QUSF01000097.1:498732-518422 GCA_003676055.1 Chloebia gouldiae | reverse complement strand
AAGCTGCAACAGCGGGGCCGAGCTCCGTGTTGAGTCCCCTGCCCAATGAATCTTTTAATAAAGAGCTGAACATTAATAAAGGCATAAGCCTCTGTTCATTACAATTAACATTGATTATGATCTATAAAAATACATATAACAAAGAAGATCTCATGGCTCTTGGAGGAAGAAGAAAACAGGTTTAAACCCCCCTGCACCCAGGTGAGCCTCCACCCAACTCCCATGGCTGCTGCTCTGCCCTGGGTGCTGCCCACAGCTTCCAGAAGGCATGCCTGCTGGCCATGAGGGGCATCCCCTGAGGAGCATGAAAAGCCAAAAGTCAGGGCTGAGGCCCCTGGGGTGCTCCTGGTTGCCACAGCAACATGGTGCCTTTCTCCATGACGCTGCGATGTTGCCACGGAGATGACCTGACCCATACCCTGGGATGCCCAGTGCCCCCAGAGCCCTGGGGTTACACAGTCAATGTGGCCATCAGGCAGGCCAGTGTCACCAGGGACATTCCAGCAGCACAGATGTGGGCCAGGGACACTGGGAGCACTGACATGGCCCAGGGACATCAGCACCTGCCTGGCCTGGACACACCCTGCACTCATCACTGCAGCAAGTGTGCTGGGGATGCCAGCAGCCATGGCTCAGCCCAGTTCCACCTTCAGCTACTTACCTGGCATGTCCTGACAGACATTTGTTCACAGCAGGCAGCCAAATGTTTTCTCAGTTTAAAGCAGTAACTAAATTACATTTCACCCTGGAAAATTATCTGTACTGCAATTTGGCTTCATTTGTGGTCAAGACCAGCTATGCTACAGTGAGAACAGGTATCTTGGATGTCGATGTGCCATGTTTCTGCCTCCTCAGGAAGTTTATAGGAATAGCTGATGAAAATAGAGGGCACTGGGGAGGAGTCATCTCCTCTACACTCCCATGGCAAACCTGCCACCAGCTGCTCTGCTTGACATGGGGTGCTGCCAGCTGATGTGTGCCCCACAGAGCAGCTCCCCTTCATTAACAACAAATTAGAAGTTAAATCTCATTTCCGCCTGTGGGGGAGGGCACAGCCAGGGCTGCTTCACACTGTGGCTGCTCCTGCCTCATCCCAGGATTTACTATTCCTGTTCTTGCAGCAATCACCTGGTGGTGACAGGTCACTCCACTCACATGGGATGGAGCACCTCAGGGGCATGGGGAAGCTTTCACAGAAACCACGGAGCTGCTTCCAGCTGGACCCTCCTGCCCTGAGGACCTGGAGGCCATGGAGCCACTGGAGTTGCCTTTGAGTTCCTGGGCTCAGAGAGGAAGGTTGTTCCCCACTGTGCACCTACACAGGCCCCATCTGCCAAACACCACCTGTTCCAAAACTCAGCTGATAGAGACCCACTTCCAATCCAAAGTCTTAAGTGAGATTTCCAGCTTCCCAAAACAGCTGGGAGTATCAATCCCTCCCCAACAGGAAAGAAGAAAGCATCAGGCTCCAAAACAGCCCCAGAACGCCCTTCCTGTGCCTGGCCCTGCAATTTGGGACTGCAGAGGAAGATACTCAACTGTTTATCACTCATGTTTGTGATTCTTCAGAGATGACTGTATGACCTGCCTGAACCTTCTGTCCTGGTTTAGGACAAATCTGGGAGAGAACCTCTGAAGGGCTCTCTCTGAACCCACCACACCTTCCCTGAAGTATTATGGTGAGGAGCTTGGGTGGGTGGCACCAGCTTAAGTTACTGAAGGTGAAGCCAACAGGAAAACAAATTTTCACATTACAACTTGAGGTTTCTGGAGCAGTCACTTCAGTGCTTTTGTTCCAGTCCTCAGGCTGGGCAGCTTGGGCAAAGCACCAAAGCTGCTGCAAAAGTGAAATCCCAGGGACAGCACAGAGCCCCTGCCAGAGAAACAGCCCCTGCACCGCAGCAGCAAGACCAACACACCTAGTCCTGCAGCCCTGACCGCCACTGGGAACTCAGCCCCTCCTTAAGGAGCTCAGAGATGGTCCATGGGGATCTGCCTGGATGGCACTGGCAAACCCTCTCCCTAACCCACTCAGTGCCCCAGGCTTGCTGGGTGCATCACCCTTGTGGGACACAGGGCCCTATACTGCTGCACAGCTCCTCTCCAAATCCAAAGCTAAAGAGTTGGATTTCTCCCCTCTGTGCCCAGACAGCACAGCCCTTGCCCTCACAGGACTCTGCACCTCCTGGGCTCCTCCCTCTCCTGGGTGGGTGTGCACACCTGAGATGTGCAGCAGCACATGGAGTGAATGGAGAACATTGGTACTGCAGGAACATCAGGCTCCCTTCTAAAGCCAGTCTTCAATGCTTTCGCTCCCCAGACTATTGAGATGCAACATGATTTTCTCACCTGTGAGCCTCACTGTTCCCAGAGCTACTGAGGGGCAGAGGGTGTACAATTCGGCTGCCTCTGTCTGCTGTTTTCCTGGGAAACATCTCCACCGGAGAATTTCAAAGGTTTTGGAAAATACTAAAAATTGACCAGTGCAAAGTTACTAGATAAGAATCTTTAAAATTTATTTGACTAATTGTGTTACATTCAATATTTGATGTGTTTCTCCTGGACAAAGAATTGGCATAAATACAAACAAGCCTTTGTGTGCCTTCCCTAAACAAATAAGAGATAAAGTACTAGAGACAACAGAACATAGTTCACATCTTCATATTTACACTTTACCTTTACAACTTAGCGCCAAGAATATTTACAGAAAAATACAGTAAGAACAGAATGTTCATGTCTTGGCAACAAAAAGGAATTCATATAAATTTTCTATGATTGAAGAACATGATATCTGGCATTCTCTCTTCTAATTGCTCCTGATAAATCCATGGGGAAAAGAGCTGTGTTTGCCTTCAAAGGTATCACTCAATTACACAATCAGGAAAATGTATCAAATTTATCTGTGAGGCCGAAATTTAGTTTTCTCCCCTTCCTGGGCATGCAGAACCTTGTGAAAAGAAACACTGTGACCTACAGAGAACCCAGCAGGTACAGCCCGGGGCAGCCAGGGCTGCTCCTCCCTCCAGCCTTGCACACTGCTACCCACAGATGCACCAATTGCCACAGGCACTGTCCTCCCCCTCTCCTGCTTGCTCTAAAGTTCTAATGCCTTCCTAGAAGTACTTTTAAAAGAATGGCTTTTCTTTAAAAGTCTCTGTTAAGGTACTAAATGTAATTTCAACACTGTGTTTAACAATGTGACAGTGGTCACCTCCTGCTCTGTTTAAACAGAATTATGAACCGAAATTGAAAGGTTTGATGAAGAGTGTCCCCAGGTTAATTACTGTGGAACATCTGCAGGTCGGGGAGGAGGGGGGGGGAAGTGAGGGGTGGTGTCAGCCTCATCCCCTCTGATGGACAGGGATGCTGACCCAAGCCACTCAAGCATCAAGTCAGGAATTTTATGCAGTAGTTTGTGATAAAAAAAAAAATCTGGATTCTTGGATAACTATTGCAAGTCACCACAGAAATAAACCTCATTTGCTCTGACCCTTCAGGGGAAAAGCTCTCAAGACAGTACCCTGGACTAGCTAAAGCCATTGGAATTTGGTCAGACTTTGAGAGGAGATGGATATTAATTCCCAGACTGGTGGGTTGCATTTTGTTATGAAGCCTGAGACCTCCACACATTCTGGGGAAGGTGGGACAGTCCCTGCAGGCACCCTGCACTGGCACAGTCTGCCCAGGGTGCCTACTGTTGTAAGCAGCACCCAAACCATGACAGATGGCAGCACAGTTTTGCACCACAACATTCTTATACTAAACTGTGACTTTCCTGAAGGCTCAACTTTCCAGAGAGCAAATCCCACCACCTACAGCCAGGTCACACCACCTGTAACCTGCCCACCAGCTGGTTCTACAACTCAACTGATACATGACATATAATAGATCCATCCCCTGGCATTGGAAGTGGCCACAATGTGCCCAAGTTCCCTTCTTTCCAGACTCCTGCCAAGTCATATGGCTCTCACAGCTGTTACTGCTCCCATGGGTGTCTTTAGGTGAACATGGAAATAGACCCAACACAACCCTTCAGCCAAGAACAGGTCTTTCTAAAGAAAGTAAATCTTCAGACAGTCTATTAGCTATGCTTGCTAGAAACTACTCAGGGTTTGTCCCAAGGCCCATCTGCTTTTGTGACTGTTCCCAACTGCCTGGCAGCAGCACCTGGCAGCTCTGCTGCATTTGCCAGGACTGTATAACACTCAGCAATGGTAGGTGGGGTTGCTTTTACACTATCAGTGTGCAGACATAGGGGTTGCTCAGGATGTTTACTGGTTACACATGCATTGCTCATGCCTTTTAAACCAGTGGGCTCTCAAGTGTGTTTGGCCATTAATTAGATCCAATAGGTACATACACAGTGTGGGTAAATTTAGCATCCGTGCATTAAATTCCTCCTGGCAAGAGTTTGCAAGAGGAATGAGGCCATCCAAGTTCCCTGCACAGCTTGGCCAATGCACCCAAATGCTGCCCTGGAGCTCCTTCTGCCACGTGCCACCTGGGCAGCACACAGGTATGGGCCAGCCAGCACACATCCTCCTACAGGGGCTTTCTTTGAGTGGTTTCATTTTTTCACTTTTTATTAATCTGGATCAAATTCCAGAGCTCCTGAATTGAGAAGTCAGTGCACTTGTTCCCTGCCACAAGCACACATCACCTTGGCTGACCACATCAAAGTCCTTTCACATGTATTTTTAGGGGCCTATGTTTCCATGAACTCTTTGTGAAAAACCACATGGAAAGCCAGGAGCGAGGTCTGTCCTTGGCAGATAAGCTGTAACGAAACAATCAAAACTGCTTCAGGTCAGAACTGTTGCAAAAAGTAGGTCTGAAATATCAATATTCAATGCCTGACAAGTATTATTGCAATGCATAGCACAGCTTATTAAAACCACTTTGAAAATAATGTGAAGAGCTCCCCAAATTCCTGCTCACTCATCCCCTTCCATTACCCTGTGCTGGTAGCATCAGGATGCCGCTGTGGTCACGCTGCACCTCCCCAAGGGTGTCAGCCACACTTCACTGCTGCAACACCAGCTGGGATGTTCCAGGAGCCAGAGGTGCTCCCAGGGCTGCCTGCACCCACCACACCTCTGAGATCCCAACTGGAGCTGTAAACATCTTTTCCCAGCACATCCTTTGAGTCCTGAACATATCAAAGCACAGGCTGAAAATGAAAACTCCTGACCTAGGTGGTTGCAGGTGGTTGCTGCCGAATGTGAGAACATACAGGAGATTCAAAACAATGCGAATTACAGCTCCAAAGGGGCTTTCATGGCATTGAAATTAATGGGGAAAAGAATTAGTGAATTTTCTTTTTGAGTTGTTTAGTCTGTTTAACAGGAGCTTCTGAAAAGCGTTGTAGAAGCTGCAAAAACTGCTCATGTTATAAATAACAGGGAGGAGGCAGCCCCAAAATCTCAGATTTGAATCCAATGGAAGGAAGGCAAGTGATGTTTATGCATTTTATGGAAATGATGAGGAGGTGATACAGATACTTCAAAATAAATTAAGTAGTTGCATTAAAAAAAAAAGAACTAAAAAATAAAAATCTAGCTACTGAAATTAAATGTGACATTTTGCAACAGACCTGAAAGTCATAACCTCGCTTTTATACAATCAAAAGCTCTTATCCAATAATAACTCTTTTCAGAAAGTCATTAGTATCAGGTGACGGTGGTTGTCTCGTATGCAGATGGACTCGCTTGGAATCCTGGAGGGAGTGGCCACATAGAGCATCTGGGATTTGGATTTCAGGGCCTGCTTCTTCCCAGCAATCTTCCTCCTCTGGCTTCTGGTACACAGATGGGTTACAGCCAGTGAAAGATCTTGTGTTGAGCACAGAAGCGGGACTCAAAATGTCTTTGAAGTTCTTACAGGGAAAGTTAATGCTCTGGAACAGACTCCTCCTCCAAGGAAAGATCCTGCTCTCTTGCCCTTGGACAGGTGGGTGCAGCAAGGCGCCTAATGGCAGGTTTGTTTGTATTCTTATTTTCATCCTCATATGCAGAGATGGCTTTACTTTGATTGTTTTCCCCTCAGAGCAAGACACCTACAGCTCCTAGTTAGTCTGGAAAGGATGACTGGGTGAAGAGATTATTTTGCTAGCATCCAGGAAGACTGGAATTCAGTAATCTTCTGAAGGTAGGTGAATAGATTCAATATCCCAACTGCAATGTTTTGGATTCATTTCTCATTCCTCCCACATGGTATCTGCTGACTTGTGCTAGAACATGATTTCCTGAATTCCGGAGGGCTGAGAAAAGTTGTTGTTATTTAACTGTTTTCATTAGTGTAGCCACCAACCTCTGATCTAATTGTCCTGGAAGGATAATGACCTAGGGGTTGCAGTTCTTGAGCCCAACCTCCTGGAAAAGTGAGGTATAAAACTCTGGCTCCAGCTGCCTGTTCCGGTATTTATTGACAATGTCTGTTATTTTCTGTTTTCGGCGGACGTGGGGGGGGTTGTATGAGTCACTTTCCAGCCTCTTTCTCCGACAAATATTTATTACTGTCTGTCTCACTAGAAAACCTGAAAAAGAAACAGCATTTGAATTAAGTTTAAATTCAGTTCCACACCCCTCTTCTGGCTTCCCAGGCAAAGACAATTTTGGGTTCTGTCCCATCTAAACCCAGGGGAGATGCTCAGCACCACCAAGTCAAGAACTTTTCTCCATGAACAGTTGATAACAGACAGCCATAGTCCCCAGGCTTGTAAAGACCTTCATTGTAAAGAAGGAAGGAAGGGACTCACTCAGTGGTACCCTAAACTGCCCGGAGGAGAAGGAGGAGTATCCTCTGCTTTGCCAGGGCCAAGCAGCTGCCTGGAAGAAGCACCCTCGGGACAAGAGGGAAAACCCAGGGCAGCCAACATGAGAGTCAGAGTACCACAGCCCCAGCTATGCCGCACATCTGGGCCTTAGATGGGCCCTGAGGTCAGAACAGGTAATTCCAGGGGAGCCCTGAGAATGAAAAAAGTACCTGTCAGTACCTTTTTCCTGTAGGAATTGCAGAGCCTTCCCCTTGGAAAAGAGATGAGGAAAGACCTGATAGGTCGTGGCTGCAAACAAATTTCTCTTCCCCTCACTGCCTTGCCACTTCTGTCACCCCCCTGTAACTCACACTGCTGGATGCAGATGGAGGAGAATGTGGGGAATCAAAGTAGTAGCACTCAAAAGCTGGCAGTTAACTTTATATTATTTTATTCTGAAAGGAAATTTCTATGCCTCCAAGGAAGCAAGTATCCCTTACCCCTTTGCTGTTTCACAAGCTCCTTCTTAAACACAGAAACATGTAGAGGACCTCACTGCACACAAACTACACCTGCTGAACTTAGAGATGAGAAAAATTTCACTATATTAACAGTCCTGATGCAGCAGAAAAACAATCCCAACTCTAGGAAAACATACCTGATAGTTTTTCAGTAAAAGCCACTGTCATCAGCTGAATTCAGAAATGTTATTTAAGGACCCAGGTTTGGCTTCAATTTGCCAAATCACTGAATTAAGCATACAAGCCCCAGAATCTGAAAGTCACCTCCAACAGCAGCTTTATGGTTATGTACAGGTATCCTAATGTTCACTACTTCATTTTACTCTGTCCTGTGCAGTGCTCTTGCTGGGTAGGGTTTCCAGTTACTGAGGCTAAATAGCACCAATACCAGGACAGGTCCCATGAATTATCCAGGAACAGAGGAGAAGGCAAGCGGGGACACATGGAACCTGTTAACACATGCCTGCCACATACACATGGTATTTGTATTGAACACATAAGAAAATCCTCAATTGCTGTGGTTTTAATCCCTATCTGGCTTCTAAACCAGAAGGAACACACAGCATGCCAGCAAAGTAACAAATTCCATGGAACCCTCTGGTGCACCTTGGTTCTCTGTGCTAAATAGCAGGGTCACATTTTGGATCTCTCCTATTTAAACAGGCCCTGTTCCTAGTTCCAATGCTCTCTCCTGCTATCCTGGCAGCCAAGGGCTGCCCACCCTGCTCCCTCTGCTGTTCCTGCTCCCACTGCTGCTGCAAAAAGCATGGCTTTCATTTGTTCAGCAATGCCTAACACTTTTCCAAAGAAAGATTCCAGACCATGTACTTTGCAGATATATTATTATTATTTAAAAAAAAAACAAAAACAAAAAACATGAACATTCCTAAAACCCTTTAGCTTACCAAGAGCTCTCCTACTGACTATCATTCCATCCACCAGTGGGATAACCATGTTGAATTTCCCAGTTGCTCCTTGTAGTTTTATCCTGAATAAGCCAGTGTTTAAAGGATGGATGAAGATCACAGGAACTTCCTTCTCAGGAATGGTAGATCTTAAGGGAAAAACACAACTGTTTAATCAGTTTTAAAGCACTGTTTCAATTAATGATCCCTTTAAGTGCCAAAAGAAAGTTTTAAAATGCCTCATGGCTAAGGCAGCAAGATCCTGGGGCATGTTCTGAACCCTCAGAAGGGCTCTGTCAGTTGTGCCTATGATCTCTGTCCCCACAGAACTGGAGAGTTCTGCAGCCAGAGTACAGTGTGTATGCAGCATTAACCACCTCACAGGGGAGCCTATCAGGAGGGAGGCTCATCACAGACTCAGATAAAACTGCACATTCTCTGTTCTTTAATTTATATTTTATCTGCAGTGATATGAAGAGCTCTTTCACTTTTTCAACCAAAAAACAGTCCACCAAGAAACCAATAAAAATAATGAAAATAACAGTGGCCTTACCTCAGGGAAGTGCTACTATTGGCTGTGGTTTCCACACCAGTGCTAGTCTCAGATACCAGATCAGGGAGGGGAAAGTTTTCTGTAAGAACAGGATGCACCAAATAAAGTTTATCTAATACAGTTTTGGATTTGGGTTTTTTTTTGTGTACAAGGAAAGATTATTTATCACCGCACAGTCCTCAAGCATTTACACCACTAGAGTTCTTGCACAGCTAGCATCTTTGTTTGGCTTCCATTTTCAACATTCATGGGGGGTACACACACCTCAGCCATTGGCACTCAACAGATGAGGTCCCAAACCTCAAATTCTCTCAACCCAAAGGTCAAAACCTCTAGAGGAATCATGAAAGCAGGAAGGAGATTAACTACTTCAACCACAAAAAGATCTTTCAAATTATTGTTCACGGCATCTTCACCCATCCACAAGCGATCAGCCTCCCTAATACTGTGAGGAGCACTGAACAATGCCAACCACTCATACCTACGGTTCCCTTGAGCCCTGATCCCATAAAGGTGATATCCTTCCTCAAATCCAAGCTCTGTGGATCTCTACCATAACCTACAACTCTGCTGCCATGCAATGGTAACAAAGACTGGATAATGAACATGAATGAAGAAAAAGTAAGAACTTGAGTCTCTTAAGGGGATTTGCCACTTCCCAACACCTTGTTCAGGGTTTAAGAGCTGTTGAGAGTTACTCACAAAAGTATAGTTAGGCAGCAGGACAGTGCCTCCAGCAGAAGGTGTCTAAGGCCCAAACCCAGATGTGGCCATCAAAGCTGGGATGCTAAGGGCACACAACAGCTGGAGCAAGTAGAGGGAGATCATGGTGAGCCACGGACACACTCTGAGATGGAGCAAGAAGGAGGGCAGGCAGTTGGCACCAGGATGATAACCCTGACTACAGTGTCCAGACTAAAAGATGTACCAGAAGCATAAGGTGAAAGCCAAGAACATATGGAGCATATGGCAGAGCCTCTGTGCTAGGAGTCACTTCCAAGAGCTGCCCTCCCCTCCATCCAACTGCCGGGCTTACTGAGGCTCACAAACTCATTTCTTCAGCTTCCGGCCCAGAACTCTGGGAGATTCCTATGGCTGCTGAAAGAAACAGTCAAGCAGAAGCAGGCCTGTGTAGCACAGCTGTTGCCCTTGCAGTGATGGGTGTCTAGCTGCCACCCAAGAAGGAAGTGGTTCAGGGACATCAGCTTGGAACACACTCTGAGCCCATGTCTGGACAAGGATATGATGATGCAGAACTTGCTGTCTGCCTCCTAATCTCAGTAAGGCTCAGAGGGACATGCTGTGGACAAGGTGGTCTTCCTGAGAATTTATATCTACACTTAACAGGAAGCTTTCTATTGATTGCTGCTCCCATTCCTATGGTTGCTTTACTCTGGAAGGAGCTAAGGCCTTAATTAAGGTCCACCCTTACTGCCAGACTGGGAACCAGGATTAGAAATCAGAGACAGAACAAAGCAGCAGCTCCTGGCCAGTCTTGAAGACACTGCTGGGCTAGGCCAGTGCACAGAGACTCTCACATAGTACTGAGGCCAGGCCATGGCTTAGAACCAACACACAAGAAGCTTCTGGGGACAAAGAATTCCTCAGTGCTGCTCACCATGGCCATGCCATGGCTGTAACAGGATAAGCAAAGCTGGGTCTCTCCCAAAGCAGCAGTAGCCTGAGGCAGAGAGGAAACACCAAACTAAGAAACAAAGTTGCATGAGGAGCAGGAGCTTGCCTGAGCAACACAGCAGAAAGGGAGCAGGGAGCAGGCACCCTGAGTGCAGAACAAACGATCTCCCCCTGAAGAGAGAATATGGAGATCCAAAGGTGCCATCACACCAAGGAGGATGATGATTCCTCCAGCACAGAAAAAGCAGGTGTCAGAAGCCATTTTTTTAAAGGAAGAAAACCAGATCCACTCCTAGGAGACAACAGCTGAGGAGAACTCAGAAGCAGGGGAACACACCTGCCTTGCATGCTGAGCTTAAGAAGGTTCATTACGGCATTTCACAGGTCCTGCCAGCACTACAGGAAATTTCAGATCTCCATGTGCCACTGATTCATGTACACCCTTATGGATCACAACGCAAATACTGAATAACTGATTCAGAGTCTTAGTGTTGTTACAGACAACAATTAATTAGGACTCATTTTAATTGTGAGGGTGGTGAGGCCCTGGCACAGGTTGCCCAGAGAAGCTGTGGCTGCCCCAGTCCTGGAAGGGTTCAGGCTGGATGGGGCTTGGAGCAACCTGGTTTAGTGAAAGGTGTCCCTGCACATGGAAGGGGGTTGGGACTAGATGAGCTTTAAGGTCCCCTCCAATCCAAATCAGTCTGTGGTTACATGATCTAGCATTTTATTTCATTAAAACAAACAAACAAAAAAAAAAAAAAAAACAAAAAAACAAACTAGGGTTTTTCCTCTGGTTCCTCTCCTGTTGTTACTTTAGTGAACAGCTAGAAGATGTACATACCTATATCATCATAACGTTCCACCCAGACCACATACACTTTGGTTTCAGGTCCCATTGGTGGAATGGTTCGGCCCTGAGGCATCCTCTTGGATCTAGAAGTAGGACTGAGCTGTTTCGACATAAGGGAAGAGCAGCATTTGCAAACATTGTGAATCCAATAATGCAGCCAACAAGTATTTCCCAGCTGCTCCTCAGTCATTCATATCTCAGCCAGGTACGACCTCTGCCAGCTATTGAGCAGGAGCAGCTTTGCTGGAACTACTCACTGCAAACTGGGTTGCCAACTACTAGTTTTTAATATAAACGAATACATATATATATATATATATATATATAAAATCAACCTTGAATCAGTTAGAAGTTTTTCTCAATGTTCTTGAAGACCTTAAATGAGTAACTAAATATACATTTGGAGGTGAATTCTAAACAAGTAACCAGCAGTAATAAGTCTTTCACTTACAGATACAACAGTTCATGGTTTTCTGCTTTGTTACTGTACAAAAGCAACTTCTGGTACTTCAGGCACAACTGACACTGTAACTGGGTAGGCAGGAAAAGTGTTCATGTCTATCCATCCTCAATTTCCAAGCATGGATTTGAGACTGAATTACTCTGTAAATACTGCATATACTTTCTCCTGCACACATTTCAAGATTTCAGGATGCACACTATTACCACTTAGCATAAGTGCTATATTTAAGTAATGTAAGCTTTCTATCTCCTATGGTAGAGGCAAATTCTGGCAGGACCAAAGCAGATATCAAAGATTAATGGCAAGGAACAAGTAGCTCTACACACTAGGAAACCAAATCATAGGCTATCAAAAGTCCTGAGCATTGCCAGCATGTTTCTTGAAAAGAAAAAAAAAAGAAAAAAAAGCGCACCATTTTTCAGTGTAAGTTTTGCCTTACCCGCTGGGAGGGATTAAGATTGTCTGTATGATTGGGGAAGAGTTCAAGTGTCAGAGGCTGCTGCTTCAATATTCCTGGCAGCAGATCCATGTTGGAGTCACTTTCTTGGTCAGAGACACTGCTTTCCAGCGAATCAGCTGTAAGATAGAAGAAAAAAAAGTGGGTTTTATCTATTCTTCCACCAAAAAAATTAAGCTGCCATCATCGATAAGGTTTTGATACTAAAAAATATAAAGCTTTTGAAACTAGACATGCATAAATATATGATCAAGTCAATATAGTCCTCATAAGCAGGAAGATAAGCTAGGAGGTAACTGCCAGTTGTTCCAGAAACAGACTGCCAATAAAGCATTCCCTATGGACTTACACACATCCCAGCAATTTCCTACAGAATAGTCTCCTCCTTCCTATGGCTACACCGTATTTTATTCCAGGCAACTTTTAGTATGCCAAAGATGCTATGAAAGCTGTTGCTTTTCTACTTAGCATTGGTACAGACACTCCCGTATGTGCTGCAGGAGCACATCACTGACAGGAAAGGAAAAAAAATAGGCATCACCAGTTAATGATGAATCACCTGTTCAACCTAAAGCACCCTGGCAAAAACAAAACTGCTGTGCATGCCTGGATATCTACTGAGGTTCAGAGAAAGTACAGAACAGATGCCACATTTGGAAGAAGTTTAAGGATTAGAATGCTGTAATTTAAACATCCACACCTTTCTGACAAGTATCTTGCTAAACACACTACTTAGTTAATTTGTTTAGGTTTTGCTTCTGAAAGAGCTTTTAAACAAAAAAAAAAAGTTGTTTTCATTGTTTTCATTTTTGTATAGAGCATGTACAGACAGATCTTACTCAGGGATTCCACTGGTGATGGGACAACAAAGGCAATTTCTGTCAGGGCATCTGCATAATACAGCACCTTCTTCTGCCCATTGAAGATACTTGCCCCAACATCTTCTGAGATAATCAGATCATCTGAAATGGACAGAAAAAGAAAGTTTAGCCACAGGGAAGCTCTACTTCTTTACACTCTGCATCAGAAATGACCTTCAAATACAAGGGGCAATCAATGAGAAGAAATCATGCAAATGTCATTTTAAAATGAAATGAGTAAAATCTCATGGCTAACAACCTTTCTCAGGTATCTATTTTTATTATCTTGAAGGAAAAAGCCATTTTGAGTTGGGAGTGGCTTCATTTTGAACACATTTCCAATGTACTGGATTCTTTATTTCCTAGTACTCTAGTAAGCACATCTGCCACAAGACTACATCTGCTATCTATGTCTGAGCATTCTGTCTAGTGAGTCATTCTATTTCCAAAGGATTCTAACATTTATCACTTCAGTCTGATACTATTCTAGAATTCCAATTTCTACAGGTTGTCTTCAGTATTTTCTCTGTCAAGCAGAGTTAGAAAATGATCTGTCACTAATCAATGCAAGAAAAGTCCCCACTGACCCCCTCACCACAACTGGCCAATACAGGCCATCAGAGCAGTGAAAGAACATCCCTCCCCCCTTTTCCTTCCCTTAGCGAGGACTTTAAAATGAATTATTTCTCTGATAAGGATTCCTGGGATAGCTGCCTCAGCAAAGCCACTGGAGCAGTGAAATTCAGCATACTGACAGAGAAGTGGCCAGAGACATGTTGAAGACTCCAAGCCATTCTTCAGCATCAGGAAAAGATTCCTACATATCCAGTGCACAGGTGCTCAAGGAGCAGCACCATAACTCAAACCTGTTGGAACTCAAAATGTCCCTCAGACATTTTTGGAGGTTCCAGGCCCCGGTCAGAAGCATTTGAGACCTTGTCAGGCAGCTGGAAACAGCTGCGATTTTGAGTTTGAGCCATGCAATGATTTACCAACTGTGCAGGAAGAACAAGAAGTCACAAAAGTTTAGATATTATAGTAGAAGCAGTTACAAAGTAGAGGGAAGAATTTTTTAGTAGTGTACAAGGGGGTTTTAAACACCTGTACAGGGGGGGTTTTACTTTGTGCATGGGAGTCAGAAGTTTTAAGATGGAGGAATGTAGGCCGGTCCTGTTCCTCCTCTTTCTTCTTCCTTGCCTCCATGTTCTTGAAGATGTTGGCACTCATGGATGGGTTTAGAATAGAGGAGCACCATTTAATAGAGGTAGTGGGTATTGGGAAAAAACTGTGAACATTTATCACGCAATGTACTGTATAAAAGACAGCAGCAGCCCAGGGGCGGGGAGAGAAGAAGAAGAGGGCAGACAGAGAGGGTGTCAGGGATGCGTGTGCCTCTGCCTGAGCTGCTGACCAAAGCGCAGTAGGCAGAGAAGACAATCTTTTGGATAGCTTGTAATCAAGTGCCTCGAGAGCGAACAGCAAGAGACTGCTGAGTGTTCTTTGGAAGCAAGGCTTGGAGGAGAGACTTTACCACCACACGGAAACCCAAACCAGGCCTGGGTTCCGACAAAACCCACCTCTTTAGGAATTTCTTTGATTTTGGGGGTGGTTCAAGGAAACATTCCCATGAAATTATTTTAACCAGAACTCACCAGAAGCTATTTTAGACTCACAGAATCATTGAGGCTGGAGATCATTGAGTCCAACTGTTAGCTCAGCACTGCCAAACTCACCACCAACCTATGTCCCCAAGTCCCACATCTGCATAGCTTTTAAATCCCTCCAGGGATGTGGACTCCACCACTGTCCCAGGTAGCCTGTGCTAGTGCCTCACCCCTTCCATAAAGAAATTGTGCCTAACAGCCAACTTAAACCTGCACTGAGGCTATTTCCTCTCATCATTCATTACCTGGGATACTGACTGTGACCTAGCTACAATGCTTTTCGGGAGTTGTAGAGAGCAAGAAGGTCTCTCCTGAGCTTCCTTTTCTCCAGGCTGAGCCCTCCCAGCTCCCTCAGCTGCTCCTCATCGGACCTGTGCTCCAGCTCATTCACCAGCAGAACCAGATAAGACGTAACCTACCCTTCCTCCCTTCCATTTCAGAAAAATGCTTTTTCTGTTTCCTTCTTCCCCAAGCTGGTTGAATTAATTCAGTTATTTAGTAGTCTGCGTTTTCATTCAAATGACTGAAAAAAATTGAGCTGAAAAGTCCACATCAAGCCAGGTCCCTTGCTAATTCAGGGATCTGCCTTCTGCAGTTGTTCTGACACACCACTGCAAAGGGACGTCAGAGGGCTCTGCCTCTGAGAAAGCACAGCATGACCCTGTCCTTAAAGCAAAATTAAATCCAGACCTGGTGTCGTGGTTTGACACGGAAAAAGAATCTTCTTGGAAGGAAGAGGTCAATTTGGATATTGACACTTGGGGTGACCAATTGAAGGTGGACATGCCTCTGAGAACACAGAGGGGTTAAAAGCAGAATTCCCAGGGGAACTCGCTCTCTTTGGTTCCGGTCAGGGTGCAGTGCAGGACTCTCCCCTGCCCGGCCTGTGGGTGGGTGGGGGAGGGGAAGGCCCGAGGCCTGGCTGAGGTAAGGCCGAAGGGTGGAAGGACTGGAACCGGGCTGGCCCCTGCAGATGGAAGGGTGGAAAACATCTGGGATGTCTCCGTCCGTCCCCCCCCCCAGAGCCTCTCTCTCTCTCTCAAGAGACAGCGACGGTTTGCCAGCAGTACCGCGGGGAAGGAGGAGAGCGGGGGGGCCCCAAGGCCGCAAAGTGCCCAGCTCCCAGGTGGGAGCCGGAGATCCGGGCAGAGAGCCAGCCAGGGAGTCGGGACTTTTAACCCTCCCTTGAGAAATGAAAGCTTTGTGAAATTTTACTCCTCCTCGTCTTGAAAGAGAGGAAGAGAGACAGCCTGGGACCCGAGATGTTAGAAGGAGAAAGTCTGGGTGGAAGGAGATGATGGAGTGGCTTCTGGCTGGACTTTTTCTTGTTAGCCATAGACTGAACTGATTTTCTCCTCCAAGAGAGAGACTGTATTTTAGGAGGATGCTGGTGTGCCAAGAGACCTGCTTCAGCAGCTGAAGAAAACACGGAGTGGAGCGAACAGAGAAAAGTTGGGGAGGTTTGTGGTGGTGCTCCCTGTCTTCAGAGAAGAAGAAGAGAAGATCTCTGTTCCTGAGACCCTCGGCCCCAGGGGAGGAAGAAAATGGGGGAGGGACTGTGGTCCCAAAAAATGAAAAACTGAACTGTTGTTTTTTTCCCTCTTAGAAGAGCATCCTTGAAAGGAAAAATCCTAAAAGCAGTCTGTCCATCCATGCATTGGTGGTGAGAGCACTGGGCATGGAAAGGAGAGGGTCACACTGGCAAACATTTTTTTCCTCTGGCAGTGCCATGTGTGACATGAAAACACAAGGAGTGGCAGCTGTGTTTCCTGGGGGTCTATGGTGCAAGGGAGACTCCTCTCTCCCCTGATGGACTTAGTATTGATTATACTGAAGGGTGATGAAGGGCCCAAATGTGTCTCACTGTGGTTTGTTGGAGTTGGGTGGTGGGAGGAGGAATGTTTTGGAAGGTTTTCATTTTGGATCTTGTGTGTGCTTTTCTTTCTTTTTTTTCTTATATAGTAGTGATAGTGGTAGTAGCTTAATAAAGTTCTTTTCCTTTGTTATTAAGTTTGGGCCTGCTTTGCTCTGTTCTTGATCACATTTCACAGCATTCAACTGAGAGGTTGCATTTTCATGGGGGCGCTGGCATTGTGCCAGTGTCAAACCATGACACCTGACCATTCTGTAAACCATCCTGACTCGCTCAGAGAAAGCAATGCCTGTGTACTCCAACCTCCCCTGAACACTTCCAGCCTTCTATGGTTTGTACTTTTATTCCATAACTTAAGGGAGAAAGCCTCCAGCTGGCTGCAGATACAGGTGATGGGCACTCCTAAGACACAGTGAATGGACAGCAGAGCAAGTGCTGCTTAAGCACCTGCAGCTGTAAGGGTGTCACACCTGATGTCAGCATCAAGTTAAGGATGATGAACAAGCTGCACCAGCCTTACCACTGCCTTTGGGTGGCCCACCAGAGGCTGGGGCTCTGGAGATCACCCAGAACAGGTCTGGGCTTTGGAGAAGTCACTGAAATCAGCCCAGACACTACCAATTCCCAGAGGATCTGATCAAGTTGTCCAAGGGAGAAGCTAACCCAGCCCCCAGTTTCCCATCCTGGGATATGAGCTCACATTCCTGAGGATCATTTTGGGTCACAGAATGGGGAGAGGGTGATGTACAACAAGCTCAGGGTAAGAGTTGCTCTAGTGGAAAAAAGCAGAGTCAATGAAGCAAGACAGAGAAACATGTGGGGGATTCCAACACCTCCAGGACCTATAAACAGCAGCTTGAGTCAATATTTCATTTTAATCTACTTCGAGAACACAAAAAAAAAACCCAAAAAACCACACAGCATTTCAAGCCTATTTGCCAATACACAGAACAATCTGCAACACATTTAACCTGAATACTGTTTTGGAATACTTTATTAAAGACTCTTCAAATTTTTTAAAAAATAGCCCAGAGGTATTTTTTTTGCTGAGGCTACTTACTCCCAACAATATACAGACATTAGTTTTGCTCACTCTGACTTGAAGCTTCATTTAATGTTTACACATTTCTTTCTAACAAACATAATTTATCAAAATAACCCAAACAAAAACCCCAAAACAAAAAATAACACCAAAAATCCTCACAGAAAACAAACAAACAAAAAAACAACTGAAAAAAGTGCACCAGTGTTCAGATAGGTACACAAGAGCAAGAAAATTGTCTTCTAAAGGAGCCTAAACAATTTAATTTACTACAAAAGACATTTACTATGTGTTACCTTGTTCAGGTCCCTCTTCATCACTGCAGCTGTTGATTGACCAGCTTGTTGAGACGTGACCAGTCCACCCAGGGTGCTTCCCAACATCAACAGACCAGCCAAGAGACAGCAAGAACTCCAGGAAGTGGGGCTGAACAATTCTGGAAGACTCCATGTTCTTCAGGATCTGAAACCACCAGCAGCACCATGTTGGTACAGAAGCAGGAAACAAGTCTCTTCCTCCCCAGCTTTTTAATTAAATGTTTGTCACCAACATGGTTTTGCCCAAATATAGCTACAGAACAAGCCTGGAACCCCAGACTTTCTACATGGACATTACTCCCTGCTCCTCAGCATCCCCCTACCCTGCTTTGCCTTGTCCTATTCAATCAACTTGACTTTCTGCCAGCATTTTCAAAGCCTGTAAACCAGTAAATTAAATGGCTGGAAACAGTACTGGAGGCTCAAGCACCCATCACAAAAAACACTGAGTACTCAGTGCAGAACCTGTATTTGCACCAAAGGTAACACAAGGGTTTTCTAGACACTTTTCACTATTAGACCAAGTTAAAATTTGAGGAGAAATGAATTTTCCTCACTACTCACCTGTACATGACATAGAGTGATTTAAAGCGCAGGCGTCACAGCACATTAAAGTATGAAATGGATTTTCTAAAACAATTTTCAGTAGCATGAAGTGTGCACTTTAATCAAACATCACACTGTACTTTTCACGTTAAACTTTAATTCTACTTCTGACAGAGATCTGGGATGTTTCCACATGTTAAGGCAATTTTTATCTCATTATGACCAAGTGAGAGTTGAGCCCTTCACCAAACAGTACACAAGGATACGTGTGATTTGGGTACCAGTACCATTGGGATTGGTGGTACAAACAATCCATTCATCCTTTCCAGGCCACGCAGGAATTTGTTTTGTGGCAGAAGCATCAATCATTTTGGCTTGTGCAGGGGCACAACACCGGGACACAGGCCTCAACAAAGCAGAAATTACAGGGATGGGCACTGGAAGGAAACCTTCCAAGCTGATGGCTTTGTGTAGCCACATAGTCCTGACACTCCATCCTCATGCCTCATACAGTGTTCAACAGCGACTAGACACACTGCATTGAAATACCATTATTAATCCTCATTACTGAGCACATCGAAACCATAGCTGTGCTTCAGAAAAAGTCAGGGTAATTGTGGGCTCGAAGACATAAGAGCTCCTCCATAAGAGCATATAAACATTCTGCTAGTTCAGCAAGTGCACATCTAAGGTCAAAGGCAGACCTAGCATATCTTGTTTCATACCTGACTTTGCAGATGACAAGATTCTGCACTGGCTATTCTGAATGACAATTTGAACACTCACAGACAGATGATCCTGGTTTCAAGAATTGTGTCCCACACTGAAGTAGAAGGTGTTGCAGTGTTCTGCCAACTGTGCATTCACAGTGACACAAGGCAATGGCACAACGATTTATTACAGAAGCCACGCTTCAGCTCTTTACTGTGAAAGTTATGAATGGAATGTGAAGGTACTAGAGAAACACCCTTTCCTAATGAGCCCATTAACCCTCTTAGCATGTTTCTATGTCACAAAGAAGTCACAACTTACATTTGCACATATTAACCTGATTCACCTAATCGCCTTTGAATCTAAATATTATAGCATAAAGACTTATAATGCAATAATACTTCCTTACTTGCAGAAAGTTTTTCATTCCTTTAACATGTGTTTAGCATTAGAATGAAACCAAACTACCTTGACATTGCTCTTTGCTGGAACAAACTGCAACTTTCCCTGCAAGCTGAGCCAACAAAGCTGAAATG
>QUSF01000097.1:0-498722 GCA_003676055.1 Chloebia gouldiae | reverse complement strand
TCTGGGCTAGCCTGATAATTTAGGGGCTGAGAGAGAGGGGGAAACCACAAATATCCAGTAGCAGCTATGGCTTCTCCTATTCAAGAGGACAGAAATGAAAACAAATTAGATCCTGTGAAACTTTAAAATATTTGAGACATGCACTCTCTTCTTCCCCCAGACAGGTCTCAAAAAAGACCCTTCCATTTCCCCAGAAGAAACAAGAAAATGCAAGTCATTGCTTCCTACAGTACCAGGATATTAGGATCAGTAATAAAACATGTTGAGCAGTGTCTCCCAAATAACACAACCAAAGCCTTGGCATCTTCCTGGAGAAGTGCATAGATTTAACTAATTTGAAGAGGTTATTATTCCATTGATATGAAATTGAACAAGCCAAAGAGAGGAACTATTTACAGTGAGACATTATGTGCACAATTCATGAACAGACAAAAACCCCAAGAACAAAATCAAGTCAGAGACAATTACTTACTTCCTGATTCACAATTTCATGCAAATCAGGAATGCTCAGGTCAGCTTTCACAAAGGGAATTTTGTCCACTTCTTCAGGAAAAGGGCGTTGTTTCACAGTGTGTTTCAACCCAACATCGTTTTTAGGAGCTGGTCGAGGTTCTGGCACAAATGTCTGACAAAAAAAGGTTGTTTTTACATTCAAGGTATTGCATCACTAGACAATATAACAGATGAAAAACATTTCCCCCCCCCCACCAAAACTACTATTAGTGAGCAGTACATTATTAAAACACATTCAATACTTTAAACTAATAGACTTGCATTGAAAACATGACTGTAAACTTTAAAAAGACTCAACTGTCTATTCTGAAATCTATGAACCGTGCTAAGCATCTAGCCTGTAAACAGTTGCAAACCCAAAAGAAATGGCAAGCTTACATAGCAACATCTTATTTTCAGCCCATTCTAACTGTATTTAGAGAAAGCTGGCAAGTATTTGAGAAGCTCCATTTCAGCTCTCCTGACTGTGACAATCACAACAAGCCAAGGCCTCAAAGACAGCAGCAATGCTGTGGATCAGGAGATGCACTGCCACAATAGTCAAAGGACTTGCATCACGGATCATGATGCAGTTTTGACATTGCTACTAAATCATGTTCTATACTGTCATTATGTAATACCAATCTTCAAGTTATCAAAGAAAGCAACAAATTATCTAGGTGCAGGTTTAGAGGTGCACCAGCTCCAAGCAAGCAAGACCTTTATGACATCTTCAGTGTTGTTTACTAAGTTTATTACTGATTACATTTCAAAAGGGCAAAACCATTATCTTGTAGAATGCCTTCAAGTTGGAAAAGTTCCCTTAAAAGTGGTGCGGAGGTCAGCAGTCAGATCATGGCTTGCCCTTTAGTGTAGGAGGGCTCTCACCTGGACTGAGATTATTTAGCCAAGGGTCTTGGCTCCAGAGATAGCAGAGCTCCAAACACATCCTGGATGGTCTTCCCAAAGGCTGCTTCACAGAGACCACATTCATCTAAATGTGAACATGCCAGCTAAGACTGACAAGCCCTCATTTCAGCTACATTAGTGCCTTTCTTTTACTGAGTGTCATGAGAAGAGTTTAAAGATTTGGAGAAGTTCACAGACAGAAATTTTAATGACAAGAGTACATGCTCCATTAGGTAACGGCAGTAAAAAAATTTACTGTAAAATAAGACTGAGGTATTTCTCCTCCACCATTTCTCTCCAGAGCTGTTCCAGAGTTCATCTAGATAATTTTTTTCACAGCAGGTTTACAGCCATCTTTGCAACATCAGGCTTTGTAGCTTGAAGACCTGTTCTCTATGCGGCACCACATTCTACACCTCCAGACTTCACGCTCTCTGCTGCAAGGGCTTTGCCTGATGCCTGAAAACTAGCCCTGCCTACACACTAACTACACTATACCTTATCCCATCACTTCACAATATGATTTCAGAAAAAAAGAGAACTCTCCCTCCATTAAGGAAGTCTGCAAGTCGAGAAAGCAACAGCACTTTCACAGCCTGTAGGTTATATTAATCACAAGTGGTAAAGAGTCACCAGAGATGTGGCACATTACCTACAGCTAAAGGCCCCGTGGCTCAGCCTTAACGTATAATCACCAGCTCTGGGGAGCTGTCTCACATTAGTGGAATTTCTGCTGAACATCTCTAAGTTAAAGATTTCTTTATGGGCTTTGATAGAGACCTTTTGATTTGCTTTAGCTCCTCTTGGTAAAAGACAGAGTTGCTGGGCCCACGCAAATCTTCCAGATGTCCCACGGATCAAAACCGTGACAGAGGGGAAAGAGTCATCTGCAAAGCACATGGGTAAAGAGAATAAGACATCATCATATACTGCAATCAGTTCACTGTGTAATCATTCAACAAGAAGAAAATGCAGTCATGACAGCAGAGGTTTTTCTTTCATGGTAAACTCCTCCCTGACCCTGAAGAAAACTCCTGGTGAGAATCAAGGAACTCTCTCTGCAGCAGCTAGTGCTAGTCTACTATGTCAGTTCAATACTTGCCTGCTCAGTTTCATCATTAAAAGCAACTTTCATCCAAATTAATGCAGATCACAATTTCTCCAATTATCTCCAAGGAAATCAAAGAAGATTGTCCAGTCACTGCCTGTTTAGGTGAGACAATGACCATATGGAGACATCATTTCCATGATGCTTCCATGACCTTCTGCAAAAGTTCCTCACGAATAGCAGCAGTAGGAACAGTGGAAGGATGGTCAAAGAAAGACTGAGAAGACTCTGACTCCACATCATTGAACATTTTTCCCCACAAGGAATAGGAAGACAGAGAAATTGTCCTCTCAGGTTTGCAAGACCCACTTGGACAACACCAGGTTATCTTGGTCCAAATCCAGTGCTGGCCTTGTCTACAGCAGGAGATCAGACTACAGAGTCCTGAGGTGCCTTTGTACTGGCACAATGATGGTTTTAACACTGCAGGGATTTCAGTCTTCCTTCAAGATTTAAAAGGTCACCAATATTAGTCACCTTAGATGAGATCATCAAACTTCATCATAAGCTTTCCTTTTTGAAGGTATCTGCATTTATCTTTTTTGCACATAAACCACACATTGGCACCATCAGGTAACTAGCAGAACTCTATTCCTTCCCCAGTATTCCCTGGGGACTTCAGGGTGCAGCACAGCCTATGCACACCATGTACATAAGCACACACACACAAAGAGAACCCAAACCAGCTCCTCAGTCACTCACTTCTGTGATCTGCCTCAGAACTGGCCTGAGGTACTTGTGCATTAATGCAATTAATCTTGTCATTCCAAGGGCATTTGTAAGTAAATTATACACAGCAAGACGAGATAATCTAACTTTTGATTCCAACAGCTTTGCAGGATTCCACAGTAACACATTTAGCAGAGGCAGAGTGAGGATGAGAATTGCTTAGGCCATTCTAGTACACTAGAATCTAGTAATCCACTCCAGTCAGGAACACATTTGCTCCAACACAGACTGGGGGTGGATATGTGGCAATGACTCCCAGCATTGTCACTTCCTGCAAGATCTATTCAGTGATTCTCAACACAGTCAGAGCACTCTGGACCACAACTCAACTTCTGAGCATTAGTTCATGCAGTTCTGTGCAATATTTGCTTTCAAGATTAGTTTTTAGGCTTCATCCTATCTACACAACTGGGGACAGTATATCAGCTCTAACAGAAGTTAGTCTTTAACTGAGGTAACATGTTAAAGAATTTTTAATCTGTTCTATCAGGTAACACCATGACATATGAAGACTTACGAGGGATCAGTTATGCTGTTCAAAGCATCATTTAATACCAGATTTTTGTAATAGAAGTTCCTGATGGTCAAAGTCTATGAGGCTGAAATGAGTTAGACTCAGCTGTGAAAGGCAACACCCTGACAAATCTCCTTTAGAGGAGGTGTCACTGACAGAACAGGATCACACATGGGAAAGTCGTAACAGCTCCTAAGCAACTAAAACCACTTAAGCTGAAAGCACCCATAGAGATATACAATAATAGGAGGCCTAAAGCGAGCAGCAGTGATGGTGCAAGCATAAAGGACACATACTAACCATATGTTAAGCGCTCATTTTTGTCAAGTTCCCCACACTCTTTAGATTTTTAATCTTGTACAAACAAGAATGTTTCAAAACTTAATGCTATTGCTTTTGTCCATCACCCATTATTTCAGTGGTAGTCAGCAGCAAGTATAGGATCTAACTGGTTGAAAGACTTGGACAGCTGCATGAACAATTTGGGTAGGCTTGTGCATATTTGATTATCGCTGGCATTAAAGTTATTCCCACCCAGAGCAACACTCTGCTCTGTGTGACCACTCACAGACCCCTGAAAAGTGAGAGAGACACTTGATGAAGTACCTTTGTTTTGCAGCTCTGTAGAGAAAGTTTTAGCCTGAGAAAAAAAGGAAATAGGAAATCTGAACTTACTCTGTTCATTCCCTAGAGGCTGCTCCAACATGGCCAGGATGACACTGTTATCCAAAACAAAGTAACGGAAGCTGTGCTTGTTTATGGTAGGGAGACGGGAATATTTAATTAATGTCGTTTCATTCACCAAGCTGCAAGGAGAAGCAGGACCACTGGGAGAAGGAAATGCTCCAAGTAACTGCATAATGCTGCAAGTGAGAAAAAAGTTGAGAGTTATGTCAGATTAAGTGAACTGTTCCACCCAAGCACAAACTTTCACTCACATTCTTCATCTGTATCTTGACCTAGCATTTACACTATCAGGGCACATCTGCCCTCACCCATCAGGTTGTTAAAAGATAACCTGCATCTTCAGAAAAACATGCATGAAAACTTACAAAGAAGGGTACTCTGCCTATGGAATGAACTTCTTTAGAACATGGGTTATAAAGATATTAAGGCATTATTTAAAGCATGAAAATCTGTACCCTTCCATAGCTTTATGTTCATTTTTAAAATATTATTCCTCCAACCATCCATTCTTTAGTCCTTTCATATCAACAAGCAGGACAGACATGGCAGTGCACTAGTTAAAACTGCCTTTGCTTTCTTCAAGTACAGATTACAGTAACTTAAAACCCTTTAAGGGATTGGCACCCCTTAGGTGCCAGGATCACACAAACACAACTATCACAATTGGTAATCTTCCCTGGAAGAAAACCCCCAGGTGGGGTCCAACTGTGCCCACTTCCTTGGAGCCACAGCCTCAGGAGGCCCCTAGAAGCATTGTTTTAAACCATTTGAAGTTGTACAGTTGTAACACTATTAGAAATTGAAAATTTCTATGGCAGGAACCAGTAACGAGAGTTGTCCAGCATCGGACTGAAGTTCACATGATCTAAGTCAGGACTTTACACTTGACACAACACCCAGAGCAAAAGTAAGTCTGCAGATTTTTCCACTTTACTGTGAAAACACTTTCATCTCTCTAAATTAAAATAAGCACTTTCAGGCAACACTATGGATTTGTCCACAAGTTCCAATAAGTAGTTGCTTTTTCTAGGAAATTACACAGTTGTTTTTACTAACCGTAATGTTTATAATAGTTTGATTCTAAAGGAGAGCAAAAAAGAAACCAGCTATTGCCTTTTGCAAAATGTATTTATCCTCCCCATCCTCAGTCTCTCCTGTCTGCCACTATACTGTTCAGCCCATAACACAGTGCTTTCCAAATTCTCTGGAGCAAATCCCAATTTTCCTCTCTGTGCTTCCCTTCCCCAACCCACACATTATCTGTAATTACATTTTGAGCAGAACCTCTCAAATATATTAATCAAGCCCAATGCTGTGGGCAGGAAGCCATCCAATCCTGCTTCAGTATACATGTGCTGCATGTGCCATTCCCTGCTGTCACACAGGGTCTACCAGTTTCCCAGACAGAGTGGGGACAGCATATGTTATCAGGATGAGGAGAAGAGGAAATGGGAAGACAGGATCACTGGGGTAAGTGAAAGAGAGAGGGAATTGCTGTCTGCAGAGAGGCCTGGCCAGGAACGAAACACCATGGCTGGAGGAGGGTCTGGGTTTTGCTGTACAAGGAAGAGAGAAAGCAGGAGGGGAAAACAGTGATCAGAGGGATCTGTTTTCTGTTAACACCTGTAAGGGGAGGGGGAGACATCTCCCTGCAATGGGAGGGGGAGAACACAGCCCTGCCCAAAGGGCAAAGATAGGGAACTTCTGCCTAACTCCTTAAACACTCTCATTACATTGGGGACCACCAGCTGCAAACTCCCTATTAAACATTCTCAGACAAGGCAATATTGAACATTAAAGGTGCTCTAACAAATTACATACCATGTCAGTGTAGCTTCAGCAGCATCTTTCACTCGCATGGATGCAGGGTTTGGCTCCTTATCTCCTTTGTACTTGACCTCCTGTTCACTGTTTTTGGATTTACTCCCTGAAATTCCCAGCTCCACAATCTCCAGTACCTCTTTTAAACAATCCTAAAACACAAGAACCACCTTGAGGCAGAAGAACTTGGATAAACATATCCAAAACCTCAGGGAAACAGTGATATATCATTAAGTAAAAAAAAACCTGCTTATAATATGAGCTCTTTATTTAAAGGCAGAAGATTACTCCTACACTGTTAAAATAAGATCATGTTTGCTATACTACTGGTATGTTTTCTGTTTACAGATGTGTACTTGTATTTTCTATTTATATTCTAATGGTAAAAAGTTCTCTGAATGGATAAACACACACTATGTATTTCATTGCATATATACTAAATTGCCAAGAGGACTATTATGAATGCAACAGAAAAACGTAAACATACTTTAAGAGATAATAAATGTATTTCTAGGATGCTCTGCAGAAGTTTTAAGTTCTAAGCACATTAAGAACGAACTCATCTGGAAATCTGCAAGAAACCCTTTTCCAAATTTTTCAATTGCCAACATCATTAGTAAAATATATTCGTATTTCGTTAGTAAAATACATCATGGTATCTAATTCACCAAGAGAAAAGTAAGAACATTCTAGAAGTACAATATAAAAGCTTCAACAAATCTATTACAGGAGAGGCCAACACTTAGTAGAACTACAGATATGACACACCACTGTTATGCAGAACAAAATTACCCACTGAAAATATTCAGATTGCTACAACAAAGGTTTGGATCTCATGGTTTGAGCTACAGAATAATAAAGAAAGACTTCTCCTGAATAAATAAGTGATTAAAACTGAACACGATTGGTCAGGCTGTACCACCAGAAACCAGACAGGGCTCTGTGTCTTGGCCTTTGTCCTTCCTTATATTCATTGTTGATATAGAATAAAAGGTGAAGAGAAAAATCAAAGTTCTCTAACAGAGCAAAATTAACCAGCATTGAGCTGAAAAGACTGGCCACTAAGAATTGTAGCAGGAGCGTACAGAGTAGCAATACAGCAGGTGAAATTTAAAGCAAATGTCAGAGGAGGCACCTGGAAAGCTGCATTTTTAATACTTGCAAATGTAGGGAAAGGTTCTCATCTATCGTGAGCTACTCAGTGTCCAGTACTATGCACACAGTATGTAACACTATCTCCTTATAGTGGTAATTGAAATAAAAAAGACCATAATGAAATGGAATAAAGCATTATGCAACTGACTAAACACAACCTGTGCCACATCCAGGGAACCTATCCTATCACAGTCACCTACTGCCATACCAGTACTCCAAAGCACATGCAGAAAGCATCTTTAAATTAAGTTCTGCTTGTGGGTTTTCCATCTTCTTTTTAAAAAATATATATATTTTATATGTTACAGAATAAACAAAAAATAAAGATGTGTAATGCTCTATCTAAAAAGATATTACATAATACATATATATCCATTATCTATAAAAACAAAGAAGGATCACTAAGTTGGTTCTGAAAGAAACTAACAATGAAAATGTGCATTCAAATTCTTTTAAGCAGCAGAGCAGAAGGCAACTCAAAACATGTCTCTCATTTCCTGCTCTTCTCAAGCTTCCCAAGTAAATTCCACCTTATACTGACCTAGGCTTTGCTCAGTTTGTAGAAAATTGGTGAAACAAACGCTGATTATCAAAATATTAGCATCAAAGAAATTCTGTTAAACCTAGAAAATGCTTTAGTCAGGTAAGAGCTGATAAATGAAGAGAGTCACGGCTACCTACAGCAGTTAGCTATAGGATACTCCATTAATTTCTATATTTCTCTTTTGGTTTTCTCCAGGTTTCTTTTCTTCTCTCTTTTTCCAGTTTCACAAAATAAGAAGACAGACTGAGACATTCAATCTTTTTAACTATAAAGGTAATTTTAAAGCCAAAATACATATTGGCAAATGAAGATCAGGAATATTTTGCACAAGAACTATTTTTGTAATTCTTAAGAAAGCTAAGCAAACCACACTATTTTAAAGTATTGAGAACAGACAGGTTGGGCACAAAACGCCTTTGAGAAGCAGCACTCAAAACCCATCCAGGGGAGACTGTGACCTTCTCATCCAGCATGTCGGGGTGCTCCGTGAGCCAGACACAGAGGCACTGGAAGGCGGCCACGATCATGGAGTGCAGGTCCCGGGAGTGCAGCGGGGCCGGGCGGCTGCACTGGTACACGATGTAGCTGCACACGGAGCTGATGGCGCGCTTCCGATCCGCGGGATCAACCACCACCTTCACCTGCATCAGCAAGGGCCACAGGTGAGACTTCTCCGCAAATATCTTACCGGGAAGAACAGCTTTTGAAAACATTTCTAAATGCAGTTTCAAGAAACCACAATAAACACTTGAGCTCTTTTTTGATTACAGCTTAAAATTGCAGGTAAAATTATTTAACAGGGATGGATATTGAAACTAAAAGTAAGGAAATGCTGCACTGAGGTGTGACCATATTGCATAGCTTAGTTTCAAAGAGCAGGAGTGGTACCAGTGTGGCTTGGTAAGAAACCAAATGTAAGCTGAATTTGCAGTATTGATTTTTTTTCCCCACAAATGCCTCTTCTTCAGCTCTAGCAACCCATTTTGTATCTCCAAGAACCCACTTATTGCCAAGTCTCCCTTCCATAGGGCTTCATTCTGCTCAAGGAACTTTTCCCTAGACATATTTTCAGCACAATAACTTTCACCACGGGTAAAAGGAACAAAATAAGTCTGGACAAGCAGACTGATAAAAACCCCATAACCTCTTCCCCAAAACTCACTTCAACCACCTCTCTCTGCTTCTTTCCCAGCTAGGGCTGCAGAAAGCAAGGCTCCAGACAAGAATGTCAGGAAACAGTACAATGAGTGATGAGGATCTGCACTGTAAGGCTAAATAACTTTCTTTCCCATTCATGGCTTGTGACTCAGCACAGGAACAGATAGATGTTTCTGCTCTGCAGCATCTGACCATGCTTATCCAAGCAAAAAGGTGGATAGACTTGCTGGTGCCAGCACTGAAGCCTGGCAGCTGTACTCCACAAATGGGAGTGACAATTCAGAGCTCCAGGATTTAGCTAGGACATCCTTCAGAAGCTCATGATCTACAGCAAACAGAGTCCCCTCAAGATGAGCTTATGAAAGGCAGGTTTGTGAACCAGCACTCCTGCAGGAAACAAAATTTTTGACTTTTCTAAGTCCCACTAATAACCTGGTGCTGAACAGATAGAAGACAGGGGAACAGCCCCTACCTGAGAAAGGCTCTGGGACATGTCACCTCTAAAGACACATGCAGAACAAGTCCACATAGTAGTCCTGTAGGAGGAAGTGGTCTATTTTTTCCCCACTTTGTTGTAAAGGGGAAATATAATCCAGGGCAAGAATTACTTCCGTTCCATGAGAATTATACAAAAACTACAATATTTAACATTAACCTGGGGATACATTTTTTGAAAAGATAATGTATTCCCATAAGCCTGGAAGAAAAAAAAAATAAGCCAAGAAGACCCTGGCTTAACCACACAAGCTGCAGAAAGCCCTGGCTCTGTATGGTGCTCTATAAGATCCAATAGTATACATTAATTCATTTCAGAACACTTTCAAATGCATTCTTCAGTTCATGCTACTGCAGTAGTGAATAAACACCCAGTCCAGTATGACTCAGTGCTGACTTAATGCTCTAAAAATTGCCTGAGACACACATTAAAAGAGAGCTGTTGAGTTCCTGAGGGATTATGACAGGAAATGCTGAATTGTCACACCAGGTTATCACAGCTCCTCTAAGTATACTTCCTATTAGCAATACACTAAGTTTTATCAAGCTCTAAAAACTATTTCCAAGATGAGAGGGAAAGGGAAACGTGGCACAACAGAAGCTTCAGCTAAAAGGCATTCCCAAGCCACATGTCCTTTGAGCCACAGTGTGTTTACACTGGGAGAAAATTACCTACAACAGCAGTACTGTTTCTTTTTCATTTCCAAACAGAGTAGTTGCTGACAAAGTCAGCCACAGAATCTGTTTTGTGGCATGACTTTCACCCAAGGCAGCAGGACCACAACCACCCCGTGAGAAGGGGCCAGGGCACACCAAGCTGCATATCTCACCTTTGCCAGTCCAGAGAGCAGCTCCAGGGCAGCCAGAGAGATACTCATGTCCTGCCTCCACTGGGAGTTGAGCCTTTGGGTTACCAGGTGAATGCTGCGGATCAGCAATCCAGCAGCTGTATCTGTATGAAGAGCTAGGATATAACCCCAAAACCACACACCACAGGGAGGGAAAATAACTAAGCATTAGTGACAAAAAGCAAAGCACAGGCATAAGGCAAAGCAGACACAATACAGACATAAAATAAACCCTAACCATCTTGAAACTGGTTGATGCCTTTTGCACAGGCTACCTCCCTCACATACTCTCCCAGGCATTATAAAAACCCATTCAGACAAGCTAGCTCAATTTTAATTTTTTTAAGACATTTTGAATAATCCCAGAGCTCTGCAGCATTTCAGCAGCAGAACAGCCAGCTTCAGGTTTTGCTATTATACTTAAATTGTCTGTCATGTTATGTCTTTTAGTCTCTGGAAAAGACATGTTTTGGTAATGTATATTAAACATTAGTAGTTGTACTGAGGAACTAAGGAGAACATGTAATTTCAGGTATCTGTGTCAGAAGTTAACCATTCTTTCCACACCTAGTGTTTATCAAAAGCTGCACTAGTTCAATAGACACAGATAATGAAAGAATCAGTGCTAGAGAAACCATTATTTTTAACCTTCTGTTTCCTTCAACCTTTAACTGAAAATTAAAAATAGAAAATATTTTAAGTATTAGTTGTTCTCACTTCAAAATACTACAAAACATAAATACTATCCATATTTGTTAAAATTTAAGTATGCAAATTAAAGTCAGAAATAGAAAACTGCTCAATGACTAGTTACAGAAAGACATGAGAACTATGACAGATAAGGCATATCCTTACCAAAATATAAATTACCTTATTTAACACTCAAGAACTATGTCTAATGTCACACTAGGAGCAGATTCAAGAGTCTACTATGGCTAAAGAGTAACAACAGACCATCATGTTAACAACAGACCATCATGTTTTCAATTTTCTCTTGTTTGAAGCATCCAGTGGAAACACCAATTCTTTTCATAAGCTCATTACAACCTTACCTTCTGTGCACAGTAAATTTTAAAAATCCGATAAAATGAATACACTATAAAAATATATTTCAAGGTATATCATGGTATGAAGACTAATTCAAATATTTAGAAGATTTTTTAAAATCTTACAAATGAGTATTTTTACAAGCACTTGTCAATAAAAACCCACATAAACTAAACACGCAATTCAAATGGTGTGCAGAAAACTAGCACTTTGATAATTTCAAACAAGCAAATCCTTGAGAAAAGTGAAAGCACCAACATGTTTATATGAATCCCTAGAATATATTGAAGCCTTTCCTGATAATCTCCCTCTTCTGGCTGCTTACAAAATTAGATAAAAAAAACACCACCAAACATTTCTGATTGGTGATGATAGACTTGTCAGTCTAGGCTACAATACAATAAAGGTGATTTGTTTCCACATTTAATTGGCCAACATCAGTTAAACTGAAGACCAAAGAAGCAAATGAAATTGCAGAACCTTGACAGCCAGCTTATCACACACAGATTTAGAACATGGATTTTACTACAGAGAGTCAAAAACGGACAAGACATTGCAAACTAAAGTTAATTAATAAATTAAAATAAAATTCTATTAAAATTAAATTAAAGTAAATTCTATTGTTACAGCATATGACATCTCACAAGCCTTCTGCTTACTTGCTCTATAAAAGCCACAGTGTCTGAAATTATTCTTTAAATGTGGTTTAAGAAAAGGTGCTGCAGAGGTCAAGTGAGCATTTGGAATGCTATCAAAACTAATGAAGAGCTTAATTTATAGTTGGTGTACATATATCCCATTCTTGTTGACAGAAACTAAGTGTCTTGAAAATGTAAGTTAAACACTTCCTTGCAAACACCTTTTTCATAAGTTTTTACATTTGATTTTGAAACTGTTTAGAGTCCTTTAGCAGGGTTAAGACAACCACTATGTATATGTGAATGCAAACTTGCAGCACACAGCTGGGCTATCCCCCTGGCTTCAAACACCTGGGCACATTAATCCTTTAGCCAGAAGCAAAACAGAAAAACCCAGAAAACATCAACCTGGCATATGGTGACAGGGTTTTCCAAAGAGCTAGCCTTACCATAATCCCTCAGGAGGGCCTGTGCTGGCCGCTCACTGTCAGGTGTCGTGGGCTCTGTGCTGCCACCGCTTGCAGTGCTAATGCCACTGTTCGTGCGACTGTGGCTTTTGAAGAGGTTGTTTTCACCACCATTCTGCAAAGTGAAAAGGCAGTTTAGAGAAATGAGAAGATTTCTGAGTTCTCCATGCTCTCAGATACAAAAGACCAAACTTCAAGATGCTACCTGAGCCCCATTCGCAGGTAAAGTGAGGAATGCATTCCTTCTGAAGTAACTTCACAAAAAAATACTCACTGTTTCCATCTGACAGCCAATGGCTTCTAGCAGTGCTGAATCCTGAACAATATTTAACATTGCACCTGCAGAATCAGATAGAAGAAGGTAACTATGGACTACAGAAGAATTCGCTACTAAAAGTTACCAGGCAGCACAGAAGGTCTAACGTAGAGGTTTCCAGTCCTGTTTTATAAAATCTCTTATTAAAACACAGGACTTGCTTTGAGTTTAGCCATTTGAAGCAGATGAAAGTTGAGACAGAGAGTGCTTTCAGCTATATTAAAAATGCTTTGAACAGAGTCTAAGAAAGATTGAGATGGGATCTCATCATTACATATCAATATCTCAAGATGGGTGTCCAGAGGATGGTGCCAGACTCTATTTTGTGGTACCCAGCAACAGGACAAAGAGTAATGCACAAACTCAAATACAACAAGTTCTACCTCAACATGAGGAAAATCATCTTTCCGTGGAGTGGCAAAGCACAGGAACAGGCTGCCCAGGGATCTCATGGAGTCTCCCTCTCTGAGGACATTCAAAACCCACCTGGACAGGTTCTTGTGTCACCTGCTCCTGCTGACTCTGCCTTGGCAGGGAGTTAGACTGACTGATATCCAGATCTCTTCTCCAGCCCCAACTGTTCTGTGATAGGTCTGTCAAATTCCTCAGTTTGGAAGGATTTTGGCTTCACAGACAGGCTGGAGGGGTTCCTTGTCTCACATCAGACTGTGATCACTTAAAAACTCAGGTTACCTGCTTGGCAGCATCACCCCCAGATGATGAGGGAAGCAATAAGGACATGGACCTGAAACTGGCTGACACTGGCACACGTGGTGGCTTCAGTATAAATTTTCTGCCTCCTTCCCCTGTCTCATCCATCAATGAAAATTTATAAAAACACAACTTACTCTGTGAAGGGAAATGACAGGACAAGGGGGAATGTTTTCACACTGAGAGAAGACAAGGTGTGGTGGGATGGTGGTAAGAAATTCTTCCTTGTGAGGGTGGGAAGGCCCTGACACAGGCTGCCCAGAGAAGCTGTGATACCCCATCCCTGGAATGGTCCAAGGCCAGGCTGGACAAGGCTTGGAGCAATCTGGTCTAGTGGAAGGTGTCCCTAACCAAGGAATGGTGGTGGAATGCATGGTGGAATAGCAGAGTGGAATGACATGAGCTTTAAGGTTTTTTTCCAACCCAAACCACTATGTGATTCTATGAAATGTACCACCTGCTGCCAAAAAATTCATTGGCAGAAGGAAAAAAACCCTGCTTTTTTTGAGAAGCTGGTGTCACATGTGAGAATTTCTAGCAAAACTGGAAATTCATTAATCCCCTCCAGCCAAACCCAGCAGGAAGTAACTTCACATATGGAAACAGGAGCTTAAGAGGAGGAACACAGGGCAGGTGAACTGGTAGGGATTAGCATGGGAATAATAATTCTGAGTAGAAAAGCCATTCAAGGTAGAGCAGCTAACCAGCTGGCTGCAGACCAACTCAGTGTGGAGGGGCATGGGACCACAGGGGTGAGATTTAACAAAGCATCACTCTGAGGTGTCAGACATAGTACTGGAAGTGGGACAACCTCAGGTGCACCAATGCTCTGAGGGTCTCACTTGGGAACCACAGATATTCTCAACCCTTCATCAGCACTGGGTACAAATTATTCTTTCAAATTATTCTCCTCTAGTCTTCTGAGAGAAAAGAAACTGCTTAAACTATTGCAAAATAACCTTCCAAAAGTCTTTGCAGACTTGGATTTGTTTCCCTCCCTTTAACTATGCATCATTTTCTTGCCCTCCCCTGTTAAGCAGGTAAACTATCTGCCTCCCAGAACAAGGCAGACAACCCTCTCACACCACAAGACTGTTGCCTTTTTAAACAGACAACAGGAAAGTGGTAAGGGCAAGAACACCATCATGTTGAAAAAAGCACTTCTAAAAAGAGAAGAATAAAGGGGGGACAAGTAAGAATAATAGGCATGTACATTTGTACTTATCTGAAAACATATTTAACTTGACAGATTATGCACTGTTCAAGTTTTCATCATCTGCTTCCTTTCTGTGTATTCAGCATAATGTTAATCCACTGACTACCCTGAAGAACAGATTGCCAAATTGCATAGTGCAGCTCCACACTCTATTCCAAAACTTTTGGATTTTGTCTGAGGATTTACACACAGCTAAAAAAATGTCATCTGTATTGTGCCAATCTGGATGACCAGTCACCAGTACGTCAATATGTTTCTTAGGCTTAACCATGCCAAACCCTAAGATTTTACCTCTGAAATCCATCAGTCAGGAATCCTTCCTAAAATTATGACATTTTACCTACTTCCATTTCCAGTTATGACTGATTTTCAGTGCTAGAATGTGCTTTACTTTTGCTTCTACTTTTCAAGTACTACTCCACATAAAAAGAGAAAGATCAACAAACATGTGAGGCTTTTAAAGTTGTTTTCATAGTATGAGGGAGATTACACATATGGCAACCTGCTAGGAATTGAAACCTTCTTCTTGCAAAGCAACGCATCACTAATAACCCATATTATCCCAGAACAGATTAAGACAGACATTTTTATAATACAGTTAATAAATTAAAAAGCTGAAATAACCTAGTATCATTTGAGTGTTGTTGGGATCAGTTTCCGTTTGCAAAGCTCCTATAAGGATATTTACAAGCCTCAGCTTCAAGGACAGGAATGTTACTGGTTTATCATATGCTGAGCTTTCATCATTGCTGAATTTCCCTTCCAGGACAACCTGAAGAAAAAAATACACTTATTTCAGTATCAATTAAAGATCATGTCAGCAGGGTTTCAAAAGCCAATGTTCACAGCACACATTGCTACTGATGCCTTGTGATACGGTCTTACTGTTTCACGTTCACTGGAAGAGTTCCAGTACTAAAGAAAGCACCCAATACAACCCATCCAAATCCCACTCCCAGGGAAAGAAATATGGAGCACACAACATAGTGATAAATGTACTACCTCAGACTTTATTGTTCCAAAATGATGAGGGAGAGGCAACAGAGATAGCAAGATGTTAATGGAAGCTCTTCTTAGCTCTGTGGGGTTTACATAGATTTTAAACTTTGAGAGTTCTCTGCAAATCAAAGCATCAGACGGTTAATCAACTTTTCACAAGAATCTGGAGCTGAACACAACTAAGTTAATATCAAATATACACCCACCCAATAGTCTATTACGTAATTTGCAGCATGCAGTGTAGCTGTTTCTTTTTAAGACCTAGCGAAAAGAAGCAGCAGCTCAGATTTATGCCCAGGAGATAAATAATGCTTTATGTCTAAATGCCTAACATCAAAATGAAACAGGTACCAAGATAACACATACACTGAATAAAGTAGTCTCTGCATACCTTCAAGTGCCTAACTTTGCAAAACATTCAGGAATCTATAAAGCTCTAAGAAGAACCTACTCCAATTTCATCAGTCTAAATTATTAACTTTTCCATTTAATGATGCATAAGATTACTTACTTTATTGAATAAACTGTAACAACAGCCACTAATGAGTATCTTGTGAAAGTTTAGTTTAAAATCAATAGGTTTTCAATATATTTTTTACATATTTCAATATATTTTCCTATTCTTAAAGGCACTACTTTGCATCAATGAATATGCAGCTACCAACTCAATACAACTTAATATAACTCAACTCAATATAACTCAACTTCACTTAAAATAAGCACTGTTATTGCTTTAAAGGAAACTGCATTAAATAAAACTGAAAATTTGAGCTTACACAGTGTTGCTATTATCACCAGCAAATACACACACACTATGAGCCCCACATTGCAGAATTCCTTTGGTGAAATTATGCAGGAATGACAAACGACAAATACCTCCCGATATCTCTGATAACGTCTATATGGAAATGGCAATTTACCTGTCAGGTAGAATAGTCTCCAGAGCTGAAATGAAGTAGGGAACCACAACATCAATGCCTTTCAGGTCACAGCAGAATAGAGGAGGGGAGTTTAGAATAACACTGGCAAGAACTGGGTGGCAAACGAAATCTGCTATCTGCAAACCCTGGATTAAAAGCATGTAAAATCTGACAAAGAAAGATAAGATTTAATTATTTGCACATAAAATCATCAGAATCTCACATGATTCTGCAGCCACTATTTGATCTTCTCTATATAAAACAGTAAGTTTCAAAAACAGAGCTAGGAAACACTGATATAAATCTTCCCCAACATTACTTAAGCACAGGCAAACACACCTGACCAGCCTAATAAACCCTCACAAATGACAGGTATTTCTGTGCTGCCATTGCAGCACAGTTTTACTGAAATCTTTGACTTGTTGCAACACCCCGACTGGGACCTGAGCAAGCACAACCAGCTGGTTTCTAACAGTGGATCACCTGCTCTCCACTATTCCCTTCCCATGTAAGGGTGGAAGCAAGACCTTGATATTAACTCCCCAGTATGAGAAAAATACAGTGAAATCTTGGGGGAGGCAATGGACAGAACAATGGACAGGATGTCAGGACAAAACACACTGATCAACAATTTGGAAAACGAGACCGATCTTAACCATCATAACCACTTCAAATGAAAAAGCAAGGGCAGAAACCCAGCTACCCATCATCCTAGAGCAGTTAGCTTCTTTTGCAGGTTCTTGTTAGAGAACATGTATGCCCTCTTAATAGTTTCAAAGGTCTTGCAGACACAGAAGAATCCCACTGACAGACCATGAGAAATATGAACTATCTATACAAAAAATACTACAACATCCAAGAAATAAAATTGTTCAGTCTTCTGCAAAGTTTTAATGCCATCTGGGACAAATGTACTTGAACAGCTTGAGAGAATCAAAATTTAAAACTGATTCTCGGCCTCTAGCATTTGCTCTTTTATATAACAAAAATTTGTGAAAAAGGTATACTATGACAGGCAATAGTGCTTCATTTTCTCAGAGGTAGTCCAAACACAGCTGTTTCAGATAATGGGATATTACTTCATTTCAATACTCAGAGGGTGGAAAAAAAAGTAACTACAAAAAAACAAATAATGTGATATTTATAAAAAAACCAGTGATGTGGTATTTGACAACACAAGAAGCTTTATCATCTAATAAAGTGTATGAAGTCTTATGCCTGCACACTAATTTTTTCTATCTGAACAATATTCAGTGACAAACTCAACAAAAATAAAAATACAGGAGGCAAGAAAGTGCCAAAGAAAATGTTCTTTCCAGCTTGAGGCACTTTAAGGCACTCTCCTTCAACTGAAACTTGAAGAAAACCCAGTGGAAAGCAGCATCATGAAAATGTGAGAGGAAAACAGTGGTGGGCTTAGCCAGGAATCGCACCTCCAGCCTCTGAAGGTCAGCTAGGTGTTTTTAAACTGGCAACACAGGATTCAGACAGCAAGTGAATGCTATTCACTGGCAATTAGTCAGCATCATAAAGTTACACCAATAAAGGAACGGGAAGATAGGTCAGTACCGGGATAGGTAAGCTGGCAATATTTCCTCCCCAGTCTTCTTGCTACAAAATATCCTACACAGTGTCCCGCATGCCTCTGCCCTTCCTGCTTCATAGTTGTCTGGGAATTCACTTGCATCAAACATGGGGTTGGAAGCCATAGTGTCTGTGGACATTTGGGATCCTTTCCGGCGGAACTCCACACTAGCCTGCGTTGCTATAGCTGGGAAGAGAAAAAACAGCGTTTCACTGTGCGTGACAATGTACAGAATAGGCTCATGGGATCCTGGACACAAAGATCAAGTCCAATTTAGTAGTTCACATGAAGCTATTAGTTCACTGTATTTGAGCCAGTGCCTCTGTTTAGGAAGTACTTGTGGGTGTACCTAACTTGTTTATTTCATAAGGATGACAGACCTTCATATCCTAGAGATTGTCCCAGCTTTTTGCTGGGAAGAGAGCGCTTATATGCAATATTACTTTCCTACCCTCTCTCAAAGGGCAAGGATCTGCCTTTCTGGGCCCACAAAAATGAAATGCCACCTTCCCTTGCTCCCTCAAAAAACTTTTCAATGGTGCCATTACTACTGACCTTCAAGGAAGTGCTTCACTTCCAGCTGGCCTACTCATCTCATGCTGCCCTGAATACCAAAATACCAAGTGGCTTTCATCCAGTTTCGTTTCACTAACATACTTACTAAAAAAAACCACCACCAACAACAACAACAACAAAACCAACCAAAAAATTTTAATGCCCCATATGACAAAGAGAAGGTTGTGGAATCCCAGTCTCCTAATTTGGTCCCTCTCCTCACATGATCATTAAAACTGCAAAAAAAATAAGAGAGCCTCCAGACAGCAGCTACCATGGGCTGGCCATCTCCTGCCCCCTATCCTACATGAAGCTCTGTGACCCTCTGAGGGGGTCCTAACCTGGTTCTGCCTAGCTCTGTGCTCCCTCCCTGCAGGCCAGTTGTGCCAGTCCACACCACTCCAATCCATGTCTTTCTGGAGAGATTTCTGGTCTCCCTTTCACACATCAGCATTGTGTGGATACAAGACCACTTCCTCTGTTGGCTGCATCCTTTCTTCCAGGACATTTACCAAAACAAAATATATACTTCACTCAATGTGGGTTTTTTTTTCAATTTTTTTCCTCTTCCTTGGACAGCTTTGCTCTAGGATTACTAACATCTTAAAGAGTGTGTTCTTGTTTTTAGCTAAGACTAGATGGATTTCCAAAACTTTAATAAACTACAAAAGCAAACAGCAGACAATGTGTACTCCTGACATAATTACACCTATGTGTTTCTACCAGCAAAAGAAAACTTCTCTGTGGGAACCCAGGACAGGGGGATATTCCCCTTGCCCTGGGTTCCCACACTTCTCCTGTCTCAGCTCTGGGACACTGGGGAACAGCAGGTTCAGAGTCAGCCTTGCAAACAAAGGCATGTTAACACTATAGCAGCTGGAATACCTGATAATTTACAGATAGGCTGCTTTTTTCCTTCTGTTTTAAAGGAAATGTCTTAATGACAAGTGCCTACTCATAATTTTTTGTTCTTAAATTTATCATTTAACCTACGTTTACCTCATAAATTTTCATTGACGTTAAGTAGAAAATATGTATAAATCTTTATGTATCTTCCCATGAGCCATTTTTTGTCCTAAATAAGCTATCCAGCAATATACTGTAGTTGGAAAAAAACACTACATGCACAATGCATACAAATCAAACACTAAGTCTGTAAAATAAGCTTTAAGTAAAAAAAACATGGTTAGTGCAAAGTCCTGAAATTCATGACATGATCACAGACTTAAGTACAGAAAAGATGGGTCTGATTCAGGCAGATTAATTTGCTTTTGCCAACAATCCTCCCCATTCAAAAACACACACAAAAAATTACTTGTCTTTTTCAAGTAAAAGTGCAAAAGCTACAAGAGACAATGAGAATGAATTTACAAATAAAATATGGGATTATGGAGAAAGAAAAGCATGACAGCAATTAAGGAAAAGCTACTGGTTCCTACTTACAAGATTTATAAGAAAGAAGAATTTGGATAAAAGATGCTGCAAGATAATAGAAATAAAATGGAAACAAATCAAAGGACAGCAGTAGTTATAAAATACTTTTTAGATGGTGAAATTGTAATATAAGTTAAGAAGCTTTTAGCTTTCTAAAAAATAGATTAAAAGCTTTATGATACAGCAAGCTTGTTAAACACATAGGAAATTGGCATACAGGTCCAAAATTATGGTTTTGAAAGTACCATGCAAAACAATGAACAAAAAGTTACAAAATACAACTAAAATTTAGAGCTGTTCATATCAACATACACCAGTTCTTTAACAGAAGGTATTAACCCTTCTCAGCTCACAGACCTGTCCCCATGTTGCAGTGCACATAGAGCATACAGCAGGCTATCCTAAGGCTCCTCTGAAATGGGGTATGTCTTGCAGAGGGAAAATTACTTACCTGCAGTCTCCTCATAGCAGCACTCCTCCTTCCAAACCAGGAGCTCTCAACAGTAGTACAGCCCCTATTTTTTTAAGCCAAGTTGCTAACAACCAGAATACCTAAACATGTCTCCCCTGACCACTAGCTTCAGTAACAATCTTCCAAACCAGAAACAAAAGGCAGAACACTCCCAGAAACATTAAAATCTCAAGCAACACCCAGAGAAAGAAGAGTGTAAGAACTCCAGCAGCCAGGTACTAGCCACCATCTGGGGAGCTACTTCTTCGAACAGGCAGAGTCAGACCTGTAACCAAGCCCCTCAGCAGCACTCACTATGCACCCAGGCAGGGCTGCTTAGAATTTTCTTCTAGAGCCCCAGAAACATTCTGTGGGACATTAATGACAGTAGGGCCAGAAGAGGTGAGGGCAACAATGTACCCCAAGGCTCTACAACTGCAAACAGCCCCAAGACAATACCAGCAAGCCCTGAGGTGCGTCCTTCAGCTGCTATAAACTGCAGAGCCGGCATCATTTAGGTACAAGGATTGAGAATGAGACGATTAGATTGGAAGATTCAGTTGCTGAAATGCTGGCTCAAGGTGCTGGTGAGCCTCTCCCCACTCACAGAGGCTGAGGACAGTAAGGAGCAGTATCATGCACCATACAGGCAAGCTTGTCTGAAACACATCCTGCCACTGAACCTGCCCTGGCAACGATAGACACACCCCAAGCTGCCATTCTTGGGTTAACCTCATAGAGACTTGTAGCCAATTTCTTATGAAGGTGTTATCTATCATAGGGATCTATTTATCCCACATTATCAACTACATAAATGCCACACACCCATCTAATTCTAACAACTACACCATCAGGACCTAGCTGCTTTCAAACCACCTATGCATCTTCCAACTAGCCATTTTTACTCTCTCACCACAACACAGTGATGTGTATTGGCTGCCCACCATAAAGCTTCACCATTAAAGTCTATGTGCAGAAACTAAAACCTGATAAGGACACTCAAGACCCAAAAGCATCATGTCAATGATGGCAAGATCATTGCTCTGCTTCAGAATCCAAACAATGACACAGGACTACCTTGAAGGACAGGGCTCAAAGAGCAAAGAGGACATTTGCTTTCCAGGTGATAACCCCCAGCAGCAGCCAACTGTAAACAGATGACTTCCAGCTAATCTTGAGAGAGAACAATTTTCTCATCCCAAAGACAAAACCAGAACAACCACAAATGTGGAATATCTACAGTTTTTCAATCAAGAGCTGGTACAAGAAGTTCACCCATGCGATGACAGAAAACTGAAAATCTGTGAAGCAGCAGTTAACCTGACAGAATCAGGAGAGTTGAGGCTGAAGGGGCCTCTGGAGATAGTCAGCCCTCCCCTGCAACGCAGGGTCAAGTAGAGCAAGTTCTGTTACCCTTCTATGCATTTAGACAATTTTTCACCTCAAGACTTGCAAAAAGCTTGACATTTTTTCCACCCATCATTTTTCGTAATCTCCTTTCTGGAGGTTAAAGTTCTAGTGGCAAAAGACGAGATCCTGGAACAAGGTAAAAAGGAAGGGTAGAGGGGTACTTATTCACATCAGCCTTTAGCCCTGTGTGTCAACAGGATTTGTTTAAAAGAACCAAACTAAATTCTTAACTTCAGGTTGAGACCACAGCTCATCCACAGGATCCCTGAAAGGCACTGCACTGAGCTCATTAATCTCTCTCTGGTAATCACATCATAGGGATTCTCACCGAGACTGTGCCACACAGCGGAAGAGTAGTGAGAAACACACACTCAAAAATGCAGCATTCCAGAAATGTCCAGGGCACAGAAGTCTCTACAGGACCAAGTTGTAATACTTTTGCAAAATGGTTCTCAGTCCTCCAGCCAGTAATGAAATAAAGAAGACAGACAGTCAAAAGAGAAGTAATTCTTAACTGCATGGCATTGAAACAAAGCAAATATTAGAAGGGTTTAAAGCTGCTGAGTTATTACACAGCTCCAGTTCCAGACCTAAAGAAAAATTGTGTGTGGGGGCCAGTGGAAGGCAATACTACATGGCAAAGCTGATTTTAAGTGCAGACAACTCCCAATCAAAACATTTAAAGCACCCATAAAAATAATACTGCTTCCCGAAGCTAATGCTAAGATTATCAACAGCAGTGTCAGACATAGTAAGAATATTCCAGCTAGTAGTTAAAGTGTCATGGCTACAAAGGATAGCAGATGGACCAAGACATACAGGAATAGCCAAACTGCAGCTATAAAGCATGAGATTTATTTTGGACATCTTTCCTAAGGGTAGGGACTATGGCAGCTAACCATCCTTTCTCTACTGGCCCTCCTTCTCCAAGCTACATCTACACTAGGCAGCAGGAGCAGGTGGATGGGCGCAATGTGCAGATGTGATTGTTACTGATGGGCCCACTTCTGCGATGGGGGGGGGCCTAATACAGACCTCTCCTGGCCCAGCTCATCACCTCCTGCATTATGCTCTTCAAGGAAGAACAGATTTCACTTGGAGGCATCAGGCATCACAGGTCAGATTCCCAGAATAAAAACTTTATGATGTGCATTTAAACCTCATTCAAAAGACACTGATGCTTCAAGTTTGCAGAAACTCCAGGGACCTGGCCCTTTACACGTCTTGCTCATTTTCCCACCTTAAGCAGAGGCTGAGCAAAATAATAAATCAGGCAATCAGAGTTTGGGGCCTCTCTACAGCGTTTCAGAAGTCAGGGGTCCACACTCTCCTTCAGCCAGCCCATCTTGGCACTACCATGACCACTGACCTTACACAGCAGTAACAACACCCTGCAAGGGCAGCAGACACTTGACTAAATTCCCCTAAGTTAATTCTGTCTTCAAAATTGCTAAAAAAGCAGGACATGACACAGACAGATTCCTGGGAGTCCACCAACATCATTGTGTCAGAACCACTGCTGCTAATTCACAGCAGATCATGCAATGTGCGAAGAGTGGTCTTGCTATAGATAGCTTGGAAGAGCACAGCGGCGAAACAGATTTAACTCAATTCCAAACAGTTGTCTTTAGTCTTCAGAAAGCTGGCAAATATTCCTGTAAGACTAGTAACACAACAATTTTCTGATTACTGTTAGATGATTTAAGACATTGCATATATGAACCGAATGCCCTGTAACCCCTTCAAGGAAATTAAGCCTTTGGATTCCAGATGACTGTATACTTCTGCCAGCATAACAACACCTCTGTTTACCGTTGACACTTTTGCATAAACACCATCTAAGCTGACATCCTTCCTTTAGAGGTTAAGCATTTCCTTAAAATCGCTCAAAAACCAGGCTATGTCAAAATTAAAGTTATCTAATCAATCTTGCAGATACATTAAATGCATCTGCAACCGAACACACCCTCAAAAGATGCCTTGATCCCTCCTAAGCTCAGCTGTTTCCCTATTCATGAGTCATAGGCCTTTTACAAAGAGATTCCGAACTCCTACCACAGACATCCAAGAAGAACACTTTCAAATAATGATGTGCTACATACCTAAAAACACCTTTAGAAGATCCCAAATCCTAAGCTTTCACACAGGAATTTGACACAATAAACAAGGAAGATGACCGGTTTAACTGTTGCTGTCAAGTCCCACTATACATCCAACTTGCTATAACAAATGCTTTTCCCCTATTTTTCTTAGGCCAGTGAGTTACTGACAGATTGATTAACAGATCTCTCAGAAAAGTTAGCAGACATTCAAAATACACAAGGAACAGGAAAACTGCAAGGAGTGAGAAAGATTATTCTTTTCTGAATTTTATTACCGAAAGTAAGATGAGAGCTAAAAAGCCTCTCTGAGCAGAGCACTAATTCTGTTATGATATCTCAAAACATCTAACCTCTGCAGCTGAGCAAAGCACAGGAGACAAAGTAAGTTTGGCAGTTAAGGGTTGAAGACAACAAAGATATCAAGTCATTAAGGGGAACACACAGCAATCATAACAGATAGGTAGCAACTTCACTAGCTATTTTAAGGACTCCTGTTTCCATAACACTCTATGAAACCAAGAAGTACTGCTTTGTGCACTGTGTGGAGCAATGTAGGACAATTGTTCAAATATTAAAGAGTTGATATAAATAGTTGCTATTAGTCATAGATACTCAAGCAGATTTCAAACTAAGAAGTGGACTCCTACCATATGATTTCCTCCACTTAATAGCATTTTCCCCAGTATCATAATAGGAAGTGCCATGCTTGTTAAAGGAGTAAAAAGTGGACTTTTAAACTTTGAAATCCCCAAACAGCTGCTCAGATAATAGCAGATGCTGGCTCAGGTCAAGGGATTAATTAAAACAGAGCACTTCAGATTTTACTTTTTTTGGATTATGCACATGTTAATCTTGCAGGTAGGCAATGTCAAGAAAACAAAGAAAAAAGTGTACATCTATTTTTTTGAGTATTTACCAGTCATGCTGCTGTCTCTGTTTATTCCATTGTGAAGTTTACAGTGAACAAACGCTGCATCAAATAACCATGATCCAAAGAGGTTCAAGATGCTGTTAACCTTTGGCCTGCGAGGAGCTGGAAGTGGCCGAGGCTCAGAGCTTGTCTGGTTTGGGCTAGAGAGTGGAGACGTAGAAGAGGGTTGGTGTTGCACTTTTGAAGCATGTGCAGTAGTTACCTGTTTGAACAGAAGAACAGAATCAGCTCCTAGCATCAAGGAAATTACTTCCTCTAACTGAAGAAACAATCCAAAGGGTCAGCTACTCAAACACAGAGTATGAAATCTTACAGTGCTGGTTTTCATGGTCACTTTGTTTACAGTCACTGCCCGATGCCTCCGGTTGTGGGGTGGAGTGGTGTTGGTAGCAGTGCTCTGGGGCATGCTTAGCCTGTTCACCGGCGTGGGTGGTGCGCTATCTGACCGGGGTCGGGAAATGCCTGTAAGGACAGAAATAAAGCAGGCTTTCAGCAAGAATTCCATGGGCTCACAGAGAGCAGGCCATTAATAAGCATAGGAGCCTTTGGTCAATAGCCATGCCTCCCCCCATTCCCCAAAACAGCAGTAGCAACAAAAACACCCCTCCCTATTTTACTATTAGCAGAAATAAATGCATAAGCAAATTAAAACAGTAATTACATCAGATAAGCAATTGATTAAAAAACACCAAAGGACGCCACACCTTAAGGCTGTGGGAAATCGCAGATGGGAAGAACCAGTCTAGAAGCAGGCAGAGGGAAAGGAGCAAGGTTCACTTGCCAAAGACAATTTCACAGCTCATTCCACCAAAATTCAGGTGCCTCCCACCTTTGCCTTTCTTTCCTAGTTATAACTCCCAGACCTTTTTCTGAGACATCTCTAAGATGTCTGGCCCTTAAAGCCAGCTTAGCTCACTAAATTAAAATGAAACCCATCCACCACACAGCTTCCTGTTCAGTTTGAGCTGAATCAGCTGCTGAACGGTCAAATACTAAGGCAGCACAAAAGACAGTAAGAAAGCAGAGCAAGCTATAACTTTTCTGGCAGCAGTAGGACAATAGACCAGTTTTCATCCAGCTTCAGGGAAATTCATGGTGTACAGAGCTCTTCTCCATCAGAATCAGAAGGAACTCAACGTCTGCAAAACTTGAAGTGACAAACACCTCTTTTGCCCATTTTAATGAATTCCAACACTCAAGTCCCCCATTTGAAAAATGAAGTGGGGAACCAGAGTGTGCTTGAGAATTTGACACAGATGATTTTTTTTTTGACCACGTTAATAAAAGCACCCAAGTACTTTTTGTAACACATTATAGAACAATTTGCTCCTGCTAAATCATCAGTGCTACAGCCAGGCAGAGTGTGCACTATAAAACCTATTGTTTTGGTACGTTTGGCTGGAAAAGAGGATATACTATTTTGCCAAACACATCATGTAGGTACCAGGGAGAGCAAGATAAAACCCAATGTTTTAGCATTTGTGACAGAACGTAATCAGCCTTCACTGAAGATCTTTCTGCAGCTCTCAAGTCTGCCTGAGCACACTCTCCTAATCCATACCTACAGCCTGAATTTAATTTCACTAAGAAATCTCCTGTGTCCCAATGCTTTGTAGTCTTCATCTCTGCACTCCAGATAGGCTGTTATCACCCTGGGTGCTTTATCTTGCTACAAGATCTTCAGAAGTCTTAAGTGTCTGATTCATAAAACCAGAGAATAGTCTGGGTTCAAAGGGACCTTAAAGACTCTCCATCCCATCCCCAGCCACAGGCAGGGACACCTCCCACTAGACCACTTTCTTCCAAGTCCAGTCCAACCCCACCCTGGATACTTCTAGGGATCCAGGGGCAGCCACAGCTCCTCTGCACAACCTCCAGGGCCTCATGAACCCTCACAGGGAAGAATTTCTTCCCAATATCCAGTCTAACCCTGCCCTCTGTGCCCCTAGAGCCTGCTCTTCTCCAGGCTGATGGTCTCATTCCACTGGTAGGTTTTTTTCTAATACTGTTTACATATCTGCTCTAGTCTCCTGCAATCTCTCATTAGTTCACACTTCTGGCAGATGACGTTTGTTTGCACACATTTAAGCAGAAAAGCAGGCAGCTCTTCCAAGTTTACAGTAGCATGTATTCCCTGAAGAACTTTCAGTAAGTCTGAAGCATACTAAGTATAATGCTTTAAATTTGAGGTACACCATCCTGTTACTTAAAACTAACCAGCTAGAGCTACTCAGTTACCAGCAGACACAAAGAAACACAACTCTTCTACTCAGCAGTAGTAGTAATCCACTAACCATAAACTAAGGGGAACTTCACAAAGATCTGAAGATGACAGTCCAAATTCAACACCTTATAAAACAGGCACACAGCAGTTGCCACAAAGATTAGAAACATGGCAGTGAGTGCTCACAACATGCTAAAGCATAGCACTTGCATTGGTGATTAGATGAGCAGAGAAAAGAAGCCTTGCTTGGGAGAGAGATTCCTGGTGTTGTTTTATTTTATATTTCTGATTTATTTGTTTTGCATTTGAAACTAAGGCCATCTACAACTTTATGCATTCAAATGTTACTGTTGTGTATACAGATTTTTTTAGAAGTGATCTCAAGTCTCCTCCTCATCAATTCCAGAATATACTTGCAAAAGATTGTTTTTGCTGTATTTATGGGGAAAACAGATTTAAAGAGAATAAAATAACAAATTAATAATCCTAGATATCCATAGGCAAGACAAAAGCATTACCTAGGAATGCATCCACTAAACAGCTGATTCCACGCATGGCTCGAAAGAATATTTGAGGCAGATGTTTAAGGCAGGGGTACTGATTCAGCTCTTGAGTCATCCCACTCACATTCAGAAACTGCTCCTGAAATTTGGGGGTAGAGCTAATAATGGCTGGGTTACTCAAATCCACAGGATTACTGCACAGAAAAATAGCAAAATCTATGTTAGTCAGTTTGAGAACAGCTGTTAAAATTTAAAAACACTTGAAGACGCAATAGTTTAAGGCATTCAAATAACACCACAAACCAGCATCCAATATTAATACATTCTAGCCTTCCATTGCTGGAAGGCAATTTTCTCTTCCTGGGTTGGCGGTATATAGTTGCCTTCATTTCAAACATTACCCAAACACACTGAACAATTATAGTAAAATAAAACAAACCAGAGCACAGACTTGCTAGACTAATTATTGCAGCAATAATAGTTACTTATGAGGTATTTTGAACCCAGTTAAGAGTTGCTTATATTGTTATTCTAGAAAGGTAAGCAACAAATTAATACTGTCAAACAGTAACAAGAAGGGGAGTAAATTGTAGAAGTTTGAGCAATTTTTCCTGACTCAAATCCTGAAACAGCAAATTTGTAAACTCCAAATTTGAAGAGTACAGTACTTGTGACATTAGTACTACAAATGAAGAGGGTTTTTTAGTTAGTTAAGAAGTAAATTTTAAACAGCCTAATGTGTATCTAGTTTTAACTATTAAATAGTATTTTGTATGGATCTTTTAATATTCTGGCCATTGAGAGCATTAATGTAATGCCACGTCCAAAAGTCTTTAAAACAAAACACAACATTTGGTTCAGCTGTGCATGTAAGAAAGATTAACATGTATAGTAAAATTAAGTGTATAGATTTCTTAAAAAAATAAATATATAAACACCCATTTTAAAAATAAATTGTAAGTTAAATTTACCCTGGAGAATAAATGGAAGTCGTAAGCATCTCCCAGATCTATTGTTCAGCTTTTCCTGTTTGTTATCTCAGAGAAACAAAATTCTATTGAACTCTTGTTTTCCACATCCTCCAAAATGCCAAATAGCTAAAATAGTTTTTAATTAACTGATCCAGTTTACATGTTGAAAGAGTCAGAATTCAAAGCTGAACACCACTCACAGCCTGCTCTGAGTTGCTGCATGGCACTGGTACAAGTCTCTCATTTTATTCTATTTATGTGCTTAATCTTGGCAATCTCCAGAGTAATGTTTCATTTGTCATGCAAATGTATAGAGCTGATGCAGGAACAACAGATGGCTGTAATTACAATACCTCAGCATATGTAAAAAGCGAAACCATGTTTGTGCAACACACTCATTATCCATTTCCAGAGGAATCAGACCAGCATCTTCATCAGGAATTTTGAATGGAGGAAATGAAGGTCCATATGTAAAACGCAGCAACCTAGAAAGCAAGTCAGACAGACCTGTCCTTCAGCTCAAAAATTTAATGTTGCCTTTTCATCCCAAAGGTATCAGCAGCCCACAGGTGAGTCCACAGGCAGCAATGCAACATCCCAAGTTTTCCTAGAGATCCCATTTTATACAATCTCTCAGCCTTGGATGGTGCACTCCTGGAGCCTGCCTAAAGCACCAGCCAAACCCAAAAGCTATTAAGGCACAAGACCCCTCAGCACCTCTCCCATCCCTTAGCCAGAGGGATCACCAGTTATCACAGCCACATGCACATCTGCCAGAACATTACATGTGAAGGAAGAAGGAATTTTTCTTTTTTTAAAAGAAGGAATTCAAGCCCTTATCCTTACAGCTGTTTAGCTCAAGCTCTCAATGACACTAGCAAGTCATATTAGGTTGCAGCTCTAAATTCCAGCTCATGACTGATGATCGACATTGTACCTCAGCACCCTGAGCAGCACTCACTGTTGACCTACAGGCAGCACAGGACTTGCAAGCCACAGTTTAGTGAGTTCTTCAAAACAGATGCACCACATCTGCCAGAGGCTGGAATCCACAGACCAACAAAGAGCAAACCAGTGATCCAGTGCCATAAGGACAATGCTTAGGCAAATGGGGATCTTTCCCTAAAAGTCATCAGTGACCTTCACTGAGCTCCTGCTGTCTAATCTGACACCTGCTTCATACCCAGCTTCACCAAATTACAGTTCAAGCTCCCTGATCAACATAATCTTGATGTTTTCTAAAGGTACGGATGAGATCTGCACTGCACCTTCTCAATATCACAGCATTCCCAGAAATCAGTTTGTCTTTCCCTAAGCTAACTTCTTTGCAATGGTCAGGAAATGTCCCACTCATCCTTACTCACTTATTAAGCCATACAGTTTTCTGAAGTTTCCTAAAGTCATTACAACTAGGAGAAGAGAAGAAGAAAAGTAGTCTACGGCTGACTCCTAAACCAAGAGTCAAACAGGTTGAATTTCCATCTGCCACTTCCTCCAGCAGTGGGTACTACAGTAACTCGCAGCCAATTAACACAAATGTCTGAAATCACAGCCTATTTACAGCACCTTACCTGGGCAGAAAAGCAAGAGCTTTAGGACATGAGGCCTTCTCCAGATGCAAGGATGATGAGGAATCCATTCAGTGCAGGAGCTGGTGGTGCAGCTGCAGTGACAACTGCAGACTGAGCTCCCTGAAGGGAGGCTGGGGAAGAGGCTTGGAAATGCCAACCCTGGGCGTAACAAAGGGCACTGAACTTATAGCCCAGCCAGGTGCTCCAACACTGCAAGAGCTGAGGACCAGAGAGGAAGAGCCAAGACTTGCACAAGCTTGGACTGTGAGGGGATAAAAGCCCAGGAGTCCTTTGTTGGGATGCTCCTTGGAGGCACCAGCTCAAGCTGTTTCTGTGTTACTGTGCCAGGAATAAAGGGCTTTATGGAACAAGACATCTCAGACTCCCATGGGAAACCTGGAGTCAAACTGGTGAGGAAAGTGGGTCTGCCTGTGAGAGCGGGGAGTGCAGAGAGTCAAGCAGGGCACTCCTCGGCTCACCGGAGCTGCTGCTGCAAAGGGGCTTCAGTCCCAGCAGTTAAAGTCACTGGTGGTGGAAGAGTGACTGCCAGAGAGTCTTGGGAATGGTCAGACTGGGAAGTTTCCTTAAAACCACAAATACACATATCTATACTAGGCAGCAAATGCTCTCCACCCCTGTGTCCACCTACATTTAGTGCCCAGAGGCATAACCCCATGGTATGTTTTTGCTGAGGAATTACCTGGCTCTAAAAGATGCAAAGGAGCCTGGCTCAACCCCATGGACTGTCATGCCCCACACCACTGCCTGGCAACACAGTTCACTCTTCAGTTCTCCCTATGACTGAAATAAACCAGTTTTTCAAAGAGCATGACCAAATCTTTAATGACATATGGGTCATTTTCAAGAACGATGGAAGACAGAAATAAATTTTAAGCCACACATCCAAGACAGTTAAAATATATTTAAAGCAATCTAGATGGGGTAAAAGTAGTATCTATTGATATGGCAATACAGTTAAAACTCCAGTTTTATCCTGCTAAAAATCATAGCCAAGGACATAAATTGACACTGCATATGTATACAGAATTCCAAATATAATTTTCCATACAGTTTTAATTTGAAACATTTACTCTCAGCTTATTGCTAGTAACCTGATTCACAGAACTGTTTACTAAAACATTTTAACTGTTTGAAGCTGGAGCTTCATTGAAATATTAAAAATGCAGCTTAAAATACCACTGAACTTAAAGCCAGACTCAGAGGAGCCTAATCTTCCCTGCCTCAGGCATAAACCAATATTACTGAACACAGACTAAAACATTCCTGAAACCCTGCATACTCCTGTGCACCAACAGAACCAAGACTGTTAGTCAACAATGGGAGAGGAAGTGTAGGCACAGTGTGTGGTGCAGAACACCAACGCATGTTTTGAGACAGAGCTGTTCTTTTCAGATCAGTGAATCATAAACTATTTTCTGTTATGCAACGCTACTTCTAACAAGCTAAAAATAGCTGAAGAAATAGCGTGGGAAATACACAGAATTTGTATTGCAGCTTTATTTCCCAGGGGCTTAACAAATAGCTGCATAACCTGGAAAAATCTATTCACACTTCACATTTTGACAGGTAATTCAAAGCAAAAGTTTTCAAAGTTATAATAAGCCCTTGCAGAAAAATACACTATTGAATATTTCACAATGCAGCAATTTTAACACATCTTTGAACTTCTACAGAAATAAGTTAGTGATATTTCAGGAGAGCTGGAAGGAGACCCAGATGACTCTCTTAGAAGTAATTAATTCAGTTCTTTCCTTCAACAGTCTGAGATTCATCCCACAAAGACTTCACACCAAAAAGAGCTCAATATTAAGGGTACTGAAACTCTCCACACTGTTCAGAACCTTCTATTACAGCCAAAACTCTCCTGCCAGCCCCAGATGAGAGTGTTCCTTCAATCATTTGCAGGTGATACTGAGGTGGGCAGGAGCTGACCTACTGAAGGACAGACAGGTTCTCCAGATGGATTTGGGCAGGCTGGATCAAGGGGCTGAAGCCACTCCATGAGGTTCAACAAGGCAAAGTGACAGGTCCTGCACTTGGGTCACAATAACCCCAGAGCTACAGGTTTAGGGCACAGTGGCTGCCAAGTGCCCAGTAGGAAAAGCCATGGGGGTGCTGCTCAACAGCAGCTGAACAAGAGCTTGGTGTGCCCAGGTGGGCAAGAGGCAATGACACCTGGCCTGTACCAGCAATGGTGTGGCAGCAGGACCAGGGCAGTGACTGTGCCCTGTGCTGGGCACTGGTGAGGCACCTCGAATTCTGGAGACAGTTTTGTGCCCCTCATGGCAAGAAAGGCATTGAGGAGCTGGAATGTATCCAGAGAAGGGAACGGGGCTGGGGAAGAGGCTGGAGCACCAGGAGCAGCTGAGAGAGCTGGGAGGGCTCATCCTGGAGAAAATGAGACTCAGAGGGGACCTTCTCATTCTCTACAACTGCATAAAAGGAGACTGGAGCCACCAGAGGGCTGGCCTCTTCTCCCAGGTAACAAGGGACATGACATGGGGAAATGACCTCAAGTTGTGCCAGGGGACGTTCACATGGGATGGAAAAGGTTGTCAGGCACTGGCACAGGTTACCCAAGGCAGTGGTGGAGTCACCAAAGGGTATTAAAAGACCTGTGGATATGGCAATTGGGAACATGGGTTTGTGGTGGGCTTAGCAGTGCTGGGGGCATGGTTGGATTTGATGATCTTAAGAGGTCTTTTCCTACCTAAACAATTCTATCATATATGATCCTCACTGCTCCCAAACCCAGCAAGACTCAGCACAGCTCTTCTCCCCTACTCTCTAGAGCAGAGAGCCTGTGGTCTGCCTCTGGGCCATCACATCCCAACTGCCAAGGAACAAGTGCCAGGAAGCTGTAACACAGTTTCAGCTCACAGGGTCCAAGCAGAGTCCAAGAGTCACCTCAAACCCAGCAGCATGAGCACTAACAAGCACCTAATAATTTTGATGGTGACACACACACATAATGCTACACTAATATTCTTGAGTCATTCCTCAGGGGATATGATGAAGAATCACAGTCATGGAGACCAATACACACACATGTCACAAAGTGCTAAGTATCACAGAGGTGCTAAGCTTACACAAAAACAGAGAGAATCCAGTTCAGATCTCCCCTTGCAGAACAAAAGAATACACACACAATCCAAGGATACAGCAAGATCTCTCACTTTGTATTGCTTATTCACTTTTCGATTACTGCACATTCCACAAACAGGCAACTCCAAAACATGTATAACCATGATTATCCCCATACATGCATTTATTTCTGTGGGATTTTTCCTACCTGGAAGTAAGGGCACAAATGACCTTGCTCCACTGCTCAACTACTGCAGGATGATGTCGCCAGTTAGCCACCATCTCTTTGGCAGTTTTCCAGTAAGGAGGTGTTGGAAAGCACCGTGTACAAGCGAGTAACCATACCTCAAATAGCACACCAATTAATTTTTCAGCCAGATTCTCAGCAATGCCACCTTAGAACAGAAACCAAGCACACCTTCAGTTAGTGTTCCATCTAAATAACTTCAAATATCTCCCTAAAGAGGTTTTGGTTAAAGTGCATAAAGATTAAGCCCTCTTTTTTTCATAATTTTTAAGAGTGATCCTTGAGTGCTTCCTACAGCCAATTAGCCTTTTTGCAAAACCAAGTACAATAGCTAAAGCCCAGCCACATGAGTGTAATAAGGGACACCAGGAATCCATCAATCTTAGGCAGTCTTCTATTGCACTGTGTCTATATTGAAGTCTTTTTTTTAAATAGGTAAAACGAATACTATTATTTTGCACTAGGTAGGCTGAACAGCAAAACCAAGGGGTTTCAGTGAAACAAACAGGGAACAACAGTGTCCGAAACTGTCCATACCAAAGTGTTCCTATTATTATTGTCCTGCAAAAATAGTTTCAGGAAAACTCAGCTCCAAATCATTCAGTCTTTTTTGGCAATGCTTTATTTTGGAATAATGGGGCAGAATTAGGAGTGAGCTATTGTGCTTTGGTAGCTCCCAAGAGCTTTTAATGGGTTCCCCTATCCTGCAGGCAGCTGAATGTCAAGAAGAGCCAGAAGTTTTTTAATAACTGAACCAAATGGAAGATGAACATGAACCTTGCACAGTTGGAGCTGCTAGAAGAGTGTCATTGATCTGAAGAAGAAATAATAACAAAACCTCCCAGGTTTCTCTTGCCATAATTGTTGACTCATGCGCAAGCTTCTGGACAGCTTTCAAAACCTGTAAGCACAGTCTGATCTGACTGGATCCTGGGTCTGGCCTGCAAGAGAAGAAAACAATGCTTGAGAAATAGAACTACTAAGTAATGTATTCAGTTACATGAACTTTCAGCATGTTCAACTTACAAAAGAATCAAATATTATTGAGTCAGATCCAAGAATATGAGCCAATATGCTTCTGTGCACCTCAACTCTGTTTCTAGGCATTCTAACTCTGCCTTAATGAGCACAAGATGCACCATAACACTCTTCTCCATGTGAGACTCAATAGATAGCACAAGCACAATCCATCGTGTCAGATTTATCTTGGGCCAAACAATGACAATCCAGCTGAGACATCATGAATTATTACATAATAATTCAGAAGTGGCAAAACTAGGAGAACATAGCTAGCAAAATAATTTAAATTCTTCCTAGTTCTCCTCTTGTTTCCAAACCAACTCTTACCACTTCTTCCTTTAGTCTGATGTTCCTATTTAATGGCCCCCTTCTAGATCTTCTTCTGTAAGCAGTTAGGAGTAAGGAAGGAAGAAAGGAAACAGTTTCATATTTCCTAGGTTTTTCCTGTAGTAATAATCAGATCCACACTGGCACTGCTGAGTCACTCAACATAAACTTGTGCAGAAGCAGAACAAAGCAGCATCACCTCTTCCCATTAGTTAGTCTGGACAAGGCAAAACAGGTACAAAACAGTCACATTCTGGACAATATCTGAGGACATTGGTAAAAAACCTGAGGAAGCCCAAATTTTAAAGGGCAAGAGAGGAGATTTCAAATTAGAGTGTGCAGTATATCTAAGGCAAATTTCAACCTGCGCATGATTTCGTGATCCCTCCTACTACCACTGAAAAAATGACCAAAAAATCATACAAGTATTACCTTCCACTGGACTACTAAGTAGTATTACCAGATTCCTACCAAATATTTTCAATGTGGCATAACTCACAAGTCATGTTGCATAGCAAGCACCTCAAGAATGTGCTGGTCCACTAAATACTGTCAGATTTTATCTTGAGAGTACAAATGTTGTATTACAGTACTGGGAAAAAGATTACAAAGAGACAATGCCTAATTTGCCTAATGTGCAAAATTGCACACTACTAGCCACAGCTGAAGACCTCAGTGGGTTGCTTGATGCTAGAACTAGATCATAACCCAGAGACTCTCTGTAAAATAACAAACTTTGGGATAAGTGAGCACTTCCTTGCTTACAGCACTATTTTTTTGTGTGAGCAACAACAGAGCAGATTGTTTCAGTCAAAAGGTATCCTCACTCTATATAGGCTTGAAGCTTCCAAGGCTATTTCAAGACTTGTTTCCCTAATCATTTAGAGAAACTGTAAAAAAACAGGGCTTATATGCAAGCTAACGGGATACTTCTGCACTAATCTTGTAACAGCAACTCGAACATTTCTGTCCATCTATGACTTCCTCTTGTCTGCAAAGTTGACCCAGTGACAAGCTCTGCTTGCACTATTTCTAGACTTCTAGATGTCTAGGTTTCTATAGACTGCGGCCTATTGGTCATTCTCCTTCAGAACTACTGTTCACATGATTTCATATGAGAAGCATATGAAGTTATTACAAAAAAAAAAGTACTTTGGCAGTCACGTGTTCCATGGTCTCTCAAGCAATTCCAGACATTTCTGTTGCAGAGGACCTGGGTATCTGTACCTCACTCTCCTGGAGATGTAATACAGGGGGAGAGAGTTCTCATATTTCCTTCCAACAGTGTTTGTGGCACTGAAACTTTATCTAACAGCAGTAACAACCACTACTGCTTAAGTCATCTTCAAGACCTCTTGGATATTCTAGGGTTGCCAGAAATGGAAAGCCTGGGGCTTGCCTGGGGACTATTCATATATGTCAACGAAGTGTTTGTTTCTTCAGGGTGGACAGAAGGCCAGTACAGGAGGGAAGGAGGCAAACACCTTCTCTCCCATCACTGCAGCAGACAGAGGAAAGTTAACTTGACTCACCCAGCCTTCAGAGTTTTATTTTTCAGCACCACACTATTTCAAGGACATTATTTCAATTACATTTCATGTAAACATTTGATTCAGTTGAGCACTGAGACTAGAATCTATATGCACCTGCTCTGTATGGCTGTACACAAGCTCCTGAGATGCCATTTAACTGAAGTACCCACTTCAAGCTGCTGTGTTTCACACTTTACCTATATGTCACCATCTCAGTCTGATGCCTTCACAACTCCGGGCCACCACTTTGAAAGCAGCCAAACCAACAGCTACATTGTTTCCAGAGAACCGGGATGAAGAAGGAAGCTATTTTAATCCATCTTCCATAGGACATAGGCTTATAATAAAGACTTAGTATCTTCAACACAAGAACAATTTTTCCAGGAGATAGTTCAAACAGGTTGCTCTAACACCTCCTGGGTAAGTATTCTATATGAGCCCATTATCATCAGCAATCTGCATCAATTGGATAAACCCAAAAATCATTCTCCTCTTCCCCACCACAGACACCTAAGACTGAATCTTTGCTTTTATTCAAGGCAGGTGTGCACAACTCAGTTCTGTATTCCATTTGGAGTATAGAAATTTCTCCTGTTGCTGCACTGAATTTTGAACATCGCACCCTGGAGGGCAAAACTTAAAAAGAATAGGGACTTGAATATCAAGTGTTGACAGCAGCAGCCATGAAAAATCAGTGTTTAAGATACATCTCAGTGGCCCTTGAAAGAAAAACTTACAACACAGCTATACTAGAGGGCCAAGCTTAAAACAATGATTTTTCAGCCCTCCCTGTTTCTAGGTGTTAAATATTTCATTCAACAGCTATCACATGTAGTCTACCAGCCTACATGAAGGTCCAACAATGATTTTGGGAGAGAAGAGTGAAGTGGAAACTTGTGCCAACAGCATGCAAGAAACTACTACAGAGCTGTTTGCTACTAGGGCGTCTGGTGGGAGAGCAAGCAAGGGATCACCAGAACAACTATTTAATGGACTAGTGAAGAATTCTTTCTCTGCTGTGCCAAGGGAATAAAGGATCCCAGACATCAGACTGTATTCTGCACTTATGAAAGCTTAGAGACAATCTCCTAGCACAGTCTAATCCAGAAGCTTGCTTTCCTCACACTTGTGTCATTGCCTTGACCATCCTTTAATGGGAATTAAATGCATTTTTACTACAAGAGCAACAGCAGCTAAGAGTAGGTGTTAGACTTCAAAGCAATCAATAAGCAGCAGAGAACTCCTCTGAATTTGCACAAGTTATGATTCAAAGTCCTTTATAAACAAAGCCTTTAGTAAAGTGACCCAAGTGCAGCAGAGCACTTTGAAGGCCACCTGCAGTGATACAGATTTAATACTGATAAAAGCAGATGACCTGATATTTACAGACATATACTAAACATTGATCTGAAGTTAAGTACCTTTTCAGGGAGCACTATTATTTAATCTTCCTTATCCAGTACATATGTCCAACAGCAGCAGGTAAACTTGCCATAAACTATAAATAAGGTAATGATGTTTGCACACTCTGACAACATAGCTGTGTACAAGACCTAGAAACACGCCTATCTCAACATCATCATCCCAGGATGTCAGGCAGCAAGCACATTCAAGTATATGAACCATGTGTGATTCTAATTACCCAACCACAGCAGCAAAAACTCAGTTTGCTACTGCAAAATTACAGAAGACATTTGGAGAAACACCTTCCTCCTAAGCTTGCAGCAATAGCAGTCTTATTTTACTCAAGAGCCTCCACACCTCATGAGTCCTCTGACAGTTTACCTGCTGACTATAGCTTGGAATCCCTAATACTCACCTTGGTACAAAGAGATTTTGGAGATGCTTGAGAATGCTTTGAACATAAAGGTTTGGTTCCTTAATAACAGGTAAAGGAATAGAGTCCTTAGGTAACACAAGAGCCATAATCCAATCTGTATACACATCCACACAGTATTTCACAGTATCGCCGTCCAAAGGGAGGGTCAGTCCATAACAAACCACCTCCATAGTCCATTTTACCTAGCAAACACAAAGCAAAAGTTATTTAAAATGAATATTGGTAAGTACTGGTCAGAGCACATTAGTTCTAAGTCAAAGAAAAAAAAAAAAAGTAAAGCAACAGTAATTATGTTGTATGGGCAATCCTGTTTAACATATCCTGCAAAAAAACACCAAACCATTAACTCATATATCATGATATTATGAAGAATATGAAAAAATGGCAAATCATACTCTAAATCCTGAATCTCTTAAATCTAAACTGTAGAGAGAACTCTTCGGAACACACAAAAGCTGCTACTGAAAGATTTTCAAATTCTAACACATACTTATATTATACAAAGACTTTTTTTTGAAGTCACATACCCTTGCTTCAAAACTGAAGCTAAGTAGAAAGGCTTTGTGTTAAATGCTAAATTCCTTGGGTTTGTTTTGAGTGTTTTTGTTGGTTTTCTTTAGCCTGAATTTCCTGGTATAGTAGCTCAGATAAACATCTACAATTAAGTCATGAAGTACACTGTTGCTACGATCTAATTGCAAATAAAAATCCTATGGAGATTACTAAACTAAAAATGTAACACACTTCATAAAACTTGGGACAATAAAGAGAGAAAAATAAAAGAGGCCACAGAAAACTATTAAACTGTTACTCTGGCATGAAGGAAACTATCATCTCCAAGGAAAGGCACTTACTTCTTTGTCTGTTTTTAGTATACTCTCACTTCCAACAGACGATGTAATTAAAGCTTGTCCAAGAGGACGCACCACTGCATTTGCCACTTCTCTCCCCACATTCTCAGGATAGCTGTGAAGTACACTGGTATTCCCCTGATCATTTTGAATGACAAGATGCAAGGATCTCCACTCCGAGTACATAGTGCCTCTATGCTACAATCCAAACACCTGGGGGGGCAAGGAAGAAAAAGAGACAATCAGTTTAAATGTCTATGATATGAGTTAGCAAAACTGAGGCTGTGTATCACAATCCAGACCCTTGTAAATTCAAGATGCACGTATCCGTTTCATACATTTGACAATCCAGAAGAGATTCCAACAGTTGTTCTTCAACCTTAATATGTTTTTTTACACAGATGAGCTTTAACATAGCTTGATTACAGAGATTACAGCAAGATTCAGCTCACGACTATATGCCCATTTTAGATACTTAACCCTGATTAGTGCCTTCACATCACACCTATGTGCTGTACAGGGCAGGGAGCCAGGCCAGAACCCCCTGCCCTGGGAATGGGTGAGGCGAGGCAGCACCAGTCATGGGACTGCACTGGGCAGCTCAGAGACACCCATCACACACAGCCAATTCTGATCCACACAACAAACACGTTCAGCGATCTGGTCTAACTCAGATGAGAAACATCCGTGTGAACACAACAGAGCAATGAGGACCCCAGGCCAGAAGGGTGGCACGAACATCCCTCTGACAGCAGAATGCTTTGTACAGGCCCACAACAACGTTAAACTGCTGCTCAAGCAGGTGGTACCACAGAAGCCTGAGCCACCAGAACTGCGACTGCACCATCTCCTTTTCCTCCTCTCCCACCAAAATCGACAGCCTTTTATCCATTATCTGAGCCAGGTGATCACATGAACAAGGAAAACAGGGCTGGCACAGGAGAAAGGCAAGGAATGTTCAAGAGACACTGCTCAGAGCAGTTCAAGTTGTCACGAATGGCACTCCAGTATCCGTTTGCCAACTACATTTACCTGGCACAGGAAGCCAGTTAGTTATACAAGGAATAGTTTGAACATTTCTCTTAAACATTTGTTGGCCCAAAATCAAACAAGCCAGGCCTGGAAATACACATTCCTATAGAAAAGCCTATTTAAACAATCTGGCTATTTAGCTGACTCCTCAAATATTTACACCCAAAACCTATGCAAACAGCCTGACGATTCCCTTCAAGGGAGACAGAAAAGCAAGAAAGCACGATCTTGTCTTCCAAACTACATCCTTTGTGATTTGACGCAGCAATCATGTGTGCTTATCTGACAGTGAGTTAACCAGAGCAGCAGTAGCCTGCAGGATGTACAATCCATACATCCCTCAGGTACCTTCCCTCCTTTGGGGACCGAAGCAGGGGAAATGCTCATGTCACTGTGGTCAAAATCCTTAGGCTTAGAGAAAAATGGCAATTCCAAGACACAGAAAAGTCAGGCACAAACACACAAACCACCCAAAATCAAACCAAACCAAAACCCCCACCCAAAAAAACCCTCAAAAACAAAATACCAAACAAAACCTACAAAATCACAATCCTCATTGATAGCTTTGATCACTGCTTAGCTCCACTATCTAGGTTTCCATACTGGTATCTTTTCCTTTCATATCCTATAGACACAGAGACACTTTGTCTTCCCCCTTCTTTCCTACCTGACCACCATCTTAGTCTCCAGTGTGTGTTGGGAGTCAAAGCATAAGGGACAGAAGTGAGATATCCATTTTCCAAGACTTCCCCCTCCTCACTCACCCCCACAGCATTTTGCCTCTATCTCCAGAGGAGAGTCCCTATCTCACAAGGGAAGAGGGGAAGCACTTCCCACTCCTGTGACACAAGTTCATTAGAAGCATGTAACCCTGTAAGAGCATTTGAGGAACATTGGTTTGAATAAGCTCATTTGAACTGATAAAACAGCATGTCCTTTCCATGCCCTCCCTCAGGCTAGCAGTTAACAGCTCATGGCAGGAGCTTATCAGTGTGTGATAAGCACAGCACACTGACTGTGGCTGCCCTCATCCCAGAGGGTGCCCAGGTATGTGGAAGTGCTGTGCAATACAAGCAAATGCTAGGCAATGCCTATGTGGGAGCTTTCTCATCTACAAGAATCCTGCTGCATTTTAGAAATCCTTAATTGCACTAGGGCAGGGGAATGCAAGGACGCAACTGCCCACCCTGACGCAGCTCCCTGCCACAATGAAAAAAAGACACAAAGCTCTTCTGGGTGATCCTTCCACACTTCTGAGGAGTAGCATTTTTAACAGATACAGGATATATACAACATGCCATGCTGAAGAGGTTTAGCAACAGGACAACCATCTCATACCACACACTCCCAGCCTGCTGCTTGACATTCATACATAAATTAAATCACCAGCCTGTATTTTGTTAATATTTGAGGCTTCCTTTCATCTTCTGTAAAAGAAACCTTCTCTTAGTTTTAGCAATACACAAGGAATACTGAAAGAAGTAATTGAAGCAGATGCAAAATCCTTATGAGGGAGATTTAGCGGGATATCAATCTGTTCACTCCCCCTATATTTAGCAGTTAAAAGTTTTTATTTGGAAGACTAGAAGTTATTTTTTATTTAAGACTCCAGTTAACTACCACTTGAATTGGAAATGGCTGCAATCTGTTAGGAATGGACTATCTCTACATCTATCTAGTATGCAGCTTCTTCTAACTGGACAGGAATTTTAAAAGGCTGGAAAGTCTCCACACATTGATATCCGAAACAATGTTCCTGACAGATTCCACACAGACAGATTCCTAACTTGCCTCAGATAAAGAGCACCCAATGCTGTGCAGCAGGACTCCCTCCCTTCCAAGATGCTGAAACAGCAACAGCAAACTGAAGACCAAGAAAGCAACTGTCACATTACACCTGATTCTGACTTCTGTTTTTGCAATGCTTTTGTATTTCAGAAGCACCCTCACTAAAGCACCCTCACTTGCCCAACTAACATCTCACAAGTTTCATGAAGCTGAATATTTGCACTTCACATACACACATGTCTTATTGGGGCTCAAATTACTAAGGACTCTCAGAAAGCTGATTAAGAGGAAGGGTGAGTAGAATAATAAACATTCTTGTATGCTGTATGTTCACTGTATGTTCCTGGAGGATGCACTAAATAAAACATCCTCACACTCTCACAGACAAACCTGGAAAGAAATTGCCAGCATTAAAACTAGCAAAGCAAGGAGACATTCATTTACTATGAAACTGAGCATTAAATCCAACATTCCCTAGTGTGGTAAATAATCTGGATTTCTATGTATTTCCTCTCAGTCTGTTTCATCTTAGGAACTTCAGTCATTATCACCATATAAACTATAGAAACTGGATGTCTCAGCACTGAAGACCCAAGATCCTCAGTTCTCAAACACTCCAGAACTCAGTGAGCACAAAATAATAATGAGTCCATAAAACTCAAGAAACAAAGTTCTATTTCCAGTTTCTAAAAACTTAGTATGAACAGCTGCAGCCAAAATATTTAAACTCCTGGATCACTAAAGTTAGACAGTGAGAACTAAACAGAGCCACATTCTGCAGCTACTGTGAAGGAACATGCAGAAGGTCCAAGCCTGAAGTTGAGGTGTCCAGAGCATGTGCAGGGGAGAAGTCACAAAATCAGTACTCATGTACAGAGCAGTTCCTCAGAAAATGTGCACTGAGGGAGGGCAGTGCTCAGCTTCAGATGCAAAATGAAGTATTTTCCTATGATGCAAAAGAACTTCAAGCACAAAGACAAGCTGTCCCAAAAGTGGATCCTTCTTGGCTTTTACTAGAACCAAAAAAGCAGAGCAGACACAATGGTTAGTAGAACAAGAGATGCAAAGACCATCAGCAGAGATACGCTCAAGGCATGCACTGTGTGTAAAGGACAACAGCCAGAGCAGAGAGCAGGCAAAAACTAAAAATGACAAAAACCAAACAGAAGATGTGCATGAGAGAAAGACCAGTAGAAAGTTGGTATTTTAAGTATTTTGTTAAAGAATTAAAAAATATGCATGTCAGGGTTACTAATAAATCTTTTTTAAAAGTCTGTATTCAAGGAAAGAAGAGATGAGAGAAGCAAAAAAACTAAACTTCTGTCATCCTTTCCCAAGCCACAGCACTACCAAGGATCAGAGAATAGAATCACAACTGCCCTTGCCCAGAGAAAACAAATTTGTCATATTATATTGCATTACTGTAGCAGAAGTTAACACATGAATGTGCCATAGGGAAGCTGGGTCTCAAACATGAGATGCCATTTAAGGCACAGGACTCGGATCTCACTATCTCCAGCACTCCCAGTTCATGGTCCCCATCACCCCCCTAGCTCCTGAGAACACTGCTGGACACAGCCTGGCCAAAGCAGGAGGCAGGGTACTTGCTATAGAGAAGGCTACTACCTACAAGTTGCATACTGTTATATGTGAAGATGAGCAGAGCCATAGGAAAGCCAAAGGAAAGCCAGAGCAGTCTGTTTTGTATGTTTTGTGTGTTTTGGCTATTCTGCTTTCAAGCATCATTACTCAGACATCAGTACTACTCTGCTTCTTACAATCACTGTCATTTTTAACAGTAGGTTTGAGAAAATTATGTTCCAGCAATCCCCTCATTTGTGCGAAAAACTATTTAATTAACTTGACCACAAAACAATGCACTCGACTGAGAAAAATTTTTACTCAACAGTTTTCTTTTTTCCTTGGCACTCATTCATCGGTCCAGCTTCTCGTGAAGTCTCCAAACTGCTCAAGCAGGAAGGACTCTCTTGCAGGCACAGCCCCCTACCTCCGGGGAGAAGCCTTGCTGCTGAGCCTGTTTGCCAAATAAATAGGATCTACTCTCCACTGGGCCCGGAGACCAAATGAGACAGGGGAAGCAGAATCCCGACAGAGCCCGGGAGGCCTGAGCCGGGCATGCTCGGCACCAGCGGGCTGTTGGTCGGACTCTGCGGGAAAACAGCGACACAAACTTTTTCCTCCCTCAGGCACTGCTCCCGGTCGCAGGATCCACACGGGAGGAAGGGCGCGGGTACCCACCTCACGCTCCTCCCGGGGCCCCGAAATGCGGTTCGACCCCCGGGCCGGAGCAGGGGCCGAGAGGAGCCCTGGGCCGCGGGGGGGGGCGGTCATCGACAGTCGCTCCCGCCCGCCCTGCGGTGGCTCCGCGGCACCAACGGGGCGCTAGGCGCCGGGGAAGCCCTGGGGACAGCCTCGCCTATCGCCCGCCCCGCTCGGGCCCCGCCGCGGCAGCACAGAGGTCAGCGCGGTGGAGGCTCCGGGCGGCGCCCGCGCCACAGGCTCCGCGGGCGGTGAAGCGGGCCGAGCCCGATAGCGCCGTGGCGGGAAGCCTGGCCTCCTTACCTGCACCGAGAGCCCGGCAGTCATGTCGGGGCGCGCCACTCCCTCAGGCCGCCGGCGCCACGGGGCCGCGGCCACACAGGACCGGGAGCGCCGCTCGCTGCACTGGGCCCGCACCAGCTTCCGGCAGCGCCACAAAGCGCACGGCAGGGCCGTGCCCTGCGCATGCGCAAGTCCGCTACAGCACGACTCCCAGCCCTTGCCCGCTACTCCTGTGCCGGCGGCACCGAATAAGTCTCAGGAACAGGCCGTGCGCATGCGTAGAGCGTCGCCGCCGTGTCTGGCGCCGCCGTGGTGTTCTCACTGTTAAAGGGGCCGCTCACGCCGGCCGCGTCCGTTCCCCGCGCTGCCCGCGGATGCGGAGGTTCCGCCATCTCACCGTTCCCCGGGCGGTGCACCCGGGCTGCGGAGGGTCTGTGCGGCGCACCGGACTGACCGCCCCCGGGCCCTCGCGTGGGAGGAGCTTTTGCCGGGCCACTGCAGCTCGAGCACCGAGGGCAGCGGCCGGGAGCCGCCAGTGCCGTTCCGCTTGCCTGGCTCCGGCTTCTCTTCCGCTGCCAGCGCGGGCTCTGCTGTGTCCGGCCCGGCCTTGCCCTGCAGCTGCAGCTCAGCCTGGCTGTGGCTGGGAAGGGACAGTGACAGCACCAACTCCGTTTCCCCAGGCCGTGTCTCACTCTTCCCACGATCCTTATTCCCATCCCACGTTAATTTGCTGCTCCCCTGGCCCATAGTATTGCCTAGTCTGCGGGTGCTGGTAGTACTTAGCCACAGCGACGTAGGTTACCTGGGTTCAAACAGTGTGGGCAGCATGTGAGGAGGGAGATTTTGCCCCTCTACTCACTCAGGTGAGACCCCAGCTGCAGAGCTGCCTTCAGCCCCGGGGATATGAAGGATATGGAGCTGCTGGAGCAAGTCCAGACGTCGCCATGGAGATGGTCCCGGCGCTAGAGTCCCTCTGCTCTGCAGCCAGGCTGGGAGAACTGGGGGTGTTCACCTGGAGGAGAGGCGGCTCCAGGGAGACCTTGAAGCCCTTTCCAGTGCCTAAAGGCACTCCAAGAAAGCTGAGGAGGGACCTGGGACAAGGGATGGAGGGACAGGACAAGGTGGAATGGCTTTCCACTGCCAAAAGGCAGGGTTAGAATAGATTTCTTAAGTATTTCTTTAGTATTTGTTTACTGTTTACTTTGGTCCCGCTGTTGAATGGATTTCCCGGCTGGTGAAATGGACTGCAGCAGGAACCTCGGAAACAGCTGGAACAGCAGAGGCAGGCAGATCTCAGAGTAACAAACGAGATGTAGCAGAAATTCCACAGCCTTGGCAGAAGCCGCAGGGTGTCCGAGCAGGCAGGGGTGCAGGGCTGCAGTGTAGTGAAAACTCAGAGCAGTGGCAGAAAGCAGCCTGGTTCCCGAACACGGCTCGGGACCCTCCCTCAGAGAGGGATGGGGCTCAAGGTCCCAGGGCTTCCCCTGAAGCACCGGAGCAGATGGTGAGGTTAACAAGGTCCCAGTGCAACAGCCACTCCCACAAGCAGAACTTCAATCATGGTAGGAGAAGACAACAGGAGACGGAGCCTCACAGTGGTGCAAAATTCTCCCCACAGCAACCACAGCCTGTCTCCCCTCTGAGCCAGGAGCTGAACCCAGCCTCTTCCCCCTGCCCAAACCTCCCAGTACCTCTGCCTCCACAAGAGAAACTCCTCAGCTAAGAGAGTAGCCAGCCCCACCCTTTCCCTGCACCCTGGAAACTTCCTTTTTCTCTCTTAAGTACCAGTCAGTTTTGTCTCCTAGCAACATGTGGGAAAAAAATTCCCTGAGAGAAAGAAAACAAAATAAGCAATACTAACCTCTAAAAACAACCACATGTGCAGGCAGAGGTGAAACTGCAAAGTTGGCTCATGGACACCCATTCTCCAAATCAGTCTGCTTGCTATGCCCATCTTCCTCTCAGCCCCTTACCTGCTAGATCAGATGAGCAAACACTCCTTCCAGCCTTGTACATTGAGATTGACAGCAGAGCAAGGGAAGTTGAAGTTCACCTGTAGCAGCCTATGGAGAGCCACCTTTCCCTGCGTGTGACTTCAAAACTACTGAGAGTGGCCTCAGGGCTGCCAGCTGCTGCTGTGCTGCCTCCCAGCTCTCTGCAGTTCACCCTGTGTGGATTCTCCATGAAAGTAATGAGACGGAAGTGTTTTTACAAACAGTGTGCCTGATGGTATGTGGCAAGCACATTTCTCTCACTCTCAGGATTTTTCATAGAGGTGCACAGAGAGAAATGGAAGAGAAAACAATTTCTATTTCTGATCCTTGTTTTTCCTATGTGGAATGTGTTTAGAGAATTGTTTACCTGGAGTGAGTGCTTGATTGGATTCTGGTGAGGATTGTTTGAGGCTGATGGCCAATCCAATCCACCTGTGTCTGGACTCGAGCGAGAGGGTCACAAGTTAGTTAGTTTAGAGATAGAGCAGGAGAAAGTAGTATGTACTTTTTAGTATCCTCCTTTTATACAGTATATTAATGTATTTTACCATAATTATAATAAAGAAATAATTCAGCCTTCTGAATTGAGTCAGACATCGTCATTTCTTCCCACTGGGTTCGCCTGCATCTACAACAATGATAGATAAGGCTAGATGTGGAGAAGTGAAAGAAGCAATGGGGAGAACCATAAATTCAATAGGAATTCCACTGTTATGTGTAGTGAATGTAATTCGCACCAATTATAATATGGTATATGTAATATTTAGTATTTTTCAGAAAACACACATCTGTATTAGAAGCTGCCCCCACATAGATAAAACTCAGTCTATGTTGAACCCTCATTTGCAAGCAAATGTATGTGGCTCATCTTGAACCCATACTGGGATGCCCAGGCACTGATCGTCACATCAACGACCCGAGATGGATATCATGGAAATCTTCCGGGCTGATACATGTGAATACCAAGTTCCAGTAACTTCATCATAGAATTCATCAACACCGGACACTGAATTGATCTACCTCAATCTCATCAATATGTAGGACTCTGAATGGAAAGAAAGGACTAATTGCCAAAATCCTGGCCTTTGGTGGATTTTTTTCTATTAAAACCCCTTGTACAAAGACGGTGGTGTGTGGGCATAGAGGGAACCTCTGCTGAGGCTGTCTTCTCTGTTGCACACCCAGCGCCGACCCCGGGCTCAGCACTGTTCTTTCGTTGTGGCTGGCTAAGATAGAATTTGATTGCAAAAATAAAAAAGCTTTATTTTTACTTTTAATTTGGCTGAATCAATTTGCATTTATAACACCACTAATTGACACAGACGGTTACTCACTCAAGACTGTGCTACATCTCTGGATTTAGAGAGAAAGAACAGAGACACAAGGAAAAAGAAAAACGGGGAGGTTTACATTAGAAGGGATGTTAAGCATTTCAGGAAGTCTGTACATCTCAAGTACCTCAGCCAATGGGGAAAGAGAGAGGGAAATGTGGCCAGGAAATTAGGATAAAAAGGAGGCTGCATCCTCTAAAAATTTGAGAGACCTCATGGGGAATGCCCTATGGCCTCTCCCTTTATTGAATAAAGTAAAAGGACTTCTCTATCTTCTTTTTGGATATAAATCTCTGGTGTTTGTGGATTCATTTTCCTGATATCCATGTATTATCACAAGGCTCATGCACCTTACAGTTATCATGTAACTTTTATTTATGTACAAAAAAAGCTAAGATTACTATCTCTTTCTTCCCTGTCCACTCAGGGTTCTCTCTTCAAACCAAGGTGCAGCAGGACTGCTTGTGGAGTAAAATGGAAGATCCCCATTCCCAGCAAACACATGGATCCTGATGTGAGAAACGACACTTCCTTTTAAAATTTCAAAGGTTCATTAAACCTTAACAAAAATACAGAAGACAGAATGTTATAAATTCATAATGTGATGGTTGGCTCTCACAATTAAGAGATGGATATTATGTATGTGGTAAGAAAGGTTTTGTATATGTATATTATGTTACTGTAATATGTCCTCCCATAGTCTTCTTTCCCCTCCCCATTATAATAGCCTTGGTAGTTAGGGCATTTGGGAGGGCTGGCTTGTTACCAGGAGGCGCAACATGAAAACACTTGACTTCCAATCAAGGTACAAGAAAGTAATCACCACCAGTTGATGGCAGAGAAAGAATTGACTGACAAAACTTTGGGAGAACTGAGAGTATAAAAGGCAAAGCATCCATTTTGAAATTAAGCACCTGGCTGCTAGTTATGGAGACTCCCAGCACTGTCATTTTTCCTTATTCAGTTTGTTGTATTTTTTGTTAAGATTTATTAAACCTTTGACATTTTAGAAGTGAGTTTTCTTTCTCACATGAATAAGGAAAAATGACAGTGCTGGGAGCATGGAACTAAACGGCCATGTGCTCGTCCTTATCTCTGGAGCTAGGGTCATAATTCCACTGACTATTTCTTTCTCAGTGGGCTATCTGTGAGTACATTGGTTGGTATCTCTTCACTTCTTCCTTCTCCCATCGGGGATTCCCTACTAGCTCCCAATCCCATCCTGACAGTCAACTACAGGCCCTCTCAACAAGGCCCACCTTCCCAATTAGCTGTAAGGAGGGAAGGGAGGGAGGGATGGAGGGAAGAAGGAAAGGAAAGGAAAGGAAAGGAAAGGAAAGGAAAGGAAAGGAAAGGAAAGGAAAGGAAAGGAAAGGAAAGGAAAGGAAAGGAAAGGAAAGGAAAGGAAAGGAAAGGAAAGGAAAGGAAAGGGAAAGGGAAAGAAAGGAAAGGAAGAAGTTTTACCTTCTTCTTGAAAAGACAAAAGCAAATAAACAACCTGCTTATGATCTTGAAGTGATACATGGAATAAATAAATAGACTCCACAACCTGGGGTAGTTATGAAGTGGGTATGTATTGTTGGCGCCCAGCACAAGTGAGATACTTCTCTGAAAATTTGTGCACCGAGCTTCAGCCTGACCCATACCTTTATTCTCAAAGGTGTTCCATATGCAATACATTGCACAACTTTTGCATGCATATTCAACCCCTGGCCCCACCTGTCCTCGCCTCTCATGCTAAATAGGTCCACGGCCTTCTAGGCATGCAGGTTTGCTGTGATGGTCCTGCGGGGGTCTCGGGTGGTCTCTTGAGACTGAAGATTGTGGTCTTCCTCATGGTTAAACTTTTGAACTTTTCTCCTTTGTGCATGCGCTTTCTGTCCTTTGGTGCTTATCTGAATACGTCTATCAGTCTGTCAGTCTTGATAGGCTTGGAAACAGGGGAGCTTCTTTCTCTGGGTTCTTTGCATCTCTAGGCATTGTTCTTTATGCAAGAAGCTTCAGAAATTTGCATTTTCTTATGCCCTTTGTACTGAGGCAGAGGCTTCATCATGTCAGTTCTCTTTCAGCAGGATTCCGTGAGTTCTTGAGAGTGAAGTCAGAATGCCTACATGTTTTAACATCTTCCAATTAATGATACATTCATTTTGTCCAGGTAAATTTCAGTTTCAGTTCACTACCACCTGGTGTTATTTTCCAAGTGGGTTCTGGAGATTTCTTAACATGGATGTGGTGGATCCAAGCATTTTGTTCCTTAATCTTGATTGCAGGGAAGGTGGTAAAGAGCACTTGGTACGGTCCCTCCCAAGGTTCCAGGGCCTTCTCTGTAAGAGACTTAACACATACATAGTCTCCAGGTTGTATGTCATGTACTAGTGCAGCAAGCCCTGTGCCCTGGGTTCCAGCCACATATTTTCCAATTGCTCGAAGTTGTTTATTTAGAGTGATCATATAGGAGGCTAGTGACATGTCATGGATAGACATTCCCTTCTGCACCTCATATGGTCTCCCATAAAGCAATTCAAAGGGACTCAGCTTTTCTTTAGTCCTGGGTTTGGTTCGGATCCGCAGTAGTGCTAATGGGAGGGATTGAGGTCATGATATATTAGCCTCTTGTCCCAATCGTACAATTTGTTGTTTGATCAAATGATTCATTTTCTCTACCTGATCACTTGATTGTGGGTTACATGGCGTGTGAAGTTGCCAGTCTATGCCCAAGTATTGGCTAACTAGTTGTACTGATTTACTAATTTTGCAATAAAATGTGGTCCTCTATCTGAAGAAACTGTGGCCAGGACTCCAAAGCATGGTATGATTTCCTGTACCAATACCTTTGTTACTTCCGAAGATTTAGAAGTCCTGGTGGGGAATGCTTCTGGCCATCCTGAAAAGGTATTTGCTGAGGCAGGGTTTTTCTCTTCATTAATGCTTATTTAGTGCTTGCTTGCTACCCCCCACCTTCCCTGGTCCCTTCCCGCACCCAGCTGCCGTTCTTCCCAGGTTTTTCCCTGCCCCTCCCCCTTCCGGGTTGCCCTCCGCCCTTTCCCTGGTATCACACCCCCCTCTCAGATTCAGGTATAAAAACTGTATTGGCCCGTCCCGGGGCGTCTTGGGGCTTCCGGAATAAAACCATCCTGTTCACCCCCAAGTCCCGTGTCGCCTCCGTCTGTCTCCGCGCCAGTAACTGAGACCGCAGAGCCAGGGGGAATGGCTGACTTTTCTCCGCCTCTCCTGCCACCAAATCACGCCGCCGCTCGGGGAGAAGGCAGACGGAGTGGATGGCGCGCCGCAACAGATGGTAGCAGAGGATGGTTTTGTATTTAGTCTTGTGATTCATGGGGGTGCCCGCCTCACTGAAGAGGAAGGAGGAAAGAGAAACACCTGCAACCGCAAAAGCTCTGCACTACGCCAAGAGGAACCCAGCGTCAAGCAGAAAAAAAGAAAAACGAGGTGTTAGGACCCTCTTTTGTCCCTGCCGCTGTGCTCTCTACCCCGGCCAGAGGCTGCAGGGGCAGCCGTGCTGTCGGGGCCTTAAGTGGGGCAGACTTACCCCAGGACAGAGAGGGCGGTTTGGCAGTGGCTCGATGGACTGAGCCCAAAGAATGGCGCGTCAGAGTTGGCTGCTGGCGGCACTTGCTTGAGACCACCAGAGACTAATAGTGGCTGAACCCAAGGCTTCGGGGACGAGCCTTGGTTAACGGGAACACCTAGGTCCCTGGAAGAGCCAACTGTGAAAGACAACGTTCCCACTTCAGCGCAATTTTTCCATCATCCGAGGAGAACGATCGAGCCACCGCTGCCCGCTCCCAGAGGGTAAGTGGGACTGGAGCGGGGTGGATCCCTGGCGGGTGGCTGGGCTTCCCCTTTCTTTTTTTTTCTGCGTTTTAACCACTGCCCACACCCAGACTCGGGCTGTATTTTTGCATGTCCCTGGCGGGCGGGCGGATTTTTTCTTTTCTGAGGGGGAGCTAATCCCGCTCGGTCTTTTGTGGGGGACCCACATTTGGGGGCTTCTTCTTCTTCTCGGAAGGCTGTCCTTTCTATCCTCTCCTCCCTGTTCTGGGCTCTGGGGGCACGGAGGGTAGAAAAGACACAAATGGGACAGAATTGTAGATGGCGACACGTCAGCTATGGGAGAGTTGATAATATCTTAAAAGAGGCCCTTCACATCCACGCATTTTGTTGACTTCCAGCCGCATTGGGCCCCTCTCCTGTAGATTTCCCCTTTAGCTTCTGTAAAGTTCCCCATCCCCTTTCCCCCGCAGACTTTTCTAAACCCTCTCCCTTGGGGATGGCAGCGTACGAGCCGCCTCAAACGCCCTGCCAGACACTCTTGCTCTCCTTTGGGGGTGGCATTGGCCCTGCCACCCCGGGCGAGATGCAGCGTGCCCGGCACCCCCTCCCAAGATGGTGCTGGCCACACTACTTGGAACCCATTTTCCCACCTTGATCCTTCTCTCCCGCCCCAAGCTTTCCCACCAGCCCCACCCCTCCCTCAAGGGCCCTGCACCATCCTGCAGTGAGGCCAGTCCCTATTGTTGGGAGGCGGGGTTGGATCAATCCCTCAGTCCTTCTTCTGGCTCCTCCTCTGGGGGAAGGACTGACAGGGGCACCTCTCGTCAGAGGACCTTTTTTCTTAGGAGATCCCCCCCATTTTTGGGGAGACTTCCTTTGGAGGAAGGTGAAGCCAGAAACCTGGATCGGGAATCCACCATTTTGTTTTCCCCCGAAAATGGTCCACCCCTTACCAACCCCCCTTTACAATTATGACAATCATTAATCAAGCGATTGTCTGATTCCCCTTACCCAAAGTTCCCTTTTTATTTCAATGCAAACCTTTTTTACTACTTTTGATACCTTTAAAATAATTGTTTTGATTGAGTTATACTTTATAGAAAGAAAGGTCATCCTCTTTGATTATTGTTCATAATGCTGTGCCCACTTAGCAATCAAACAATCAAATCAGAGAAGCCACATCGCTGCTTGCTGCTCCAGCTCTGCAAGGACTTAAACACGACAAGCGTTGCAACAGATCAAGCCACGAATCCTGCTTGTACCTCTGATCTGGAAAAATTTGTCTGGGACAATTTTACTTGTTTTAAGTTTTAAAGTGAAGTAGATCTTTACCCCATGTATTGTAATTAAGACTGAGTTATCCTTGTCTGTTATTTTTCAATTTATGACCTTTTAATAATTTGTAATATTACTATATGACCTTTATGTTTTATTAATTTGTTTAAACATCACAGCTCTCTTTCTTTCTGAAAAAAAAAGAGTGAGCTGTGGAGGCGGGGTTTTCCTCTTCTGTTTAATGCCTGCTTGTTACCCTTCTACCCTCCCCCCCCCCCCCCCCCTCACCCCCCACACACCAGCCCAGCCCCCTCCCCCCTCCCCCCCCCCCCCCGCCCGCGGGCCCCCCCCCCCCCCCCCCCCCCCGCCCGTTCCCTGCCCCCTCTGAGATTCGGTATAAAATCTGTGTTGACCCGTCCCGAGGGGTCTTGGGAGCCGTGCTGGAATAAAACCATCTTGTTCCCCTCCCAAGTCCTGTGTCGCTTCTCTCCATCCACGCGCCTGAACTGAATCTGCAGAGCAAAAGGGGGAACGGCTGATTTTCCCCTCCTCTCCTGCTGCTAAATCTCCCGCCGCTCAGGGAGGAAAGCGGGCGGGGCACGCGCCGCAACAGTGCAGGAGCTGGTGGTGCAGCTCAAATAGCTGACACTGTGCATAACAAAGGGCACTGGACTTGTAGCCCAGCCAGGTGCTCCAACACTGCAAGAGCTGAGGACCAGAGAGGAAGAGCCAAGACTTGCACAAGCTTGGACTGTGAGGGGATAAAAGCCCAGGAGTCCTTTGCTGGGATGCTCCTTGGAGGCACCAGCTCAAGCTGTTTCTGTGTTACTGTGCCAGGAATAAAGGGCTTTATGGAACAAGACATCTCAGACTCCCATGGGAAACCTGGAGTCAAACTGGTGAGGAAAGTGGGTCTGCCTGTGAGAGCGGGGAGTGCAGAGAGTCAAGCAGGGCACTCCTCGGCTCACCGGAGCTGCTGCTGCAAAGGGGCTTCAGTCCCAGCAGTTAAAGTCACTGGTGGTGGAAGACTGGGAATGGTCAGACTGGGAAGTTTCTTTAACACCCAGCTGCCACATCCACACATTTTTTTAACTCTTCCAGGAGTGGTAACTCCAGCACTGTCCTAGGCAGCCTGTTCCAATGCCTGACTACTGTTTTAGTGAAGAAACTTTCCCTGATATCCAACCTAGCCCTCCCTTGGCTGAAACTTGAGGCCATTTTCTCTTATACTGTCACTTATTGCCAGAGAGAAGAGCTTGGCTCCACTCTCCTGCCAGGGAGTTGCACAGTCTCACCTGAGCCTCCTTTTCTCCAGGCTGACACCCTCCAGCTCCCTCAGCCACCCCTCAGGATCTTGTGCTGCAAACTGTTTTCCAGCTGTGTTGCCCTTCTCTGGATACACTCCAGCACCTAATCCATGTTGACAACATCAAGGACTGTGGGGACCAGCCACACCAGAGAGCCTAAAGGCAGCTTCCTGTGTGGGAGAGCCAGGGCAATGATTTACAGTTATGTGGCAGGAAATCCCCTCTTTCTACCTCTGTTCAAACTAGCTCATCTAGTTAAAATGTAAATAGCAGTATTGATGTTTCTGCTTATAGTGCTTGCACAAGTCCACACTTAACCCCTCTTCCTCTCTAGCTCTTGGTAGCCCAGGCAAGCTCAAAGCTATTACAAAGAGCTGGAATTATGCTTGGTATTGTGTAAGAAGGGGCAGACGTTACTCAGCATGGTACTATTTAATGGCTTTTATATGCAAAAGTAGCTATATGAAACAAAGCTAAAAATATGTAATTAAAAATTTTTCCAATTAGCATAAGGTTGGTGGAGTGTAATACACATAGTAGCGGTCTGCCCAAGGGACAAGCTATACTTAAAAGCCAAGGTCCATTCAGAGCCAAGCTGAGAAGGCACAGCTGGAGATAGGCATCTTCCTGCAAGTGAGGCAAGGAGGATGTTGGGCTGAGTGGGAATGGGACTTCCCAAGGGTAGAGTGGGGCTCCCAGGTGAGGCTGGCCAGGGCCATTCAGGCCTCTGTGGGTACACTCAGGTCCACAAGGGGCCATCTCAGCCAGCACGCTCAAAGGCTAGCTTGTACCCAGTGATCACTTACTGCACGCTTTCAAAGGGATTTCAAAGGAAATTCCAATCCTCGTAGGAAGGCACAGTCAATACAGCTAATGCAGTCGGCCTGAACTGCTGTTTGCTCCAAATACTGATTCAAGGGCAAAGACCACAGGGTGGCACCAGAAACCAGGGCACAGGTTACGGTTACGTTTGGGAACTACCTCGATCCTAAATGTTTAGAGTAAGGCCCTACCGAGGGTAAGGCTAGAGGCCCTGGGGACGCCACACTACTTCAGGAAGCGAGTGCTTCCGCTTAGAGACGTTCCTAGAAAGGGGAGAAGGCAGGAGGAGCTGGAGGATAGCACGCCCCCTCCGCGGAGGCAGCCAGCTTGACGTGGGACGGGCATGGCTGCAGCCCTCGAGCGGGGACGGAGGGACAGCCGTGCTCAGATGAAGTCACCCTATTGAGGCACGCCAACAGCGGCCTGGCCCGGGCTCCGGCGGAACGGCTGCGCCCGCGGCGCCCTCGCGGCCGGGCGGGTCCCGGCGGCCGCCCACAGCGAGGCGGCGCCATCTGCCGGCGGGAGGGGGAGGCTGCGAGAGGCGGCGCCCGAGGGCGGTGGGGGCGGCGCCATGTTGTTTGTAGTCCCGACCCCGCGCAGAGGCGGCTTCTGCGCAGGCGTAGAGCGCTCCGTGACGCGGCGGGCGGAGTGCGGCGGCACCGCGGTCCAGGTGAGTCCCGGGCCGGCCCCGCTGGGATCCCCCCGCACCCCCGGGACTCCGCGGAACCGGGACGCGCGGCTGCCCCGGGGCAGCAGGTTCCACGTGGCAACGGCGGGCGGGCCAGAGTCAATGGCAGCCGCGCCCCGGCGGGGGTGATTTCGCCGTACGGGGATCGGTGCCACCGCCGGCCCCTGCCGAGACGCGCCGCTGAGGGGGGGCTCAGCGCAGCCCGGCTCTGCTGTGAGGCTCCGGCCGAGACCCGCTCCCCCCGCAGGAGTGGAAAATGATCCTCGTCACACCGGGCTGCGCTGGGAGTGGGGGAAACGCCTCGGAAGTGCTCGAGGTTATTGCGGAGATGGTTTTTGCATGTAAATAACGGAGGGGAGTGCGTCGGCCGTTCTGTTTTCTCTCATTTATAGCCTTTATTTTTGGTATTCAGAGCTCAGAATTCTCCTTTGTATTGTTGAGTTCGGACAACGCAAACTAGGTTTTTATCTTTAATTCGGCCCAGTCTTGTAGGATATGAATGGGAAGGGAATAGCTTCTGAAGATTTTCGTTGGCTTGAAACATCATGTTTCTATTTTCTGTTTAATGAATATTTTGTGTTTACTGTAAGTCACAAGTAGTAATTAAAAACGTTGTCTCGAAATCAGAGGCTTCTGCTATCTTAAAGAGCACCCTTATAAGCATCACTACAGCAGATGGGGTATTACAGAAGCAGTGGGGCTGTGAGCCCTGTCCCGGCTGCCCGGGGGCTGGCGGCTCGTGGCGCTGCCTTTGGGCGCTGCATTGCCGATTGAGAGCCTGGGGGCTGCGCCGTTCTTTGGTGGCTCGAAAGGAGGTTGGAGCCAGTGTGCGATGATAAAAGTACAGTCCAGTATGAATTACTGTGAGGTTGTGACTTGGTCACACTGCGTGTTTGCTTCAGAGAACAGGAATTGTCTGGTAAGGATCAGGGGGTTGTGTCTGGGAAATCCAAAAGAGTTTTTGTATTTGAATACTGGGGTGATGAGAAGATGGAGGTTACAAGTGGAGAAGAATGGAATACAAGTATGCAAGGGCAGGTTGGACAGGGCTTGGAGCAGACTGGTCTAGTGGAAGATATCCCTGCCCATGATAGGGGGCTTGGTATTGGGTGAGCTTTAAGATCCCTCCCAACCCAGGCCATTCTTTGAAGAATCTGCTTCTGCTGCATGTGTCAGGCATGCTTGTGAGTCTCCTATGTTCAGAGGACTTGGAGGCTCATTGCTTTAGCTTCTGCTTTGCCTTGTCTGTAGAAACATTTGTCTTCCAAATGATGGAGCCTGGCAAAGCAGGTGCAGCAGTGCATCATCAGTCTATGGGAAAGAGCAGAAAGGTGATGTGAGTGAGGGAGCTCATTTTAAAATTTACATGAAGGTTTTTTAGCACAATAATTTCTTTGTGCTAGGTGAGCAGAGCTTACCACATGCCTCACTTAGTGAACTGGGGTAGAGTCCTGAAAGAAGCAAAGTAATCATAGGATTCATCTGGATTATTGGCCACTGGACTGGGGATTGTTGAGGGGGCTCAAGATGGGCAGTGACTGTTCCAGTTATTTGTTTGGGATTTTAAACCTTGTGTGGCACACAAAGCACCATGTCTAAGGGTGGGTAGCAGCTTCATGTGCTTTATATTTGCCTTGTATCAAGATGTTTGCAAAGGTAGAAGCTGGAAATGTTACAAAGTGAAAATTAAACAAATTAGACAATTAAAATTATACAACTGCTGGAAGCAGCATTATTGAAACTTGTAACTATATTCCTAGCTACTCATTCTGCATCTGAGGTTAAAAATTAATTGAAATTAATAAATGTGTTTGATTTGGATTTTTCTAACCTCACCTTCAGAAACCCTCCAGTGCTCCCATTTGCAGCTCTTATTTCACATTAGTTATATACAGTCCTCAGTGTTTTCCATTGGAATGTGTAAGTGTAGCAATACCTTTAGATTTCAAAGGTTTTATTACATGCAACATGTATTATGATTCCTTAAAGATATACTAGAAAATCTTTTTAGAGATACTTCTGAGACGTCTATTTTAAACATTCCTCTGTTGTATCCTCAAGGTAAGCATTACAGCAAAGTAGTAATATAGGTATTTCAGTAAGGAGCACAAAAAATTATAATTGTAGTATAGTTTAAGGATTAAAATGAAAACAAAAAAGAAAGTAATTCAGCTTTAAATTTTTGGGGGGATTTTTTTTTATGTGTAAGAAGAGTCTAGGGGTTTTAATTTTTAATTATTTCATTTTCATTCTCACAAACAGTATCTTAGTTTCTTCCTGGAAAATGGCGAAGCCAAACCCTGAGTTCTGTTTTCATAGGCAATGCTAACACCGTAACCCTCCCTGAGCAGAGCTTATCTTGTGCTCATCGTGCCAGCTGTGTCTTGGATAAAAGTAAATATGTCTGTGCTGCTTAAGCCCATGTTGGGCACTGTGCAGGGCTGGCTCAGGCTATTTAAGTCTGTGAATATTATGGCCTGGTTTAACCTGTGATGGTTCCAGGAGCAGAGGAGTGGTTTGGTACTTTCCCTGTGTAATGCTGAAGACAGTGTTCCTGATAGGTGTCTCAGTACTCCTCAGTGGTTTCATGTTTAGGTGAATGTGGTTTGAGAGGAATGATAAAATCCTGTGTTGCTTTTCCCTGGGAATTTTCAGTGTTCTGGCCAGTCCGGTCAGTTATTAAGCAGAGCAGTTGTGATTCGGTCCTGCTGTGGAAAGGGTTGGGTGACTGTGCCTACTACTGTGCAAAGCAAAATTGATGAGAGACTTAAATAACCTCTCTTAGTTTTCAGTTCTGCTCTTGTAATTTCTGAATTATAAATGGAATTTGCTGGATTTTTAATGGTCTTATTGATCACTCACCATTTTCTACCTGGTCATACCCCACTGTATTCTGTGACTGGTATAGCACCATTTATTATGATAATCCATTGGGTGCTGCAGGAAGCATCTGTTTTCATCTGGCTATTGTCCTTTCCAGACTTTGATGCATTTCTGTATTTACAATGGGCTTAATTCCCCAAAGGGGTTTTCCTTATTTTACATAACATAAAACTAGGAGAGATTATAAATGTAATGTTTAATTTTAAAGTAAACTTTACTGTTCGGTCATGTATAAACCAGACTCTCTTTGTAGTTAGCAGATGGACTAAAGATGTGACGCTGCATTATTTTTTCCCTCCACAAGAGCTGGAATTATGGCTTTTACCTGTGTGTTTGAACAGAGAAGATAGGCAATCAGCTGCTTCCTTTTCATCTCTTTTTGGTGATGAAGCTGTGTGTTACATCTTAAACTGATCAAAAGACTGGCTGCCATGCAAAAGGGGTGGTCATATTCTTGCTCTCTCTTGTACCACCTTTAGCATTTACTGAGGAGGTTTTCCTGATCCAGTTCAGTTTGTTGAATAATCAGAGTACTAATCCAACCCCTCTGTGTCCTTATCTCCCCAGCAGATCAGCTTTTTCCAGGTAAGTTAGCTGAGTGAATTCAAAAAAGGTCTGAGGAGTACCAGAGATGTAATTGATTTTTATCATGTAAGAACACTGTTCTTTTCTAACAGTGACCAAGAAGAGAAGATCATAAGGTCAGGATGTGTAATATAAATAAACCTTTGCCTGATGGCCCTTCTGTCTCTTGCCATTTGTAGGATATCAAGAGGTAGATGTTGTTTGCTTTTATTTTGTTCATGATTAATGCATTTTTCTTTTGTGAACTAGGCTCATGTCTCCCATCCACTTAAATGTAAGGCACTGCCACATCCCAGGGGAGATTTTCCAGAGCACAGAATCACCTTGTAGGTGCTGACTACCTCTGTTTTGTTTTGAACTTGACAGCTGCTGGCTTCATTTCCTATCTCTTAGCTGTTGTATTGTTTGGACACAGGGAAGAACTGATCTCAATTTACTTTCTCCATTCAGATGATGATTTTACAGGTTTCTGTTGTATGTCACTGCAGCAATCTCTGTTTCCAGGCAGAAGAGCCCTAGCCTGATTGATTATTCCTCACTTGTATTTTAAAACCTTGTTTCCTTTTAGAAAATATTTTACTTTCCATTATGTTCCCTTGAAAGGAAAGAGCAGACACTGCATTCAGGAATTAAGATGTAGCCATTCTATATTTTTATATGGTAGTTTTAATACTAATAATTTTCTAACATTATTTTTTCATGTGCTGAACGGGTTTGAACTAATTCTTTAATCAATCTGTTGTGATTCCAGGAAGATTTTCTGAATGGTAATGATCAGTTTGGAGCACACCACACTATATGTGAAATAAGGACCATTTCTCTTCAGACTGGAACTTTATTTGTGCTGAATTTCATCTGTTGTTTTATTTCTCCATTTTTACTTCAGTGGGTTTTTCTGCAGATCTTCAGCCAGCCTTTTTCTTTGCTCTCAGAATAGCTTGTATCCTCAGGAGATTTTCATTCTGCTCCTTGCCCCTTTTCCCAGACTTTAGGAATACAGTGTATAGTAGAGTGCTGCAAAAGGCTCCTTGCGGTCTCTCTCCCTGGGAAAATTGACCACTTATGCCCACCCTCTGTGGTCTGCTTTCAGCTCCATGTTAGTCCAGGCAGGGGCTTTCCCACTCAGGTTTTCTGAAGCTGTGGTGCAGCAGTTCTGCCTGCTGTGACTGCTGCCCAGGGAGAGGCTCTGCATGTCCCGTGCCCCTCTGGCACTCCTGCTGCCCAGCAGTGAGCTCAGTCTGCAGGCAGCTTGGACTGAAAATGAGCCCAGCAAATTACAAATGAATGCTGATTTAGTGGTGTTGTACTGGCAGTATACACATGCGGGGGTTTAAATAGAATCAGTTCAGTCAGGTCAGTGTGTATCTGTGCCGATTGAAACTGTGACCTTACCAGCTGAACTGCAGTCTCGACTGAGGCTGTCTGAGCATGCACTTCCTATTTAAAATGGTCCCATTTGATGGTGTAGTCAGATTAGCAGGGCTTGCTGTATGAATTACACCTAGGTACTAATTCAGTCGATTTTGTGACTGTGTTTTGGGTGGTTTCCCTGTGCTGGGGCAGATAAACAGTCTGACCCTGGGTTAATGTCTGGAATTCCTTAAACAAAGTGATTAAGGAAGGGGTTTAGCGCATTTCTGTAAATTGATAAGGATCTAGTAATACTTTTTATCCTATATATGGACTTTATTCTAATTTATTTATAAGCATCAAAAATGCTTTAAAAATATAACTGGAAATTCACAAATTTTGCTACTGATACCCTTATGGTGTGTTCTAGAATTATTTGGCATCTGTGTACATTAAAGTTTTCTAAATACGGAGAACATAGATTTTTAATGAAATTTCTGTTCTCTAAATTGTATTTTCAGATCTGATCTTGCAGATTTGCCTGGATTCTCCAGTACTATTGTCACACGTAGTAGTTTTCTGCTAGTTTTTTTCTACTATTTTTGTGTGGAAACTGAAATCTGGTGCTTGTGTTTTTAACAGTTTCTTTTGGCGGTGGTAGTTTTGAAATTTATTACTTTGCCAATAAAATCTGCAGGTGGGGGATTGGGTTCAGGTTGTGAAGGTTATTTCTACCTTTGCATAGGCAGAAAGAAAAACTTGATTTAAGTATGTAGTGTTATGACTCATTGGAGAAGGAGGGCTTGTGTCCAGATGGTAGAAGATGTGACCTGGGGAGTGGTTTAAGTCTGCTTTTCTTTTCTGCCAGCTCACGTGCTGCATGGTTTGTATTTGCCTTGGTGGAGAACTAATACAACTATGCTGGGAGTCTTGGGCAAGACCAGCTGCTCAGTTGACAAAGGAGTGTTTTTAATCATTGTATAAGAGCTCTACATTTGCTATTTTGCTTATGTGGTTCATTCTGATACAGTTTTTCAGAAAGAAATGGCCCTTGTTACAAATTAAACTTTTTTTTTCCTTTAGTTTGGATGAAAGGGTTATCAAATACATATCATATGGCACTCAGGAAAGCCAGGGAAGATTTTTTTCTAATTTTAAAATGCATTTGGGCTTCATCCATTGGCTGCCTAAAGAAAGGCACAGGGTTTGGTGAAAATCTTGACGTGGATTAACTCAGCCACAGAATAAAACTATTCTTTCCTGACATTTTTAAAGTAGTTAATTGAAAACATTCATTATTGAAAAAAAATCAGTAAGAGATATTTTATTTTATTACTTCTAGCGGTAGGTGGATGGAACACTCAGCAGGTATTTCTGCCAGTTCATGTTTATTAAATAGTCTGTGAGGTCACCAGTCAGTGAGCAGCCTCTCTGCTTCATCCACACACAAGTGAGCATGGTCACATTGCTGTGAGGTTGCAGTGTCTGTGGGGGTCCAGGAGTGTTTTGGAGTTTGAGAGCAGAACTGTGGGACTGCAGGGCTGCTGGTTCGCAGTGAGGTCATTGCTTTAATAGGAGCGATATTAGTCAGCATTTTAAACTGTGCAATGCCTATATCATGCAACCACTGTAGCTGGTGCTCTGGTGTTGTAAGAAACATAAGGAAGAGTTGTTGCTTAGAAGCTTGTCTGTCAGGATGTCTCCTTGGTGAGTCCTTGGCTTGCCTAGGTTAGCTTGTGGTGCTGGGCTGTAGCCTGCTTTGTCTCCCTGGCCATAATGTGACTTGGTAGTGTCGGGCACCATGCTCATTTGTGCTGCTGTGCCATAGAACTGAATTATTGTAACTGAAGAGTTGGCACAATCTGGGGCACTCAACTGACATTTTTCAGAAGGGCTGGACCTTTCCAGCAGAATGAATACAAAAGCACAGAAGGGGCTATAGCTTTGTTTGTAGAAAAGAGCTAATGGAGTAGTTGAGGTCATGTCTGCTTACATGTCATTTTGTTTTTTGAAGAAAAAGCGAGGCCTCTACTGCAGAAAGAAGCAGCAATTATGGGCTGTGTGCTATAGAGATCCAGGTGTACCCCAGTCTGGGAATGATGCAGTGTGGGGGTAGTTCTCGGCATAAGAAAGTAAAGGTTTAAAATATTTTTTTTGGCCACACTGAGCAGAAACATTGCCCAGGTATTCAATACCTTTTGGACACTTAATTTCTGTATTTGTAACTGTTTTAAATAGACTTGGAGCTCATGGCTATCCTGCCCCTGGACTTAGTTGTGGGGTTGACCACATGAGGCAGAAGCCAGAGACAAGTTACCTGTTATTTCAAGGGATCACAAAGTTTTTCTAAGCTTCTACTAAAATGCCCCAGACAGCTCAAAGTATTTCCTGCTGTCAGCCAGGCTTCAGGAAGCGCCTCCATGCATATGCAAGCTCTGTTGCTCTCCAAAAGCTTTTTCTCTGATCTCTTCAGCAGCAGTTTGTATCTGAGAAAATAGAAACCATGAGCATTTCTCCTGTTTCCAACATGCAAAAGAGTTATTGACAAGGAATTGCAAAGTGTGATGCTTGCAGTTGGAGAAGCTTTTAAAAAAAACTAAAGGTCAGGTTGGTTTTTGTTGTCCTGGTGTTTGAATATGTGCTTGTCTGTATGTATTGCATGTGGTCAGAGGATCTGTGACCAGACTTCTGTCACAGTAATTGCTGACTGATTTCTTTGTGGCTGTGCTCCAAGGGAAGGCGCCATCTCAGGTCTGTGATGGTTACTCAGAAGTGTTACTTGCCTTAAAAGTAGTTGACTGTACTGCAGCACTCCCTGTCACTCAGCCCGTGTTCCAGTTCTCACCCCAGACCTGCAAGGAAGTTAAAAACCTTTGCTGATCTGATTGCCTTAGGGACTATCCTGGTTCTTCTGAACTTCTGTGGTGGTATTCTGGGAAGCATAGAGGTGCAGGGATAAAAAATACTGTCATATTTGCTTCCCTTCCCCCTCCCCCACTTGCCCCCCCCATCTTACTTTCTGATATATCTATACTTTGGGCGTTAAATGGAAGATTTTTTACAATTTAGTGTTTTAATTAGTGGATTGAATGATCTTAGAGGTCTTTTCCAGTCTTAAGGTCATGCCACCTTTCTGGTCCCTCTCTGGCCTGAGACAGTCATACCAAAGCAGTAACAGACTTCTTGTGCCTTTCTTAACCAAATGTTTTTTACTGGTTTTGTTTTGTTTGTTTGGTTTGGTTTCCTGTTGATGTTGAGTATGTCCTTATTAATTCTTTGTAAATGCACAGGAATATTGGCAACAGTTTCCAAATTTTAGGTAGCCTGACAGTCCTGTATCCAGGTATTTGAGCAGTTCTTGATAGCTGGGAAATAAGAGTGTCAACACCAGGGCTGCCTGGTCATGTGTACTCCAGAAGCTTCACAAGAATAATGAACCCATCAAGCCCTTTGGATAGTGAGTGAGCTTACACTGTGAGAAATGGCCTTTTTTGTGGCATTTGGTAGTAATCGCCTAAATGAAGTGTTTTCAAGGGGAATTCTAGGCCACTATAATTCTATGTATGCTACACACACAACTCTATAAAAATGTCTTTAAAACTATTTGCGGAACTTACCACTTGGTTTCTCAGGAGGGCCTGTGTCTGTTCCACATGAATGCATTCAATTTCTAGCAGTGGTTTTAGGTGTTAGAAAATTATATTTCCTTACTGAACATTGTTTTCCTTGGCAGTGCAGTGACTTCTAGAAACATTTAAGAAGTCTGTCATTTTGCCTTTTTTTTTTTATATATTATTAACTGTGATATCCTGAGGGAGCAGAATTTCTGTAGGAATTTCAGCATCAGCAGTGAAGAGCAGATGAGAATGTGTAGTGCTGGGAGGCAGTGCAGAAGCAGCTTTTGCAAAGGGACAGTGAGCTGAGTGCTTGTGTCACTTGGGGCTGAGCTTCAGGAAGTGTCCTCATGAGCTGGTTTCATCTGGGAAAAAAAACTTTCATCATATTTTTTCCTTGTTTAAAAGAATGTTTTGTTGAGGTTGCAAAACAAGCCCAAGACAGCCTTCAAATGCCAGCTTTGGAAATTGTGTTGCATAGGATTTCTCAGACAGATGGAGGAGACATCCAGTGAGCATTATATTATATTTTTTTGTCAGTAGTAGAAGAGTAATGCAAGTTTTTCCTTGGGTCTTAGAAAAGATAAATTCTTTTTCCCCTCTTGACTTTAATTGTTTTATTTTTCTTTAATAAAGGCAGGAGTTTCTTAACAATAAAAGCAATAAAACAGCCAGAGAAGCCTGTGCTCTCTTAAAAAAAAAAAAAAGGGAAGACATAAGAAATAGGATAAAGTCCTTTGTATGGTATAATAAGCTTTGGAGAAATTCACAGTAGAATAGAACTATGAATTTAAAATTGTATATAAATGCAGGAGAAATACTCTCAGTACTTAATTTTAATAAAATAGAAACTGTTTAGGCACATATTGCTCAGCCGTTTTCGGAGGTTTCTACTATATGAATCTCTCTGCTGTCCCTCATTGGTAGGTAGTAATTGTTGGGGGAAAACAAGTTGTGGCTTGAAACACATTGCACCAGAAAGCTTAACTTGTTACCTGAGCATTAATTGTCTGAACTGAGAAGTATTGTAATGCAGATATCCTGCCTTCCAATGGTTTTATTCACTGATGTGATATATTAATGTTTTCTCAGATCTCTATCCTTCAACTCTTCTGGGCTATGGATTGATTATAAACATGGCACTTATGCTGCTATTTTTATCCTGTCTACCTGTTAAAATGAACTCTTATATAGAAGCCATCATCAATCACCTTGTTGGCCTAAAAATGACTTAAGCAAATAGTCTTTGTATTGTCAAAACATTCTGTATGGAAAGGCTTACAGAGTTTAAATACTGATCTTTAAAGATTTCATTTAGTGAAGTTTGAAGTATTTTTTTCCTGTCCTAAATCACTAGACTCAAATTTTCTTTTGTGTTTTTAAGGAAACACCAAGGTTTCTGAGTAGCAGTGATTCCAGGGTCTGGGACCTCAGCTTTCAAGACTGGCATTTACCTTTCCATCCATCAAGGGACTTGTTCCATGCCCTTTGTCTCTGTTTTCCTGCAGCAGGGTTTAATAATCTGTGTGGATCAGAGGTGCCTTCTTCCTAGTGTCTTCTGGTGCTTCTGAACTACTGGGTTCAGTTGCAGTAGGAAGGGATTTCTTTCTCTTGTCTGGCCAAGCAGACAAGGCCTGCAGTGGTTTCTGAGCAGCTATTAGAAAGTTCCATCCTTATTTTACTGGCACGCCTGTATACTCCTAATTTTTAAGAGATGATCAATCACATCTAAACAATGACAGCTACTGCTTCTCCCTGTGAGCACCTGCAGTAGCACAGTCACCCTTGATCTGGTAAGAAGCGTGGTTGAGCAGTGCTGTGTTGTCTCTCTCACGCAGTGGCTAGATGAAGAGCCATGACTTTTATTACTGCTGATTGCATAGTAGAAGGTAGAAAACAGCTTTCAATCAGTGATGGTGAGGGCTCTGTTTTCCTCCAAATTGGCTGCAGAGGCATTACAGGAGAAGTAGCCTTGGAGCTTTTACCTCTTTCTTTCAGGGTTTCTCCCCTGATTATGTCTTCATTTGAAGGAAAATCAAAACATTTAATCTCTAACTGAAGTGAATATTTAACAGGAGTGTATCAGGTGCCACTGTATTGGGCTGCAATGGAAATTGTTGGTCCCTTCATCAAATGCAAAGTTATTTCATGCTGACTCAAAAGATCCCAAGAGAAACAATGTGTGGTTTGGTGAAGGAATTGTGGAGAAAAATTTGTGTTCCTGTGCTAAACAGGAGGTTCAGACAGATCAAAGAAACTGATTTCTGACTTCACTGTATTGAGTAATATTGACATAAGAAGCATTGCCTGAAGGGTCCAAAAGAACAAGAGTACAGCCTAGAAAGGGATCATGATGAACTTAATCAACTAAACCAGATCAAGCCATTGTTTTGAAAAGAAATGAATGCCTGAGCCTGTGATGATTCCCTCTGCACCCTTTGTTTCATAAACGCTCTTGAACAAGGAGAGGAGTGTAGGACTTCTCTGCAGTGGATGGACACTTTATCTTTGCAGCTCCTAGAGTACCTCAAACACAAATGGAGCATATGTACATAAAAGGGCTCATTAGAAAAAAAAGTTTTAGTCAACTTGAGGTCAAGAGAGGAGTATATGAGCATTAGATTTAAAACCATGTAATAAAATATTTTTCACAAAATTCCCAACTCTGGGAGTGGTGGGCAAAGCAGGGCATTATATCAAAGGTTGCATAAACATTTATGAAGGTTTGTGGCAGTATTAAGGCACATTTCCAAAGAGAAACTCTGATGTATCTCCTTGAGGAAGTCCTATAAAGCAGTAAAATCATATGAATAATCAACACTGGAGCTCATTATCAGCATAATCTGGCAAACTCTTGAGTATAAGAGAATTAGAAAAGAGAGGGAGTGGTGATAAGAGACCAAAGGCATGGAATTAGAAGAGAGAAGGAGACATTAAACTCTTTAGGACTTTGCACCTTGGAAGGAAGCCACCGGGAGGACAAAGGGAAGTAATAAAGCTTTATGAAAGAGTGACTGGTGCATGAGGTGAGTGAAGAATAACTGGCATTTCTGAGACTGAGGGCTATTGGGACAGCCAATAAAAATATAGCTATAATCAGACAGATGGAAAACTTATTGAATTTATTGCCAGAGAATGATGTGGAAACTAAAAGCACAGAGAAGTCAAAGTTGGAGAAAGAAACTGAAGACAGATGACATTTATTTGTATCAATAAACCTACATTATCATAGTTAGCTCTGAGGAAACATGAAAAAAATCCTGTGGCACTAAGTGATAAAGTAGCATTTTAAATTCAGCAGTGAAATAATGCAGCTGGACAACAGCGACCACTGTATGTGTACAGTGATGAGCTCTGAATTTCTTTTCCATTCAGAGGTAGAACTGGGGTTTATAACAGGCAGCTCTGTCAAAATATTATTTCATTGTTTAGCAAAGCAAATTGAAGGTTAGATGCTCGTGGAAAACTAATAGTGATCAAACTAGGAAACAGTGGTATGTAAGCTCACAGCGCAGCTGTGTTGTGAGTGCTGCATGAGTCCTAGTCCCATTGCTCTCAAAGACCCACTGAAACTGGGAGAGTCTGAAAAGGCTGATGTGAATGATCAAAGGTGTGCCATGAGTTCCTTATAAAGAATGATAAATAGATCAAAGCTCTTCAGTTTCAAAAAGATGTCTTTGAAGAGGGTATGATGGAAGCACAGTCTTAGCAGCATGGCATGTATGTGAACCTATTATTCACTGTCTCTCTTGATAAAAAAACCTAAGACCACCAAATGGAAATAGTAGATTGCAGGCTCAAAACAAAGTGAGATATTTCTAAAGTGGGAGCAGGACTCCTCCTTTGGCATCAAGTCTTTAATCTGTTGGAACAATTCCCGGTATTTAAGCTGATTTATTCTGCAGTTAACACTTAATCAGAATGCTGTTCATGGGGCTTTGTAAGCTTAGCTCTAGAGCTCTGTGCACAAGAGAAATCCGTTCAAACGATGGAGTAGGTATATGCAGCCTGACAGGTTAAAGTGGCCCTTCTGATCAGTTTTCATTGGGAAAATCAGTACAACTTCTCAACAAAAATATTATAGTAGAAATACCTAGTAAAGTCAGATACAGTTCTTGCAGCTCAGGACATACAGCCTCACCTTGTGTCTGGTGTTTTCAGGTTGTGATTGGAGTATTAAATCACCTGACTGTCTTTCTTACATCTTATGTATGACTGCCCTTCTTCAGAACATTTAAAATATTTTATGAGGATTTTTTTAGATACCCCAACTATGACATTGCAATACTGGACATGAGGTATGTAATACAGCTGCCATTTTCCAAAAGGATATGGCAATGAAGCTTTGAAAGGGAGGAAAAAAGAGTAATGTTGTAATGAATAAAATAAATACAGAAGTAACTAGGGCTTTCATTTTATGTCTGAGATGCCTGCATCAGCTTAAATTCTGCTTAAAGGTTAATATGGAAGAAATGTGCAAGTAATGTTATAGAAAGGGAATACTACACCAAGTAAAAGTGATAATTTCTCTCCAGGTGAGTGTTGGCAAGCCAGCCTGTCTTTAGAGAAGGTTTTGTCAGGCTTTTGTAGGGTTGAGGCTGGTGTTCTTATCCTCTCTGTTTGCTAAGGGCATTGAAAAGTTCCTTCTGTGGACAGCCTTGTGTGGGCAATGGGAGTTGTGACTGCTCAGAGCTGTTCAAATAGTCTGTCAGAAATAGTTTTTGATAAAATCTTCAGGGTGTGTTCCTTTATATTGCATGTTTTGGGGGATTTTTGTAATAGTGGGGTAAAAGAGTATTCTGTATATAATAGGTCAAGCTCTTGATAATTTTTGTGACTCAAGGAAGGAGTCGCAAAATTTCATGGGTGATTTCATGGGTGAGGCTGCCTTACTGTTCTTCTGCAGCACAAAGTGTGAGAATAAATAACTTCTGTGTTCACAAGGAACAGCAGTGTTTCCGTGCACTGGAGAAGAAGCCTCTACAGGACTCAGGAGAGACAGATGGTGCCTAAGTACAGATAGATGTACAAGCCAAGGGGAATTACTGTCAGGTGCTCTTCTTTTGCCATATCCTAGATATTTGCTCTTGAACTGAATCAGACTAGCTGATGCACTACTCAGATCTCGCACAGTTCTTCACATCTTCTTTTTCTGGAAAGTATTGAACACTTTCCAGAGTTGGCAATCAATTTAATATTAAGCCTGTTATTTTGATATATTAACATCTGCCCTGAAAAATTTACCAGGAAATGAATTTGTCCTCCAACTATGCCTTTAATGTAAAGTATCTGAGTTGACTCCTTATTCATTATAAAACAGTTTTAGAAAGGGAATTTTTAAATTCTTCTGATGTGGAGGAGAATTTTAAAATTCTTAATTTTAATTTTTCTTTTTTTCTGGCCTGTGATACTTTCAGGTTAAAAATCTCATTGATTATACCACTTGCAGCCAAAAAAAAAAATCCCATTGTATAAAAGGAAACTATTTTCGCAATGAGAATGCTATGTAATGCTAGAATCTACATCCTTAGAGATTTTCAAATCTGTAAGGTCCTGAACAACTGGATCCAGCTTTGAAATTACTCTTGCTTGGAGATTAATTTCTTCTCCAGAAACCTTGCCATGTTCCTGCCGTGCTGTCCTTACCTATGAAGGAGGCTGTGAGCAGGCTTCTGAGAAACTTCCTCTTAATTCTTAGCTGAGGAACTAATTTAGTCTTTGGTGTCAGTTTTTTCCTTCACTGTTGCTTTGGTGTAGTACATCCTCATGCTGATTTCTAGGGAATGAAATCAGGAACTGATCTGCTGTAACCAAGTCTTTCTAAACATGGAGGGGTTGAACATGAAACCCATGTGATGGTTCACATTTATTCAGGATTAGAGTATTAGAAATAAATCAATTGTATTGAGATCTTCCGTTAGTTTTGAAAGAAGTAAAATCTTTGTGGTTTAACATCTTCAGGGGTCTGTTTACAATAACTGCTTGTCCTAGTTGGCAATTGCCCTTGGGATTATGGATTTCCATCATAAGATATGCGATGCGAAACTGTCTTAAGCTTGTGAATGTTTGCTATATCCCAGATGTACCAAACTGAATTTCACTTAATAGGAACCACCTTGACTTCCACTGTTACTTCTTAATGAAAACTGAAGTCCTAGTTGGTCTAACCCAGGGACTTCAGCGTGGAGAAATTTGGGTGAGGAAAAAAGAAGTTACTGCTTTTACCTGATAGATATTGCAAGAAAAAGCTATATAGATATAGCTTACCTTTCTAAAAACTGATCTTTTTTTGGTATAAGTTGTTTCCCCGGTTCAGTTTACACAGTAGATATTTCTTATACTGTTACAGGTTTCTTATTTTGATCACTTGGATTTTAACAAGAATTGGTGTAGGGGTGAATGAGGAAAGGGAGGGAAAGAAGGATGGAGAAAAAGGGAAACAGAAACAGAAATTCTGTGAGCATTTTAGGAAGGCAAGGCCTTAGATCCTAGAAGTACAGGAGGATGTGCTTGCTGGACTTCTGCAGATCTCAGGCAGTAATGACCAGAGCTGTTGCAGGAAGAGCTCAACTCACAAGCAGCCAGAACTAAGAACACCCACTGAAAATCTGTAGAGAGCAGATTGGGTTTGGGTGACCATGGAACCTGGTGAGTAGGTCAGTTTCCTCCTTAGGCCTATCTAACAAAATTTGGGAAGACATGTTTGGTACAGAGTGCCATCTGCCTTTGGCTTCCAGCTGCTTGCAGAAAAGAATTCCTAATTCTATGAAAAACATCACTTGCATTCTAATGGTATTTTAGGTATTTGCTTTATATGCAGTTTTATAACTGACTTCAAACACAAGTCATTCTTATGAGTGATGTTTGGCTTAAGTAGCTGGTGTTTTCTGTCCTATGTCTCTATTGTATTTATGCAGGTGTTTGCAAACTGCCCCTGTAATTTGTAAAGGAGGATGCTTACAGTGGTCCATTGCTGCATCACAGAATCACAGACTGGTTTAGGTTGGAAGAGACCTCAAATATCTCATTTCAACCCCTGTGTCATGGGTAGGGATACCTTCCACTAGACCAGGTTGCTCAAACCCCCATCCAACCTGGCCTTGAGCACTTCAAGGGGTGTTTCTACTGTCTGTGAAATAAGACATTATTACCTGGTTTATCAAAAGGCTTCTATCCATTTCAGAAACTTATAACATGAATGTCCATGCTGATGTGTACTCAGGTATTCATTTAGAGCCCTAGTTGTTTGTATCCACAGAGCACTGTGAAGACTAGTGAGTTTGTGATTATATTTCCCTACCCTTTTGTATGTGATCATCAACTTAGACTGCAGGATTTGGAAGCAGTTCCAGAGGTCACTACATGTCTGGTCCTCATTACATGGCTTGGTTCTAAAGTTTATGGGACTCTCTGATAGGCTCTTTCAGCTCACTAAGCCAGCAAAAGGCTAGCCTAGCAAAAAGTCTGCATTACACCTGCTCATGTTGCAGTCAAGCATGCCAGACCCCAAGGCAGGGTTTGGGGCCTGGCTGCAAGAGAAGCAAAGGAGAGAGTTTAAGGGTCTGGGTTTTCTTTCAGAGGCTGTGAAGTGAAACTTGTTCCTCTATATGTCCTGACATAATACCCTACAACAAGGCAACTCAAATTAGCAGAATTAGACTTCTGTCCTATGTTCTGTATACACTCTCTCTAGATGGATTAGATTTATCATACCCTGAAGCTAAATGCAGCCCCTGCATATCATCTATCAGTGTCCTGAGCATGTAGGTATGTTATCTGCTCCCTGATGCAGCTGAAGAGCTAACACTGCCCAGACATGTAGTTTCTAACAATCCAACCTCAAATCAAGATACTTGACAGATTTAGAAAAAAAGATGGCACATGAAGAGCCTTTTCATCAGTCAGTTCAGTGATCCAAGAGAAAGGTAGCCCTGGAAAAAACACATGAGAGAGAGGGTAAGGAGATCTGATTTGCCATGTTACAACATAATCATCAGCCTGGTGCAAGGGAAGGAGAGGTAGGAAGTTCTGTCTGGTGTAGGGAGGGAGGACAGGAGCATCCCTTTTGGCAGAAACTCACAATTGTTTTAAATGAGTAGTGAAATTACCTCCTGAACTGGTCCTGAATTGTCTGTCCTGTATCATTACTGTTTTTAAGTGTGCTAAGTGAAGTGGCTTCTCCTGGCCAGTTGCCTCAGGAGGGACATGAAATTCAGCCTGACATACACAGGGATGTTTTCTGCTCGGAAGGAAATTTACAGACTGGAAATTATGGAAGGGACAGCTGTGTGGCAGTCTCAATGAGTCTGAAGTAATGGCACTGATACTTGACAAGAGGTTGTCCTTCAATGACAGAGGTTGGGCCAAAAAGGAAAGAGCTTGTTCTGAGAACTCAAGGAGCAGTGCTACACACATAAGAGGAATGTTTCGTTAATGAAAATGAAAGGACAATTTAGCAATTTGTTTTTCATACAATGTGGTCTTAAAATTTGTCAGTCCTGTGAATGCCCCTTTTGCAAGCAGCCTGCAGCTAGAGCAGATTAAGATAGTGAAACTGCATCCCAAGACTTGGGATGTCTGTCTTCTAAGTACTTCGATATTCTTATTAATAATCAATATTTAATATGAACAATATGTATTTGCTGTGATAAAATGTATGGATTCTCCCATGTTCACATGGTGGATGACTTGGAATTGGAGCTGTTGAAGTGTTTGGTCAGGTTTTGCCTTGAAGTATACTACTTTCCAGTGGCCAAAATAATTTTTTTTCAAGTTTGAGTGAAGAAGAAAAGTTGCAAAGACACTAGAAGTATTTAGATGCATATACATGTACAGCACAGTGAAAGGCTCTTCTTTACCTGAATTAACTAAACCAGAAGCATTTGTGTTTTCTTAGCTGCTGAGGAGCAGAACTATTTTTTCTTCCTGAATTTTGCATATGTCTGTGATTGGTGTATCCAGACTGCACATATATTTGTGAGTGTATATTACACTGCTCATGCAAAAAGATCACCTTCACCAGTGAATATGTTACTACGTTGGGTTTAGGTTGTACAATTTATGTATTTGAGTGAACACAAGGTTTAAATAAATGTTACTCTGCAAATTTTTTTTATGTATTTGATTTCAGTATTTTTCTTCTATCCCAGTAGCACACCACACAAATAAACTAAAAAAAATCAGTCAAAATTGCATTAGAAAATATGAAAACTGAGGTCTAACTAATTCTTTGTTTAGCTATGCAATAACTTAAACACTGGTTCCTCACAGACAGCAAAAAGGCTCAGTTTGGTGGAATAGTTTGGGTTGAAAGGGCCCTTTAAGTCCTTCCACTAGACCAAGTTGTTCCAAGCCCCATCTAACCTGGCCTTGAGTCACTGCAATTAAATGTTTAGTGAAAATGCAACTTTTTCAATAAGATAAATAAAATGCAAAATCAGCATTTCAGTAAGTTGAAAAGTGATATTTAGTGATAAAAATCATTGTTCAAATCTCATTTAAACAGATTTCCAATCCACTTTGCTCTGGAATGCTTTACTTTGCTCAATGCAATATGTATTCACATATGATTAATTTTTTTCATTTAAAGTGTGAAAACACAGTGGGTTAGTAGGAAGTATGGCTGAAATGAAGCAGAAACAGGCTTGAAGATAAAACTTTAGAGGAAATGGAAGGATCTGGTGGAAAGCAGTCAGATTTCATCATAAGCTGCTTAAAAACATGTTCCTGCTGAAGACAGCATTTTGCCCACTTGCCATGGGTGGATGTGTGCTGGGGAGCAATTGAGGTCAGCTACACATAGTGAGTGCTGAAGGGTGGGGACACAGGACAAGGGAGGAGATGGCAGGAGGAGAAGGTGCTGTGGATGCCTTGATGGTGACAGTGCTGATCAAATCAAAACTGCAAATCAAAAAAGCAAATCAAAACTGATTTGGATAAACATCTAGCCAAAACCCTCAAGAGCCCTCACCTGTGCCTGGGTTGGATGTCCTGAACTACAGGGCTAGTGGTAGTAGTTAACCCAGTAGATGTGAAAGCATCTTGGAACAGATCCATGTGAACATGTCCTTCACCCTGAAACTGGCAATAAGGGGGTCTGTGGTTTAGTCTGAGCTGTGAGCTGTGACACTGGGTAACACTGGTGTTGCTTTAGTGTGATGCCATTGGGCAGGAAAGGACATAGAACATCATGTGAGTAACATGGCTTGTTACAGCTACAGCTGGCCTGAAGCTGAACAGGTCAATTTGGCCATAACAGAAACCCAGTTTGGCTGGCCTAGTTTGGCATGGAAGCAAACAAGTCCCCGGGTGAGGCAGTGCTAGGTTGGATTGGAGCTCAAACTGCGGGCCCCAGCCGCTCCCATTCAGGCCTGAATGCAGACTGTGAGTGGGGCAGTGTTGAGATCTCAACCAATCAGGTGTCAGCTGTGGGAATTTTGAGCCCCCTATAAAAGGGAGCATCCATCAAAAAATCTTGGCTGTTGTTGTGTGACCTTTGGTGTGCTCAGTCGTGTGCCTGTCTCCGAAACTGTGACCCATACATAATAGTGACTGGTGGTAACAGTCACAGCTTATTTCATTTGCCTTGGAGAGAAGGGAAATGCTGCAAAACTGTTTGGAAGGGATACTATGATCAGAAGAGACTCTGTTTCAAAGACAATAATTTGCACAATTTTCATCAGAAATTTCTCTTTCCAGTTTAGATCCTGGGTGTCACCACTCTAAAACTTCTTGGACTGTCCTGTGTGGGGGAGCTCAGCATATTTCAGTGTTTTCATGGGTACTGGTCCAGGTATATGTAAAACACTTTAAAGACTTTGACAGCATTCTTGCTTAATCAGCCCTATAGTCAATGCCTGTTAATTCAGGCAATCGGCAGGAACAGTGTCTTGCTTGCTGAGCTCAGTTACACCTATGGCAGTATGACATTGCTTTTAATTAAAATTGGATTCATCCAGAATTAATGGAAAGCTGGGCACACACCTTTTCCTTACAAAACCTTTGTTAAATGTAGGTCTTGTTTAAACACCTTAGAAATTATGTGCACCAGCTGACAATTCTGTCCTTGGTGTAGCTCAGGTTCCAGGGATGTAAAATAATGGCTTAGGAAGCTGCTATTGCTTTGCTCAAGTGCAGTGATGCCTTAAAGAGTTAGGAATAAAACAAAACACTTTTGAGACAATATTAGTATAGGAGGTAATATACAGGCTGGTCTTTATTGGGGGCCTCCAGGGGCAGATATGGAAAACGGCCAACCCCCACATAGGGTGAATATGGTTTTGTAAGTTTATCAAATTAGCATAATTGACAAGAATCGCCAGTTAGAAGCAGAGGTAGTTCCTCCCTGTTTCTACCCTTTTCTGATTTCTTCCCCTCCTTAGATAAGAACTAAACTTCGTGTATGAAAATGTGTCTCTAAAAGCTTGTTTCAGCCTTGGCTCCCAGAGAACCTAATCTTGGGCCCCCAGGGCTTGGAGCTTCTGGAATGTGTTTTGTCTTTCTGCCTGTCAGGGTAGGGAAGAGTACTGGAGTTAGCTAGGAGCTATATAACTATGCAGCAGTAATCTACAGAGCTACAAATATATATGAAGGGAATATAAAAGCAAAAATCATTTTGGCAACAGCGAAACCTGGGACTGTATTGGTGAAGCAGAACGCAGTTTCTTTCTGTAGGCACAAAGTTTATCCTGGAGGTGGAGCACCATTTGTCATGGTTCCAAAAATACATGAGCTGGAATGCAAAGTGAGCAACCTTGGAAGATATTTAGAAACTGCATTTGTGCCCTTTGTCTGTTTCTCTGGAAGTTTATCATGTCAGCCGGCATTTTAGTATAGGAAACAGAGTAGCCTGTGCAGGTTTTGGGAAGCACACTACTGTGTAGAGGCTTGCACTGGGTAGAGGAGCAACAGAACAGGAATGCCCAAGGGTCTCAAGACCCATAAAAGAAAAGCTAAGATCTATATGCCAAGACTGTGGTCTGCCTGGCCAGGCTGAGGAGCCCTGTCAGGCAGCTGTTTTTCACTCTGTGGGAGAGCAACACAGGAGGCACAGGAAGTGGGAATCCCCTTATAAAGAAAGGGAGGAGTTGCAGTGGAGAGCTACACAGCAAAATGGTTCAAGAAATAAATGCAGTAAGCCTGCAGACCATGGGTGATGTACTTTGGTTCTGGCATGGGTTGTAAGTTGTGGGTTTGTTCCCATCTTTCTTTGCATACCTGGGAGCAACACTTCTGCTTTCTATCTTGTAAGATGTATCTGGCTTGTCAGGTAGTAGTTCTCTGGAACCTTACCCGGACTGTCATGGCTGTGAGTCCCTAGAAAGGAGCTTCTTCAGCTTGCCACTGTTGTCTGCCAAATGAGGGAGCATATATTTAGGTACACTTAATGCCATGGTTTGTAGCATAACTTGACAACTGATGGGTGTAATTTTGCCTCAGTGTGGTTAATATATGAAGTAAGAGTGTAAGTGGCTGTGTAGGTGACACATTATAAGCTATAGTCAAATTGAGGTGAAAACCCAATAATTTTTAGACTCTGAATGCAAGGTTTTGTTGCACTGAGTTCTTAAATAGTGTGGAGAGATTGCACCTCCATAAGAAAACATTTGAATTCAAGATGCAGCTCTTGCAGCTCCTAACCCTGCAGGAAGCATTTGTGCCAGAGCTTCAATGACCAGGAAGCAGAGCCTCAGAACCTACTGATATTGCAGCTCACACTTGGTGGGCCCAGGCCTGTAGTACTCATGCTCTTGACTACTGAGCTTAACTCCGGTTTCTTTCTTTGTGTATTGAAATGATGTAAATTGAGATCAGCCTTGTCTTAGAGTAAACATGCAAACACATATTTAAGATCTTATTTATAGGTAGATGGTTCCTTTCTGGGGCTCACCTGCCTTGTTTTTTGTTTTTTGTTTTTTGTTTTTTTTTTTTGTAGCCTTCTGTCTTCTACCCTGATTCTAGTCTCTGAGCTTAATAATTTACCACATCTTTCCTGGATTCTTGTCCTACTGGTTTTCAAATAATATAGGATCTACTTCAGCCTTTAGGAACCCTTTGGAGAGGGATAGATAGTTTCAGCTGGGGGATTTGAGTGTATTTATAGTAATATATAAATAGAAGCAAGAGGAATACTTGCAAAGCAAGTGGTACTGGGCCATTTGTCGAAAAAAAAAAGTGTGATTTATACATGGATTGTTTCAGGTGAACCTTTTGCTTTGACTGTAGCCTGTCTACTACACAACTCTTGTCAGTGTTATGAATATTAATGCCGCTTTGTTGTGGTATTTTAAACTTGCTTTCAGCTTATGAAATGACGTGTTTGTCTCTTTAAATAATAGGATGAATGGAGGGATAGAATTGGCTCCTAGACAGACAAGTCTGTAGAGCTTTTCCAAGTAGTCTTTAGAATGGTTGGAAGAGAGGATAGCCTAGCTAAGGAACACCCCACCCTTTTCTATGCCTCTGCACTTGGAGATGGGAGATGAGTTCTACAAAGGTCTCTCTACTACAAAGTATCCTTTTTTGAGAATTTTTGAGGCCTTTTTGGCTCAAATGTGCCCATTTCCTATGTTTCAAACCAAAACACATGTTGCTGTTGGCATAGCAGGGTGCTTAGGTGTAGTTATGGCAAATAGTCATATAGAGCTAGTAGATTTCATGCTGTAATGATAAATTGCCCAGATTTAATCTAGGGCAATCACACTGAGCTTGCCAAGATCTTGGGAAGAGAAAATTATGTGCATCTGCCAATGGAATACCTTCTGACCAGAATAAAATGAAGTGCTGAGCTGTGTCAGCCATTTTCTGGAGAGCTCACTAGTGAGTGGATTGGGAAGAGCTGGTTCAGCAAGTTAAAAAAGCAGCTGGCAAGGAGTAATGGTGACCCCCTGTACCTTTTCCTTTAAAAAGCCTTCAAAGAACTTTACAAGCTAGGTGAATAGATATCGAATCAAAATGTATAGGAAAAAATCCACCATCTGAGGCTGTGCAGGTTTAATCTTTCTGTGTGATTTTGCTCTCAGTTGAGTAGTTGTCAGTGACTTCCTGGCTCACCTAAGTATTTGGGCCCTACTGGAGGGACCCTTCATAGTTCTTACTTCTGGGTGAGAGTGTGCTATCAGCTGACTGTGCTGCAGACTCTCTGCAAAGCAAGTCTCTTACTCTTCTGTGAATTTCCCTACAGAGATTTTCACAGCTATTTGAACCCAGCTGGTGTTAAGCAAGGTTGTCTCTTCTGTCTCAAGGAAGTTTCACATAAATCTCAGTACCTAAATCAGCAGCCCTTCTTTGTTGCTGTCCAGCCTGCGTTAAGGAAGGGGCAGCAAATATTGCACATTATGGCTAACAGCAGCTGCCCTAGAGAACCTCCTTCCCTTGAGACAACATTTGGAGCAATAATGGACTAGGAAGATAAACATCAGATTAATTTCAGAGTTGTTTCAATATTGTTTATTGTGTGCACTGTAGTTGTATCAGAGGCCAAGTATTAAATCAAAGTTGGTGAGATAAATGTGTTTGATAATCCTTGCTTTGAACCCCCTACTAGGTTTTTATTCTTCTCATGTAATAAATGATTAACAATGTAGTGCATGGGTACAAAATGTCTGTCAGTCCTCCTCTAGAGTTTGCACACGTCATGGATGTGCTTGTATTGACAGCAAACAGTGTAGCTGGGCAGATTTGTGTAGGATGCATCTCGGGCCTCTCTGGGACTTTGTATAGCTCAGGGGAAACTAGGAGAGATATCTGCAAGCCTGTAGCCAAAGTTTCTTTGAGCAATCTAATGCAGAGCAATTGGTGCTCTGAGGTGTTCTTTGGTCAGCCACAGCTCAGTAGAGAGGGGTTATTATATTGGTGTCCTCCTTCTCTGTAGACTCTGGTTTAGGCAAAAATGCAAGGTGTGAACCCAAGGCTCAGGAAAACTCCCACGTGTATAAAAATCCACAGAGAATGGTGGCTGGTGTGTACCAGTTTTTTTCATTCCTTTGGGTAGGGTGGACAACTTCTTTGTCTCTTGGGTGACCCCAAGAATAAGCATGACCTTCTTGCCTGTCACCAGTAGGTGTCTTCTCAAAGGAGCATAAGAGAAGGAATATGCTCTCCAGCTAATAAGGTGAAGGTGGTCATTCTACCACTGTGTCATCTGTCTGCACCTTATCTTCAGATAAGCTTTGTGATGCTTGTTTGAAATTCCTTTTGTGTCTGTAACCTCATGTGATGCTGTTCTGGAGAGAACCTGGTAGATGCTGAACTCTTGATCAGTCCCAGTGTATATGGAAGTTGTTAGAAATAATTTTTTTTATTCCATAATATCTTAGCAGTGTGACAGTAAAGAGCTTTCCTCTGGGGCTTACAGTGCACTACATAATGGCTCTTACTCCTCTTTTGAATAAAAATTCATTGTGGCGTAAGGGGGTTGTTGCCTGTAGATTAACTGATTTCTTGGAACTCTCACAACTGGTATATTTTACAGAAAAAAAAAAAGTCTGAAAAAGAAAAATAATTGAGTTTCCCAAAGCAAAGGAGCTAAAAGAGACAGATGTTCCTATGGCTGATTTTCAGATGTTCCTATGGCTGATTTTCAGAAGGAAAGGCATTTTGTTTTTATTTTTTCATGACAGACTGGCTTCAGCCCCTATCCAGTGTTAGTTCTGGCACAAAGGGTGCAGCTTTGCACAGCATCTGGGGTGAAGGGGATCCCTCCTCCCCAGCTCATGTTTGTGTTGAATTAAGGTGGGTGGCAAACACAATTGTTATTTTTCCACTCCTTTTCTTCTGTGGTTAGTAGCCTGTAATACCTTAGACAAAGAATTTGATTTGTGACAGTATTCAAAGGTACTTTCCTGGCACACTCAGCTGATGCCCAGGAAGTCCACCACATGCTTACTTCTGTTCCATCAAATGAAGTTGATGACTTTGTTTATTTCATCTGCAGTAATAGGTACAATTTTCCTGGACAGCCAGGTAGTCTGCACCATCAGGTGTGATCATCTCTTGCCAGAGTCCTTTTTATGTTGCTTGCAGGTGCTTGCACTAGAAATTCTTCTGTCTGGAAACACAGCTACAGTGTCTAGAGTAAAAATTAAATGCCTTGTAAACTCAGCCATATTATTCTTCCATCTTCATTGCTGTATTTATACTCAAAGATTTCTCCTCTGGTTCTGTGGTAGCAGCAATTTCTCACAGACATATGGCAGCTTCTTATACTGTTGATTACATTTTTTTCTTTCCTTTGCTGACTCTGCACCATCTGATAGAGTGATGGTTTGGCCTGCCAAGCTAAGTGTTGCCTGCACATGTTCCACTGGAGCAGCACTATCTGGGGCAATTTTTATATCTCACCTTGCACAGCAAGGGCTGCCCTGAGTTCTGGACTCTCTTATGTTCTGCCAGCAAAGGACCGTGGATCTCCACACCTCTGTCTCCTGTGTGTGGATGTGGTTGTGCTGTATGCCTCAGGAATACAGCACAGCCTTGCCTTTGGTGGCAGGATGCTGGCATTTGGGTACATAGGGCATGGCAGGGGAAGTCAGTATTGCCACATACTAAATAGTTTTTCACTCTGCTGATCAAGTAATTTCCAGTTTATTTCCAGACAAGCTATGGCTGAAATACCAGCAATGCATGGAAGTAGAAGCAGTTTCTCACTTGAAAGACCTGAGCTTTCAGGGGCAGCTTTCAGTGGGCAGGGCAAGGAGTAACCAGACTGGCACAGTGGGAGCACAGGTTTGCCTTCTGCATTTACAGGTGCTTTGTGTTGCATCAAGAAGCAGCTTCTTGCAGGCTTAATTTGAAGCACAGACAAATCTAATGAAAAATCTTTCAGCATTCTTTGATTAGCTTATCTTGTAATGCTGTTTCTAACAATATGCCTTTGTTTCAGAATCCCTATTTGCTGCTTTGAGGATTAATTTGCTCTACTTCCAGCACAATGGATGAACTGCAGGATGTTCAGCTGACAGAGATCAAGCCACTCCTGAATGACAAGGTAATGCTGGCTGCTTTGTCCTCACAGGTGTACTTGGGATAACTTTGTGTCTGGCAAGGAACCCTGGCTGCCAGAATCTGTCCACAGATTGAAGTACTTTAAGTACTGAAAGCCAGTAAATTCTTCCCCACTCTGGCAATCTATCACCACCCACTCTTCCAAAGTCTCTGGGAAAGACAGACCACCACAATTCAGGTAATTTTGGAGTCCTGGCCAAACAGTATGTTGCGTCTGTACCGAGGATTTGCAAAGGCTGGACAGCAATTGGAATGGTGATCCCATTCCTGACGTAGTGTAGCTGTAGAATCTCTTATAAGTTTCTCCTTGTTAGAGAAGTGCTGTATTGTATCCTGGTTTTTGTTTGGTTTTGGGTTGTTGTTCGTTGGTTTGGTTTTTACTTTTTTTTTTGTTGAAAATATTCTGTCTTAAATGATCCTTTAGTGTTTTGACCCCTAAAACAGCCCTGTCTCCTTGGATTTAGTAATGGAGAGTAATTTCCTTTTAATGTCTGCAGAGCCCAGTTAGAGCAGCCCAGATTTATGCAATACTGAGACTTTGGAAAATCATTGTATTGCAGTAGCTGTTTAAGTCTTTCACTCTGTCTTCTATGGGCTGGGGAAGAGCCATCTGGGCTCAGTGGATTCTGCCACAAACTGTTGTCCAGAGTGCCTAAGTTCATTACAGGCAAGATCTAGCATCTTGCATCTGCAAACTGTGATTATGAGCAATGTGGTTTGGTCACTTTCCATAGCTCGCAGCCAAGTCCAGTGGTGTGGGTATGAGTTCCTAAGGCTTTGCTCTTTGATGGCTGATGATCAGGACCTGGCTTGTGCTGCCAAGGGCTGTCTGTGGTGCTTTGTCCACTCACTGTGTGCTTGCAGAAGACTGCATTGTCCTCTAGAAAATGAGTGAAATCTCTGGAATTCTGCTATGTTTTAACCTGTACAGATTAGGTTTTGCTCAATTCTTTAGTGTTCTAGCATATCTGTTTTTAGTATCTGTGAAATCTAAAAACTCAACTAAAATCTGCAGTCCAGCTGCCTGATCTGACAGACTAGCATTGACTACTGGGCTTCCATCATTTTTTAAGAAAATGTTTCCTGGAAGGGTGAGTCTTGAAAGTACAAAATCAGTGTAGATCAGCAAATAAAAATCTGGAATACAGGCTTTGAGGGCAGTTTGTAATTTCAAAACAAGAGATAAACATTTACAGAAGACAAGCTTCCTAAATGCAGTGGCCCAGATCTTGCTCATGATTCTCCTGGGATTTTCTGTGTTTGAACTGGGTAGATTGCCCTTGCTTCAGTCAGCTGACCTAAGTAAGAGACATTGAGACATGCCAAATCAAAGTGGTTTTCACTTTATAAGTTTCCAGTCTTTCTGTCAAGTATTGCCTGGTCAGCCCCATCCAGTTCTTGCTATGGTGTTCATTGTGGTTCAAATGCAGAGTGCTTACCCAAACAGAACACCAAGTGGTGTTAACCAGGATGCAGAAGGGCACACAGAGAATGATTACTTCTTTGCTTGACTCAGTGTTGAAGTTACAGGAAATATATAGCATCTCAGTAGGGAGAAATATGAAGAGTAGATCCAGAACCATCTTCACTACTGCATGGGAAGAGAAGTATGCTGTGGCTCTCCTTTTCACACTTTTACTAAAATGAGGGCCTCAGGGAGCAGCCACTTCCAAGGTCTGGCCCTTATTAAGGCTTTCAAGCTTGAGATAATACATGTGTGCTTTTTAGACAGTTTATGGAACATGAGGGTGTGGTGCAATAACCTACTGTTCTGTGCAACATATCAGAGTCCAAAATCTATTGAGGTGGCAGTTCACTAAGGTTTTTACTGACAACCCGCTTTAGATATAGGAGTTTGAGCCAGCATGGATTAATGGCCAGAAATAGTGCAGTAGCACTCTTAAGGTGCTAATGAGTGAGTGTTCATGAACTCCTCAGACACAAAGGCTACTGTACACAGCGAAGAAGCTCTGGTGTCTCACACTCTTAAACCAGTGGAATTACTAGTGGAAGTGGAAATGGGTTGTATCTTGCTCACTTGCCTGAGCTATAGGTAATGCCACTGTGGACCACTGAGTCTTGGCTTTGTTCTGCCTCAAATCAGCAAAAAGTTACAAGCTTGACTTTTGAAGAATATAAACAGTTTTGTTTGTGTGTAACTTAAGCCTAATATCAAGTGCAGTAAAGTAAAATACATTATGTTTGTTCACCTCGTTCAGGCTTACTAAAATGCAGTGACTTTTTGCGGGGGAGGCAAAGGAACTTCAAATGTTCCCATTTAGTTGAAAGAGAGAGGAAAAGAGAGTATTGCCTGATCAGAAAAACTATCCCAGTGACACTTTATTATTCTGGCACTTTTGATTCCTCTTAATTCAGCCTCAGTGAAAAGTTACTGAAATGTCAGAGCCAGATTCAGGAAATGAAATGGGCAGTCCTTAGGCTGGGTTGAGTCAGCTGAGCCAGCTCTGTGGTTTGAGGTGCAGCTATGGCATGTTCAGAGGCTTGAAAAACTTGCCTTAGTTTCTCAAATTAAGACAAGGAATAAATGGTTTAAAGTCAGATTTTCAGTGTGTTAAGTCAAGTATGTGAGAGTCAGGGCATGTTGGCATGTCAGCTTCTTTTGCCTCATATTACGCCTTGACAACAAGCAGCCCAGTTCAGAGCCTCATTCCTTGCTTTGTGTCATTTCATCCCTACTCACTTGGGGAATGTCAGACTTTTCTAAGTACAAATTCAGATCAACTTCCTTTTTACTTAGCATGCACCATTCAAATCCAGTGCCATATACAGAAGTTTCTTGTTTCTCCATAAAGAAATGAGTGACTGAACTGACCTACTTCGTGAGCTGATGATGGTGTTAGAAAACTCAATTTCAGGGTCTCAAACTGAAATAAGAGGAGACTGCTTTTTATTTTCTTTTTCCAAATACCCAGGATTTAGTAGGTTTTGCTATGTCCTGCTCAAAACATGGCCACAGTTCCATACTTAACACACAGGAGGAAAGAGAGGAATGGATTCTTAAAAGAGGTTTGCAGATATCTCAAATGTCTCAAAGTGCAGAATATAGGTAGCAACCCTTATTCTTATTAACAAGGCAAGGCTCTGCAGCAAGGAAAACACAGCCATGTGTTTACACATGGAGAGGAATGAGGGTGTTCAGCCAGAAGAAATGTTTGGAGTGTTTCTGTTGTCCATATGTGATCCTAGTTTTTTCCTATTAATTTTAGTACTAAGGTGCTGTGCTGATTTGGCACAGCCTGGTTTTTGGTAGCGAGGGAGTGCCACAGGAGTAGCTTCTGTGAGAAGCTGCTAGAAGCTTCCACCATGTCTGACAGAGCCAATCTCTGATGGCTCTGAAGATGGACATGCTGCTGGCTCAATTAGAGAGGTTGTTAACGCCTCTGTGATGACATATTTAAGAAGAAAATTTAAAACAGCATGCACATCGTTTTTTCCAGAGATGATGAGGCTCCACAGGTGCTGCCATCCCGGCGCAGTGCATGGCAAGCCTTTACTACTTGCCCACCCTAGCTAGCCATGCCACAGCAAGAAGGGCAGGGGCAGTGGCAGCAGCTTCTTCTTCCCAGTGCCCCGCATGAAGAGAGGTGTTAAATAGCTCCAGTGCTGTGGTGGCCATCACTGCCTGCTTGGTAGTGGCAGAGCCACATGGCCAGCAGCAGAAATACGGTGAGAGACTCTCCGGCACAGAACCTAGACGAGATCAACCTCTCAGAGCTGAGGGATCCTGTAGGAATCTTTGAATTAGCAGAACTCGTTATCAAAAGATCCTATGAGCAGCAGTTTTTCTTCTAGTCAGAGAAGAGGACGAGGTGAGAACATGTGAGGGAGAACAACAGGGTGACACCAAGGTCAGTGGAAAAAGAGGGGGAAGAGGTGCTCCAAGTGTCAAAGCTGAGATTCCTCTGCAGGCCATGGTGAGCACCAGGATGAAGTGGCTGTGGCCCTGCAGCCCATGAGGTGCATGGGGGATGCAGAGATCTGCTCGCAGCCTATGGCAGAAGTGCTCATGCTAGAGCGGGTGGATGCCAAAGAAAGCCGTGATCTAGTGGGAGATCCAAATGGAGAGAGAGCCCCTGCCTCCAGAGACAGAGAGAGGGCCTTTGCTTCCAAACTAGAGCAGCCCATCCTTGGAGGACTGCACCCCATGGACAGGTGATCCACACCGAAATAGTATTGGGAAGACACTTTGCCTGTGGGAGTGATGCATGTCACAGCAGTTTTGGGCAGACTGCTGCTCATGAGATTAGAGCTATGCTGGAGAAGTTAATGGAGAACTGTTTCCCATGGGAGGGGCTCCGTGGCATAGCAGAGAAAAGACTCCTCTCCCTGAGCAAACAGAAGATCTCAAGTGATGAACTGACCAAAGCCCCTGTGCCCTGTCTCCTTGTGCTGTCGGTGGGAAGGAGGAAGGGGTTGGAGGAAAACCAAGATGTTTTAAAGGCTTATTTTACTTCTCATCATCCTCCTCTGACTCTGTTAATAATAAATTTACTTTACACCCTTAAATTTGAACCTGTTTTGCCCTGAGAGTGTTTTCTCCTAGCCCTCATGAGTTGAGACTCATGAGCCCTTTGTTAATTTTTTGTCTTTCTCCTCTGCCCAGATGAGAGCAAGAGAGGGTGAATGAATGGCTTTCATGGGTGCCTGGCATTTGGCCAGTGTCAAATCACAACAGGTGCTAAGCCTAAAACACATCCCTAAGCTGGGATGCCATCTCAGGTGGTTTACTCAGCCTTCTGCTGACAGCTGTCAGTGATGTAGCCTACTGTGTAGTTAGAGACAGTGTTTCAAGCATGTGGGCACATGGACAGGTTCCTGCAGATCTTCCAACCTGCAGGATGCCAAATGGATGCTGTACTGACTGTGTTCACCTGCATGCATGGGGTCACCCTGGGGAGGAGTCAGTGGTAAGCTACTGCATACAGTTCCCATACACTCAGGTTTCAGGAGCTTGCAAGTCCCTGTGTCTGTCGTGGAACAATCCCATACCTGCAGAGGTAGCTGCACAGAAGCTGACTGCATGGCTTGTTTTCCTGCACTCAGTATGTGAGATCCCAGGATTAGTCCTTTAGAAGTTTTGCATCCAAATTGTTAATGGACGCCAGGCATAGACAAAACCCAGACCCATATGCAGCCCAGTGTGGCCAGTGTCCTTCTTATGTGCATCTGTCCTTGCATGAACACTCTCAGCTGTGCGCACCAGCACTCACTTCTCTTGACCGGTGCCTTCTTACAGCTCTCTAACCTTGTATAGGAATGGGCAGATCTTGCATGGAGTTTGCTTGTACAGGTCTTGCATTTCACTGCTTACCAGACTGCAGCCAGTCTCAACTGTGCTATAATAGAGTTCTCTGTGGGAAACTTTCATGCTATTATTGGGAGTGTTCTGGAGTATTTTACTGATCTCCTTTTTTCTTTTTTTTTTCTTTTTTCCTGTTTTTCATTAACAGAATGCAGCTCGCAACTTCCAGGACTTCGACTGTCAGGTAAGACCATGTACAGGAGACAAGGATCAGTTGGTAACTCCCCATAGCTCAGCAGTAATGTTGAGAGAGATAAAAAAAAGTATCTGTATTTTAATTTTAGTTCCTGTTAAGGTTTATTCAATAAGAACTGGAATATATCCAGTGACAGAAATCGCCCTTCACCCTTACGTGCCAAGCAGCATGAAGGTTCTGAGTTCTGAGGTGCAGACTGCTCTGCCAAGGCTGCACAACATCTTGCAGGATGTCTGGTCTCCTCATCAGCAGTTTCTTGGAAAAATGCAGTATGCTGAAGAACTGCCGCTCTTTCATGTCCTGTCTGGTTCACTGGCTGGGAAAGGAGGAGCTTGCATGCTCTACCTGCTTGTCTTGAGATGGAAGTGAGAGAGCTGCCCCAGATACAGCACACTGTTTTGCTGGGTCTGTTTTGACACAGCCATGGTTGTTTACCAGGAGCTTATTGATGGTACAGAGGTGAGCCCAATGGCTCTGGTTGCCATAGGAATAATCCTTTCGTGGAAGTGATTACTCCACCAGCATGTAAGACAGAGGACATGATCAGTGATAGGCAGAGCAGAGCACTGAGATTCTGTGGGGCATTTTGTGGAGCACAGGCTCGTTTCCCATACCAGATTATCCTGCTGCCTTCTCACTGAGCATGTGGGTATGCAGATAGTGGCTGTTGTTTCTCTCTAGCAGTTGGAGGCTACTGTGTCTGTGGTCCTCTGCTCAGCACAGGGCAGGTCATACAGCACTGCTGTAGAATGCTAGGGGCTGGCAACATCGTGATAAATTTACTACAAGTCTGTTGATGTAGGTGATTCCAGAAAACCATTTGCAAGCCTATGCACAGCAGGAATGTAGTAAATACAGTCCTATGAAGGTAGTCCATATTTTTTCCTTCTCTGGAAAGCAGCAGTAGTGTTAAGCAATGTTTTTTCTTTTGAAATAAAGTTAGATAATTGGTTTAAAACACATTCCTGTACTGTCATGTCTCTGTCTGTATCTTCACTTACCTTTAGAGGTAGAGCTTGCTCCTATGTCACATGGTTAATGGGTAAAAATAGGTGCAGTGCCTTTGAATAAGTGTAGACAGCAGAGGCACTTCCTACTGTAGCCTGTGTGCCAGGATTGGGAAGAATATGAATACTGTGTATTGGCCTCCACTGCCCGTTCTCTACTGACCCACCAAAGCTCTGGGCGTGCCCACACCTTGCCTGGCTGTGAGTGGCATGGCTCGAGGGAGCTGGAGCAGAGTGGCAAGGAGGGAAAGAGGCCCTGTAGCAAGCTCTGTGTAGCTGCTGCCTTTTCGCTCTACACTTGCCCTCAAAAAAGCAAAGCCTCTTTGCACTTTTCTTTAAACAGCCCTGTATTTGAAGCTGGGCAAGCCCTGCAGAAATCTGGCACTGTAGCCACCAACCGGTGCACTCAGCATGTCCCAGAGCTGTGGTTGTCCTCTCCAGGGCTGAGCTTTGGGAAAAGCTGAGTGGTCTGCAGCCAGGGAGGAATACTAGACCAGGAAGGACAGGCTTGTTGCTTCTGTGCTTTACTGTAGATCACCAGTGCTGGTGGCCCTGGCAACTGTTGGGCAGGAGGCAAGATGTTCTTTCCAGGAAACCATATAATTAACGTAGGATACCTTTTTTTTTTTTTTTTTTTTAGCAATATGTTAACATGGTGTCTCTCATGACTATAAATATTGTACCAGCCTCACCTTCCTCCAGCATCCCTCCCTGCAAGGTGTAGTTTTAGGGCACACCTGGCTTGACATTCCCCCACATCATACCTGGAAAGTACTGCAAGGGCTGCTTTAAGTCTCTGAAATCTGCCAGAGAGGATGGATAGTGTGTTGGATCCTTGGGTTTTCTGTCTCACTTGCTAGTACCAGGAAGTCTGCTTACACTTGGACACTGAGCTTGTGTTCTGTGAAAATTACTGCTGCTTTTTAATTTAGCAAAGCAGATCCAGCTGCCATATCCAGGCCTCTGGGAAACTCATGTGATTTTACGAGTCAGGGGAATTTGAAGTGAAGAAGGTTACCAGGATGTAACCTTCTTCCTTTCAGAAGAAGGAATATCCTCTTGTGTAGAGAATGATTTAAAAGCACTTAGGCTGGAGCAGTGTTTTAATTTGTCCTGCGTTTCACAGGGAGGAAGAGCCTTGGGGAGGATCTCAGTTTGACAAGAATAGGCACAAACTGGCCACAGACTGATGAAGGCTGATAACTGGAAGATGGCTTCCAGTTACAGTGCAGTGAAGTTCTCAGCTTCCAATAGCAGCAATATCAGCAAGGCCCCTGGTGGGTTTTAAGGCAAAGCTTAAAGAACTTATGAGATAGATTTTATTATCTTATACAGTGTAGTGTTTGCAATATGAGACCACAGCATCAGTGATGCGAGACCTGCATTTCAGACCTTTTTTTTTTTTTCTAATAGTTAAAAGCTATTTTAAATGGAGTTAAAGCTGTAGCTTTCACTGGGGCTGACCACATGCTGAGCTGTGCTTGCAGGGCTGCAGGCAGTGCAGTGAGGGAAGGGGGTGGTGAGGGAAAGGTGAGCCTCTGTCAGCATTGTTGATAACCCTGTTGGCAGTGCAGATCCAGTCTGAGCTCCCCAAATTGGAATATTGGAACAAGTCCAATATTGGAACAAATTGACATATTGGAACAAGTCCTGTTTTATTTGTCTGTATTATTCTGTGCCATGAGGTAATTTGCTGTAAGTCTCTGCTAGAATTTCACAGAGTATGCTGAGTTGGAAGAATAATCAAGTCCAACTCCTACGTGAATGGCCCATATTGAACCCACCATCTCTGGTGTTATCACCAGAGATGACCATGGTGTTAGCGCCATGCTCTAACCAACTGAACTAACCTCAGGGTCCCAGCTCCTTCCAGGACTGACTGATGTCCCTGCCCTAGCTTCTCCTTGGATACAGCCAGAGTAACAGCCACCTTCAGTGTTAGTTCTGTGGTGCTTTTAGACCTCCTCTGTCTGAAATCTGGAATTTCAAAATATTCTCTGCAGCTGGGCCATGCTTATGAATGGGAAAAGTCTTTAGTTTCATCTAATTTCAGGAGCATGTCATTAGCACTATCACTGACTCTAGGAAGTGTGTAGGCCCAGGTTCCCCACACAGTTTTCTGTATATTTAACGTGTGTTACTTTTCAATGGAACATGTATATTTAAGGGTTGTAAGGTCTTTCCTTTGGTGAAAAGGGGTAATACCATTGTGAATTTCTATTCATTTCCCTGTATATTTGGTTTTATTTTTGAGTAACTTTCCAGGATCAGATCTGAGCAAGGTCAACAGCAGAAGTTTCTGCTTCTTCCTACTTCTGAAGTTTGTTACTCTGGGGTGAATGTGTGTGAGGAAGCTTTTAGCTTTTCTGGTACAGCTGGCTTCCAGATACAGGTGTCCTGGTGTTCTTAAACTGTTCATGTGCAAGCAACCAAAGCTACCCCTGATACATAACAAATTGCGTGGGTGTCAGTTAAACAACCCCACATAATCTGGTAACTCCAGTGGAGATGAAGTGGAGGGCTAGCATTGGGGCTTAGTAGTCTTTATCAATATGAATTTAGGTTATTCTCAGAACTAAAAAGTATAACCTAAATCTGAGATCTGCATTTTACTTGAAAGTAGTATGAACCCTATGAAGTCTAGGCTTGGCTTTTCCCAATGTCCATGGGCAGATGGTCACATAAATGGTCTTGAATTCTGATGGATGGATGGTATTGTGGTCTGTTAATAAATCTGCACTGTTAATAGAACTGTGCCTATGCTTTTATTATTATCTGCAGACCCTCTGCTGTTTTCAGAAGTAGATGTTCTGCTTCAGCCTACATTTCTCTCTCCTTTTCCAGATTATTTGCTTGAAATAGAAATCAAGGAATATGCTGATATATTTGTAAAACTATCCTGTGTTATGTTTCAGTCCGAAATAAGCTGGCATTTGATCTGATGAGTTGATTTGATCATTTGAGCTACCTCTGCTGCTTCCCACCAACAGGAAGGCATAGAAGTGTTTGGCTTTTCAGCACACACCATACAGATGGGGGCTTGGAGTGTGGAGGTGGTCTGGGATTTGGCTGAGTATTTGCAGAAAGCTCTTGAGGAGGAGGTGGGCATAAGTAAGTCCAGGACATGCAGGGTTCATCTGAAACGGAAAGGACAAGGTATGCATAAACCCTTGGAGGAAAGAAATTGCCTGGCATAAAAATGTGTTGTCTTACTGGCATTATTGGAAAATGTGGAATTACTCAGTTGGTTGTGCCCAGAGTAAAACACGGCACAATGTTTGAAGAGTTAATGTCAGACCTTAAAAAGGAATTTTTTGCCACTTTTACTAAAAGTGTCGCTTTTCAATAAGCCCATGTTTGTACTGATTCAGTTTTGGAGAAGTTATTTTGCAAATATGTAAATTTAAAAGTAGTTTGAAGCTTTTTTAATCTGAATTTTTAAAAGTTTGCTTATCCTTGCCTAGCCTCTTTTCTTTATTTTTACTTGCTCTGCTGTCAAAAAGTATGTGCTGCTGAGAGGTTAGTGACATATTCCATTGTGTGCATTTCCTGATGTTGCAGAGGTTGAATTGAAACTGTCCTCATTTTTTGAAACTGTGTTCATTTTTCATTTGAGACATCTTGTGAGTGCTACCCAGTGGCATTGAATACAAGATGTTTTAAAGCGTCTTCTGTTTACTATGTGGAAATAAAATAGAATGTTAGCACTTTTGAAGAAGGGTTTGCTTTCTGTGTGTGAATAATGGGAGCTGTTCTCACCCCTATTGAAACATTTTATCTGGGATATTGAGGACTGTTGTTACTCTGATTTGTAGAAAGAGTTCTTTTGATTAAAGTTCTAGAGTGAAATTAATTAGAACATAGAAGATGTTTTGATCTAGAAAGCAGGTCTATTCAATACGTGCTAGATTAATGCTGCTCCTAATCTTATTAAAACTAGCATCACCACTAAAGTACTGATTTTGACTTCTGACTTCACAGCAAAACCACTGTGAAGATAACAATTACTAAAATAGAATTTTATTTTGGCTTCCTTTCTTTTGCATCATTTATGTTTCTTGGTAAGCTTTTCCTGTGTTTCCTCCCATCTCTTTTTCTATGTAAAAGCTCTTTTTTTTTTTTTTAAACTGCCGTGTTGAATTCTGAAAAGTTTTAACTAGCTGGACTTGGACTGAAATGTGACTCGTACTTATAAATGTATGTGCACAGTCCTTCCCTAGGGTTTACATAAACATTAGTTGTGCTTTCTGTATTCTCTGACAACAGTGTGCCAAAGGGGTGATTATGCATTTGTAATACTTGAAGTTCCTGTACTTTTTATGTTCTTGGGAGTTTTTAGAATAAAGCAAATAAATTTGCTTTAGGTGGAGCCATTTTCATCCATTATGCAACATCCGTTAATGCTATTTCACAGCAATTAATGAGTAACTGTACTACCAGGTTTAATTCAATGTAGTTCTAGTTTCCAGGGATGTGGAAAGTTTGGAAACACAGAACATAGCCCTGCATTCTCTTCTTCAAGAGATTTTAAGGTGTTCATGAGCAAGATATTGACATGCAGATTGGAACATCATATTAGTAGGAGGACTGTCCTTGGCTAGAAACATGGACCTTGGCTTACCTTCCAGGTTCCTTGAGGAGTTAAGGTGGTGTGGGGTCTAGCAGCCACACAAACTATTTCAGGCTCACCTGTGTATTAGCACATTCGTATCTCTGTTGGTTTCAGGCTTCAGGTTTTTAAAGGCTGCGTGTTTGTCTGCAGGTGGTGGCACCCTTAGTCCACTGCCCAGGGGATGGGAGAGAGCCAGAGGTTCTCTGTTCTGTTTGCAGCCCGTGGGGAAGGCTGCAGTCTCACACTCTGCTGTCTCAAAACAACAGTGCAGAGTGCTCCCCTGCCAGTCTTGCACAGAGCAGAGCTCAGCAGCCATGGTTTAATTCACCCTGAACTATTACAGATCTAGGCAGGTCCAGTTTCCTTCCTTAGGTGGGAAAGAAGGGCTCTACTCTCAGAGCAGGAGTAAGAAGCACCATGTATTCTTCAGTCTGTGCTGGGTGCCTTGCTCATGACACTGGATACTTGACTGGAGTACAAGAAAGTTGTGGTTTTAACTGCTTCTTGTAACAGATGGGCAGGGCAGGAGATTGATAAGTGCATCTTTCTACATCTCAGATATGTTGTCGTGAATTGCTTACTGGTCTCAGCATTGCATGGTTGTAGGGGTTTGTGATTTCTGCTTTGGGAGCACAAACCCAGCCTGTCAGCCATGCTCGTGTTGTAGCTCACTTGACTCAGTTCCTCTGACTGCAAAGCCAGTGTCTGTTCTCTGGCAGGATCTGTGTTTGGAAGTGACTTGACAGTTCTTGCTGGCTGACACTGAGCATTAGCAAAGGTCACAGAGAGGCACTGGGTCCATCCTTCACCATCACCTGCCTTTGGAACAGGTGCTTGGAACTTTGTCTTCTGGTGCTTTTGAGTTTGTGTAAGCAGACTGAATATCTCATTCTTCTGCCTCTCTCAATTCTCATACAGAATTTCTCTTGTTTAACACTTAATCCAGTTACACAGAGTACCAGAAACTATTGCTTGCCTGCTTAGATCATATTGTATTTTCTATTAATGAGTTTCTCTCAGGGGGTCTGGCGATCGAGATGACCCTGAGAATGCAGAAGTCCTTGCTTCCCAGCCTGCGCAGCCAAAGAAGTCTGAATGCATAGGGTCGACTTCTCAAGTTTGTTTATTTTCTCATATCTATAACATTCCTTCTCTGACCTGCTAAGCTCTGTCTAGCAAGTTAGTCATGGCATTCTGTCTGCCCTCTAGGGTGGTGTTTACATTTTATACTAAAAACTATGTGTACTATGTTCATGCCAATATCTATCATTTATGTTGGACAGGGTGTTTCTACCTTAAACCAATAGAAAAGTGTCACTATCACGGCAAGATATGGAGGGCAAGGAGAAGGAGATCAGGACATGCCCAAATCCCTCCATCTTGTCCCCTTGAACCCCTTATTTTAAATCCCTAAAATTCTACTTTTTCACCCTGTGTTAATTCAACTACCACAATACTCATACCCTTGTGGCTTGTAATTCCTCATACAAAGTTGGCAATTTTTACCACGGGCTAAAATTGAAACCACAGGTGTTTTTGACTTCGTGCCAAGGTCTCCGAGCCCCCTGCCAGGGTCACAAGACAACCAGGGCAGCCAGAGGGATGTCCTGGCTTCCCACAAGTTTCTGCTCTGTATGGAAATTAATCATTTACTTCAAAATGTTGTTTTAAATCTGATTTTAATTTGCTTCCCATGCAGCCATCTCCTTCAACTCTACCATTTCCAAAATAATTTTGCCCTGAGAAGGAGCTGGGAAGCACTCAGCTGCCAGCTGCCTTAAGGTTGGCAGTATTATAATGGGAAGAGTTACCAGGTGGTGATGTTTTATAGTCTTACAATATTTTCTTCTTATATTACAGTCATAGTTTATGGTATTGTTTTAGTAACATGTAGAAATTTGAGGGCAGCTCTTGCCGAGGGCAAGACAACAGAATCTCTGCTTTAATCTCTCCGTAGTTAGTGGCTGAGATAGGCTGCCCCAGGAGCATGATGTGGTTGTTTTTCACCTTTGCCAAGACTGGCAAAGATGACATAAATAGCTGTAGCCACAGAGTCAGTGAAAATGGGGAAAGCCTGCCCTGAGTAATCTGCATCTCTTCTACCTTACAGCAAAGCAGCAGAGGAGGTTCTCTTTGTCTTAGGTGAACCAGGAACAAAATGTCCTTAAGTTGAAAGGTGTTTTGGGAGTGTTTCTAGCCCTATGCTACTACAGACATTCAGCAAGCTCGAGCAGAGTTCAAGCAACAGACACCTTGCTGCTCTGTGTTCTTCCAGGTTTTCATGTTAGAAATTTTTTTTAAGGGACTTCACAGATGTGTTCTTTATTGCCAGTGTCCAAATAAAAAAAAATCCCAATTTTTTAAGGAACTCATTTTGAACTTTGAGCAGCTTCACATTGAGAGTAAAACTGACCTGGTAATGCCAAAAAAGAAGTTTAATAAATTAGTCATGAAAATCATTGGTTATATGAATTCTAGTAATTAATCACTCCCACTGTGAAACAAATGGTTTCTTCAACCTTTAATAATCTTTAAAACTCAAGTACTGGATCACACTGTGACCTGGGTCTATGGGAGCGTAGCTGGAATTTGGACTGCTGCCTCTGCTTCCTGTGAGTTTCTGGAGCTCAAGGCATTGAGCACCTCTAGAACTGTCATTGGATGCCTCACTTGTTCACTCAGAATGTTTTTTTCTCAATATGGGAAATTTTTGGTGGTGTTAAGGAAACTTCCCTGTCCAACCCTCCCAGAGCTACTCTGGCAGTCACACTTGCACCACCTGAACTGGGACCAAACCCCTGGCAGCTCACATCCCACACTCAGTCACAGCAAGTTTCTTACTACTTCTACCCCAGGTTTTCCATAGCAGAGTCACAGATGTCCAGATCCCTAAGATAATTTAATCATGGTACAACAGCTGAATAGGAAAGCAACAAAATAAGAGCTTGAGCTGGTGCCTCCAAAGAGGCACCCCAAACAAAGGATCCACTGGGCTTTTATCCCTTCACAGCACAGGGAAAGTCTGAGGGTCCTCAGCTGCTGCAATGTCTCTGAGTCTGGCTCCCCTCTCTGGGCCTCAGATCTTTGGACCCTTTTCTGCAAAGGGTCTTCAGTTCATGGCCTCTTACTGTGAGCTTAGGCTCCTGCCCCTCCAGAGCTAAACCTGCAGTTCCACTGCAGCTGCCCCTGAAGCTACTGGCAATGAATGGATTCTTTAACAGGTGGCACCTGTCAGTGGCACTGTCATTGTTTCCCTCTCTGGCCAAAGGCAGAGGGTGGCAGTCAGAAATGGTTCCTACATTTGAACCTTTTTACCATGTGTCTACTTATTTCTGTAATCAGTCCCACAGTAGATTTAGGCTTTGGCAGTCATATCTGGGTGTGGGTTTTCCTCTTTTGTTTGAGAAGCATTCAGAAATGTTAAGGGCAAATGGAATAATGTCCCAGCCTTGTCTGACCTGCAAATACCCAGCAAGGAATGCCTTCCAGCAGTTCTTACATAAGTTTGAGCTCAGATATTTTAAAGCTTCTGTTGGTTTGTGTTTTATCACCTTCCAGTATCTGAGCCACGATGGTTCACATACACTTCTAAAGTGCAGGGCTCTTTGATCAAGAGCAGAGATTCTCAGGAGCTGGCACCATAGAGATTATGGCAAAACTCACGGGACAGTGAACCCAACCCTGCACTTCCGCCTACAGATTTCCATAAGACCATCAGCTCACTGGACATGGGGCAGGGCAGAGGGACAAGAGAAGGACTCTTTCCTGTGGCACTTCATTATGAAGTCCGCCAATCAAAGTTGCATCCATTACATGGTAACAACACTGCATTTTAGCCACAAACTTCTGTGGAGCAGCAGCTTAAGGAGCTCCAGAGCATGAGAAGCCATCATTGACATGGTTCTGAGGGCAGAGAAATGTATTCTGTGCCTTCGAAGAGCTGCTCTGCAATGCAGAGCAGAAATAATGTATTCCAGATCAACATCCTTGGGGAAAAGGAGAAAAACTAACCAGCAAACCATAGAAAATTTCACTAGTTTTGCACTCAAAATTCAGAACAAAGCCTGCACAGAAATAGAGAAGATTGTTGAACATAAACTGAGCAGAGAGCAAATGCCCACCATCCATTGCAGCAGAGACAAGGAATGGTGCCAGAAAGCCAGCAAGTTTACTAGAAGGGCAGGGAGATTATTGTAAACAAAGCATTTTTTTAAAAAGCTAGAGAAAATGGAAGAGGTTATAAACTCTAACAGATTAAATATATGAACAGAGCAGTTTTTGAGAGATGATTTGCAAAGGGGAAAAACCCAAGTGTCCTGTTTCAGATCTGTCAAAATGGAACCTGGAAGGCAGGCTTACGGCTAGTCATAGCAGAAAAAACAAAACAATTTTTTTCTGCATGCAGGCTTGGTGCAGAGCAACTCACAGGGAGTTGTGGGGAGTCAGCGCAGACCCTGCCTTACCCCACAGTGCCTGCTGCAGAGACTCTACAAAAATATTTATGCATTTGTAGCAGGTTGCCAGAACTGAAAGTACCAAACCAGGAGTTTTAAATTAGTTTAAATATTAAATAGTTGAAGTGTTAAGTGAGAGGTTATGCTCCTCTGCTGAAGGTGCCATGGTGCCCAATGATTCATCTGTCAGACATTTTATAAGACAGATCAGAATTCAGAGGAATTTTGGAAATTCCCTGACCAGCTATACCAGACAGACTGATAAGATTAGCAGAGTACAGTGGATCAATTACACTGATAAATATTGGGAAAGGGTAATGTGAGTTTTTAAATGGAAGAAGTCCTGCTGTGCAGAGCTGTTGGAATTCTTCATATGAATCAGTAGTGATATAAATAAAGATAATTCAGTCAATGCAGCCTACTTGGATTTCCAAGACACAGGATCAAAAGGAGTCTTAAGACATATTTCTTAAGGGACTCAGGAGACCATGCAGTCAGAAGAGAAGTCCACTGAAATACTTATTTAAGAAACCCAGGACTTGTCTTCACAGTCAAGATCACTTGAGGAGCCCTCTGGAGATCTGTACTGGGACCTGTGCTACTTAAATATACTCTTTAGAGGTTTGGAAAAAGTGATGGAAGGTGTGGTGACAAAACTCATTTGCCTCTGGGTAAGCACACTCAAAATGTGCTACACACTGAGTCAAACCTTCCTAGAGTGGAAAATGAAAGCATGAGCTCAGGGCTGATGATAACCCAGAGGCGTAAGACCTTAACATTGCAGGGGATGAGTGACATTGTCAGCACAGGGCTTGTGGCTTTCAGCAAAGCAAATCATTCCTTGTTCATCAGGAACAGAGAACAAAACAACTCCATTGTGCTGCTTCATGCATCCACAGCATGGGCCTGCATGCATTTGGCATCCTGCCACAGGCCCCTTGGCTCAGCAATGACAGAGCTCCCTGGGGCAGTTTTGGAGGAGCAGCAGTATGGTCAGGGACAGCTGCTGTACCAGGGTTGTCTGGATAGTCACAAGCACATCAGCCCAAAAAGGAGCATGCGAGGGTCACAAGCTGTTAGGGTATCGCTTCTGGGGAGTATGGAAATGGAGTCAGTTGCTCCCCAGCTTCCAAACCAAGGGCCAGGAGATCTCATGCAAAATCAGCAGATATGAGATGGGGAATTACGTGCTTCTTTACCCCACAAATTAATAAGGTTCAGCTGCTCTGGTCACAGGGGGAGAGAGGTACCAAAGGCACAAGTGTTTGGCAGTTGCAGCCTCATCCTCAGAAAGTTAAGACCACACCTCCAGTTAAGGAAATCACATTGGACCTACAGATTGTTGGAACCTGGGAAAGTTATGGGAAGTGTTACAAAGATGCAAGTGTTTAAGAACTTGTATCACTTTATCCTTTTCCACAAGCACTGGCGCCTGAAGTCATCCCAGCGGGCTACACTCCTACAGCTGGTCTCCATGCCTTCTGTTCTTCCTCCATCATTGCTCTTCTCATTCCCAACGTCCAGGCACTGCTGCTGTTTGAAGCTGTGAATCCCAGGTGAGCTGGGTGGATCGATGGCAGCTGCCTGCCCAGCCTCAGCACTGTGTCTCAGCAGCAAGTGTGGTACAGGCAGTGCCCATGGCTGCTGAGAGCCAGTTCTGGGAGCCACACTGCCTCTGCTATCCACCTCCTATTTGCAGCAGGTGGGCTGCAGCTGCTGCTTATTTTTACCTACTATAGAAATAAAGGCAAAAGATAAAAATACTTTTTTTTTTCAGAAGAAAAACTTCTGATAAAGTTTACAGTCCCTAAAGGAAAATTGAATTTTATCCAGCTCTTCAAAACACAACCTGTGGATCATGAGCTTCTCTTGCGTTCATCTCCCTTATTTTAAGGACTGCAGGTTAGCAAAAGTCTGGCTATCTCCTGGCCACGTGTTTTCCACCTGCCTTCTTGTATCACTGCTTCCCTGCACTAGACCAGATAAGCATTCAGACATTAGCTGGAATTAGATACCTGCAAAGTAACAAACCTTGAATCTCTTTTCAAACTACACTGATATAGTGTGTCATAGCTGACTTGAGCAGAGAGCAGAATGAAACCAAGTGTGCCAGAGTCTAGAAGTGTCTGTTACTTTCCAACACAACACTTCAACACAAGCAGAGGGCAAATACCAGGAGTGAACGTGCCAGAATTGTGTTTTGGACCTGGGAAGCAGTTATGGAAACATTGATGCAGCGTGGCACAGGCAGGACATCTCGCTAGGCAGCTGTGAAGGGTGTCTACAAGAAGGACATTAAGGAAGTGTGTTTGTCAAGGGCAGAAGGTGCAGCCTGCAGAGTTCCTGTTCTCTCACTGAGTGCTCTGGTACACACTGAAAGTGGATTATTCTACTCCACATTTGAGAGAGTAATAAGCCAGTAATAATTTAACTAAATATTAACTTTTGGGGGGCATGAGCTGTGAGTTAGTTTAATTGACCTAATACTCAGGGCAAAGCTATTCCTTCTGCCACCCCATACACTCCCCTTGGGCTCTGAACCAAAACCAGCATTTGCCAGACCTCTCTATGAGCTTCTTAACTAACTGACCTGCCAGTAGTCTAACAAAGCAAGGTTAATTGAAAAAAAAAAAAAAACAACAAAACTTAACTGGATAGCTGCTTATGGAAGAGCCTAGCAAGTGCCAGAACTGGCAGAGAGACCTGCTCTTAGTGGCAGTCCTTAATCCAGCCCTCAGGGATGTAGGGAAATGCAGGTGAGGGTCACAGGCTCCAGCCACTTAGGCACTTGCTGCACTCTCCATTGAGTTTGCTGTGTTTCACCCTTCCAGCTACCTGCACTGCCAGTTGCTTTCTCCAAAAGTAGCCACTTTATTTAAAGGACTCATTTAAAGGACCTGTAGGCTTGGAGAGCACTAAACTGGAGTCTAGTGCTGTGGCTGCACAGCACATCCTTCAAAGGTGCAGGACAGAGCTTTGTCTGGCTCAGCAGAGCACCCCTGAGAGCTGAGACATGGACAAGGGGCAGAGCATGGAGGTTTGCTGGAGGCTGCCGAAGCAGGGACTGCACCCTGGGCTGCTTTGTGCAGCCTTGCTGTGAGGACAGGAGTTCCTGCCATGTGGACCCATGCTTGCTTTGCACAGAGAGACGAGTCCTTTTCCTACCCCCAGTCTCCTCCTAAGGAAAAGAGAGCCAGGTGAGCCTCAGAGAAGGTAATGTCATCTGCAGATGGATCTCTGCTGCTTTGTAGATAAGTACTCCAGCTTCTATATACATGCACAATGCAACAGCTGCATGCAGGCAAAACCCAGCTCCATTCTGAGGACAAGGACTGACAGGGGTGTCTTGTTATCCTTTAAACACAAGCCTCAAGAAAGTTTCAGGCTACCTCATGTGATTTGGCTGGGCCAGCATCCTCCTGTTGCTACACTCCTGGACCAAGGGAAGAGAGAGGCTTTGGACTTCTTGAAAAGAAGAAGCACAACTGGGTGAAGGAGGGTCTTGCACTGCAGGAACTAAATCAGTCTGCCCCACAGCCAGCACTCAAGAGTGCCCAGAAAGTGGGTGGGGTGGATTTCTGATGTGCTGCAAGGCAGGTACTCTCACCAGTCCTGTGTTTGATTTAATGACTTTCAGGTTGTTAAAAATTACTGTTTAAAAACAAATATTTCCTATACTTTATGTAAACTAGTAAAACATATTTCTGAGGTTGTAATGTCCCATCTTCAAGCTGAACCATGTGGCTTTTCCCTAAACAGATACTTTCTTAATATCAAGAAAATAATTGGTGCATTTTATAGGTACTGTAAGAGCATGTCTCTCCATTGATTTCTGTAGATCAGAGAAGGAATCCAGAGGTAATATTGTATACCCAGCTTTCCTGACATCTATACAGCTTTTCCAAAGTCCATAGTTATCCCAGAGATCTTGATAATGAGAAGATGCAGCCCCAGACTGTTTGCACATCTGTACAAAAGCAAGCTGCTTTGGGCAGTGGTTGGACACAGAGATTGGATACAGAGGTTTGGCAGGGTTATGAATTGGCCTGGTTGGATGGGTCTTGGAGCAACTTGATACAGTGGAAGGTATCCCTGCATGTGGCCAGGGGGTGGAATGAGATGGTGTTTAAGGTCCCTTCCAACCCAAATCATTCTGTGATTTCAAGAGCTGTACTATGGGTAGGAGAGCAGTGTTAAAGTGGGAATGAGGCTCTTGCTGCTGGCCCTCAGTTAGGGTTCCCTGTGAAGGCAGCACATGTAACACTGGGGCTCCTTCTTCTCTCTCTGCAGGAACATGATATTGAGACAGCTTTCGGAGTGGTTCATGTCACCATGCGGGGCACACCCAAGGGGAACAGACCTGTCATCCTCACATACCATGACATTGGCCTCAACCGTAAGCCCTTGCATTGCCAGGACCCTGAAAAAGTGATTATTCGTGGTATTTGCTTTTGAGCATGGGGAGTAGCAGGCCTGGTATGGAGCTGAGATGAGGTCATTCCAAAGTAAAAAGATAAAGGTCTGCAGGAGAGAGAGAGAGCACATGGCATGCCCCTGTCCATTCCAACAGCCCTTGAAAGGTAGGGCCAAAGTGGAAAGATGGAAACAGGTCCACTGAGCACATTGTAGTGCTTTAGCTGACTTGCTGCACTGTGTGATAGAGCATCCATTCCTTGGGTGCTTGGCAGGTGAACAAGTCCCTTCTGCATGGCTGCAGCAGTAGTGTAATGTTCTGGTGGACACAGTTGCTCTTTTGACGTCTTCCCACCCAAAATGTACTGTTAGTTCCACACAGGTACTTCTCTGTGAGTGCTTTAAGTACCCAAGTGGTGCGAAACCCTGCTTTCCAGGGCATTGCGGGCTGACTGTTGTTTGTCTGCCTGCCCTCCAGTTGTAGCAATTCCATTGCTGAGACTCACTGCTGCATTGCAGTTTTGAGGCACAGCACACCATCCAGCACCCACTGCCCTATGGTGTCAGTGGGGATTTGAGCTCCTGCAGGTGTGTGCCATGGTATTTGGAGGGTGGCTTGCAATAAAACTTAAAGAAATGTCTAATTTCTTCTAATTGTTGTTTCAGACAAATCCTGTTTTAATGCATTCTTTAACTTTGAAGACATGCAAGAGATCACCCATCATTTTGCTGTGTGCCATGTGGATGCACCAGGACAACAAGAAGGAGCCCCCCCATTCCCATCTGGGTAAGAGCTCTGCAGTGACCCATGTTGCTCAGTCTGGACTGAGGTAGCACCCAGTTTAAGCCAGCTGGGACTGCCAGGCTGAATGTAGTGGTAAGCAGGTGCTGGCAGCAGAGGAAATGGCAAGATGAGGAAGCTTCCCAAGGAAGAGTTCGGGGAACTCTCCAATTACTAAGACATGGGTAAAGCCCTCACTAGTGCTGAGTCTGGTACCACCTTTCTGACTTGAACATCAACCCAGCATACTGCAGTCAAGCTGGCATTTCATCTGTCCATCTTGCCACAGAAGTCTGAGTGCCCAAAAGACCACAGCTCTGTGTTAATCTTACTCTGAGGGATGGGATCCACACAGTCAGCTGACAGTGTTGTTCCATGTTAATAACCTGTGCACATGTCTGCCAGATATTCTTCGTCCCTCCTACCTTGAGTGGAACTGGAAGGTAACCTTTGTTAGGCTGTATTTGGAGGTGCTTCCTTGCTTTTCAGGTACCAGTATCCCAGTATGGATGAACTGGCTGAAATGTTACCTGCTGTTCTGACACACCTGAAGTAAGTCTCTGAAAGGAAATGGGGTGAGCCAGCTGGATACTGTTATTCCAGCACCTACTTCTGTCTCTGCTTGCCATGACTGATATGCTCACTGAGGTGTCCCTAGAGGCACAAGTATCTGCTAACCAGTGGGACTGTCTAGTTTTGTGCTGGGGACACCGTCTGCTACATGAAGCAATTTATGGCTTCTGCATCATTGCTGCATTGTTTTGAAAATAATTTGTAAGTGCCCAGCTGGACCCAGAGAGGAAAGGCTTCGCCTCTAGGGGTGCTTCAGCTGAGCTAAGTTAGTTGTGCTGACTGTGAAATGCCTGTATTTCAGCCTGAAAAGCTTCATTGGGATTGGCCTAGGAGCTGGTGCTTATGTCCTCAGCAGGTGTGCAGTAAGTATCTCTTCACTGCTTGTGGCTCATGTGGGCTGTGGTCATGGTTGATCAGACTGTGTGGGGCAGGGGCAAAGTAACATTCAGTACTTACAGCAGGGCTGCAGGGAGCCATGGGAGAGCTACCTCCATCCAGATGGTTATGTTGGAGCAGTCAGGGTTACTCTGAAGCTGTGCCAGGCATGGGAACATTGTAATGTGATGCCTTTGAGTCGGCAGAGCCCATCCTGAGTGCTAAGTAAGTCTTGAATCTTCACAGAGACCGACTGCACTACTGTGTGGCGTTCACATTCTCAGAGACAGAGAGACATAATTCTGTCTCTCAGGATTTCTTGGAGAAGCACAGAGAGAAGAAGAGAAAAAAAAATCCTTATCTCTGCTCTTTTGCTTTCCCCATGTGGAATGTGGTATGGAGATTGTTTACCTGAAGGGATTGCTGGGTTGGATTCTGGTTGTTTGGGTTCAGTGACCAGTTGGATATAGCTGTGGCTCGGACTCTCAGCAGAGAAGTCACAAGTTTGTCAGTTAGATACAGTTAGTTAGATAGTAAGTTAGAAAGTAAGTATGTAGAATAGTATTAGATCTCTTTAAATAGTATATTAATGTACTATAGTATAGTTTTAATAAAGCTATCCTTCAGTCTTCTGAACTGGAGCCAGACATCATTGTTCCTTCCCTGAGCCGGGGTTTGCTGCATTTTACTATACTGCTGTGTGCTGTGTTCACTGCTAGTAGCACCAAGGAATGGGTGTGGTGATGCACTGTAAACTGGTGTTGATGTGGAATGTGCTTTGTCACTGGAAGGAAGCAGATTTTGCTCCACCCTTACACAAGAAAGCTGCTTCTATTTTGGTAGATGCTTATACATTTCTCTCTAGTGTAGTGTTCATGTGAAATCAGGGGATATAATTTAGTAGCCCAGGAATTTGCCTGAGTCTTTCAGAGTTAGTGTTAAAAAAATTCCAGAAATCTGACATTTTCAGGAAAATTTGCTTCAGGTTGTTACGTGCAGAGAATTGCCAGTTGTTTAGGCCACTATCATTTCTTCAAGTCACTGTGCAGGGCAGCTGCCCCTCCTTACACAAAGTTCTCTGTTTCCCATTCCTTACAGTCAGGATTGAGCAGGGGCAATGTGAGGCATTGGTGTTTCACTATTCCTTGCCTTCTGTATCTTGGATGCCTTGCTAAAGAGGCATTTGTGAAAATCAGCTTTAGTCCTCAACGAAGCGCCACAAATGTGCCCATACCACTCTCCCTGGGTTGCAGTCAGTTTCCTGCTGAGGACAGAGATGTTTCCTTCTCCTTCACATCAGTATAGTAAAGCAGGAGAGCTGCCTTGGAGCAAACTCAGAACTCAGCAGAGGCTGGTTACCTGATTTCTGAGTTTGTATTTACAAGCAGTTCTCATAAGTGCTTTGTACCTGTGCTGCCCAAATAGAGCCCGAGGTACACTGGAGGGTTTTGGGTTGCTGGGTGGAGCAGGGGAAAGTGTGTCTGCAGGCGGGGGGCAGCAGGGGTGCTGCCTGGGGAGGGGATGCTCAAGCTTTCCATACTGCAGTGTCTTTGGGGCCTCAGCACTAACTCGCCTGCCATTTGCTCCATTTCTACTGGGAGAACTGCCTCTTTGTTGAGAAGTAGCTGCCCAGCACAGAAGAGCTCCCTACTTTGTCTTACACCTTTTGCAAGAAGCTTTCCAGCTGACCACTGTGTGGACCGAATCATCCTTCTGAGTGTGCCTCTGCTCTCTCCCCACAGCTCAGCCACCCTGACCTGGTGGAGGGACTTGTTCTTATTAATGTTGATCCATGTGCAAAAGGGTGGATTGACTGGGCAGCATCCAAGGTGAGATTCTGCTTTTCCACACATGTGCTCTCCACAGCATCTAATGAACAGTGTGTAGAGTAAAAAAAAAAAATGGACAGAATACCGGATTTTTTTCCATTTCTGGTGAAAACTGTACAATTTTATTTCTTGTCCTTGCTGCATTCTAAGTCTGGGTGTAGTATGGCCTCTGCCATAGGAGCAGGGGTGGGTATGAGCATGTGAATAAAAAATGCAGATAAACTGCTTGGATCACTCAGCTTTTTTCTGATTTAGTATTTCTGCTTGCAGGGTTCTTTTGATTGATATTGAATAGATCTATTAATTTTTCTCTTATTCTGATCCCTTGAAGTTATTTAAGGTTTCAGGTTTTTTGGAGAGCTGGGTTGTGTATACACAATTTCTTTGAAGCTTTGCATGTCCATCCCAAGCTTCAGGCATTTGCTTCTTATATAATGCGAATAGTTTCTTCATTGTTTCCTTTACTCTGAGTAGCTGTTTTGCAATGTGTGATAAAACTGCATTTTCCTGTTACTCTCCTCCTCATTCATGGTCACTCTTCAGTTTTCAGGCTGGACAACCAACATAGTGGATATTGTCTTGGCACATCATTTTGGCCATGTAAGTACCCAGCAGATGCTAATGTTGCCTGTGCAACTGTGCATGGAACTATAACTTCTGTATGTGTCTGCTCCCAAATAGTTCTGGTCCATCAGATAAGGGTTGCCACAGGTAGTACCTTTTTCTCTGTGTGTCAAGGTCACATTGGGGTTGGCATGCTGGGGGGCACACACATCCTCACTCTTGCCCTCACTGCCTCCAGGCCATGCACTGGTGATAGAACTCCTTTAGGGTACCCAGGACACTGTCCACAGAAACAACTGGTAGCCAGTTCTCTGTAGCCAGCATGGAAGCCTTTGGACTATGGGTAAAGCACATGTCTGCTGGGAGCTGGCAGTGGGATCTTGTGTCTGTCCAGATGTTGAACTGCTGCATTCTGCTCTTCATCTTACCCTTCAGTTTCAGCAGAGGCAAACCAGCCCCTCCTGAAAATTTTGAATACAGCAATGCCTTCTGTTTGGGATTAGCTGTCTCTCAACCAGCAAGCTTAGTGGGCAATGACAGGGATAGTGCCTCATGCACACTGTAAATGCCACACAGCAGATCAGGCCCTGACTGGAGTCTTCTTGCAACAGCACATCAGCACTGAAAGGAACGCTTCCTTCTCCAGCACCACTTCCTCCTGTGCACATCCTGCTCTCTTCCCACTGTCAAGCCCCTTCATTTTATGTAGTGCTTCCTTGCATTCCCTGTTCTCTCTGGCTCACTCATAATGTAGTTTGTTCTTAGAACTGGGTGCTGGAATTGAACTTTCCCCGTGTCACAGTCTTACAGCTTACGTATTTTTTTACTTTATTATGTTTATTAATATTATTATGTACTTTGCTTCTTAAACATTAAGCGTGAGTGGAAGGCCTGCCAAATGCAGAGTGATTTGTATCTGGTTAAGCATTACTGAGGCTTAGGAGTTAACTCATCCCATCTCAGCCTGTACTCTGGGAGCAGCTTGTGCACTGCCAGTTGTAAAAGTGTAGTCATATTATCAAAGCATATCACATAAACACCTCATGTCTCTGGGATCCTTGCGCAGTGTGGAGTTGCTGCCCTCTGTGTCACTGTTCACAGGGAATGATGTATGTGGACATGCTTTAATGCTTTGACATTTTTATGACTATTGCTTCCTTTACTTGTGAAAAGTATGTTTCCTGTTCTTCCATTCTTCTGCTTTCGTACAGGAGGAATTGCAGGCAAATCTAGATTTGATCCAAACATACAGGCTTCATATTGCACAGGACATTAACCAAGATAACCTTCAGCTGTTCCTCACCTCATACAACAGGTATTGGATACCTTTTTACCTGACAGACAGCTCCCATAGCTTCCCTGCTCAGTAGATTTGCTGCCATATGTATTATCCTATTGGCTATTGTATCAGGGGAACCTTTATCCTAAGTCTAGTTTTCAGCTGTTACCCTGAGCTAAACAAACCCTTGTGTCTGCCCCCAGACCCTGTCACACGTTAGTAGCTCATCTCTGGGCACACAGCAATACCATGAAAGGATGGATCCTGTTTTCTGGGGATGACTGCTGGGGCTCCTGCTCAGGGCATGATGCACGAAGTTGCCTGGGTGCTGGAGTCAGCACTCATGGTTGAATTTTATGTGCCCCCATGATAATCAGTTTCCTCTGCAGATTTAATGGAGAATTGTTCTGTTTTATCTTTCAGTCGTAAAGATCTAGAAATTGAGAGACCAGTTGTTGGTGTCAATGAAATGATTGCAAAAACACTCAAGTAAGTTGTCTGAATGAGCCTAACTCAGTTGCTGACTCTGCAGTCTCTTCAGCAGAAGAGATATTATTGCTTCTCAACAAGAGCTGCACCAAGCACAAGCACTGGGAAGACTGTCCAAGACAGTCCCAGGCTGTGGTACAGGACTGTCAGCTGCAGTGGGGCAGAGGTGTCCGGGGGTCCTCTCATTAAGAACACATTGAATTTCTCCAGAAGGCAGGGTCAGAGGCACAAGTGTGCAACAGCAGTGCCTGTTGGTGTACATGAAGAGGACAGTCTGTGTGCATCTGCAAGCCCAGGAGAATGATTTGGTACAACAAAATGCCAAGGTGATGGCAGGCAGGGATTTTGCTGAGCCTTTTTTTCTTAACCTTACCATGAGGGTGTTGGTTCACAAAGCTCAACCTTCTCAGAAACTCCTTTGATGCATTTGGAGTAACACCTCTGTTTTGGCTTTTGACCAGGTGCCCTGCCTTGCTTGTTGTTGGTGACAACTCACCTGCTGTGGAATCAGTGGTATGTATCCATGAACTCTTTCCTCCTCTTTCCTCTTGTGATATTAGTCCTACAAGTCACTTAGCAACCCTGCAGTGCTTTCACCTTGCTCAGACTTAGTTACAGACAGTGGCTCTTTGTCCCAAGCTCTTTTTCAGACCTCCAGCTACTCATGGGAGAGCCAAGGCTCAGGGGCCCTGAATGACCCTCAGGGGAACTCCAAGATGATGAGGATGGCAGAATCTGAATGATCACCCTGCTCAACAGATGATGCAGAGGACCCTGTTGAGGACTGTGCATCCTTCCCTGAGCTCTGCTAGGCTGCTGCCCGCAGTTTGGTTCAAGTCTTGAATTGCTGCTGTTTTGTTGTTACACTGGGGCTACCTGGGGATTAAAAATAACTGAGCGTGACTCCAGTTCTTGTGGTGGGGAGTCAGGTAGAGCTCTCTTAGAGTAGTGCATCATCAGGAAGGCAGCACTTAAGAGCTTGTCCTCATAAGCCACTTCCCTCCCAGTACAGCTATAAATGGGGCATGGCACAGGGTAGTGTGGTTGTGGTGGATGTTGCTCCCCGCTGTCAGCCAGGGATTGTGGGGAGACCAGGGGGTTGTGAACAAAAGCAGCTGTCTAAAACTTTGGAAGGGTATAGGAGTCTTCTGAAGCAGTAACTTGAACCTAGGAGCCATGCATGGAGAACATTTTCTGGCCATGGCCTGTTGCTTTGGTCTGTTTGATCTGGAAGTCTGAAATTAAGTCTGCAAATTTTGACTTTTCTAGGATACTATCCTTGAAGATTCCCATTGCTTACTGGCCATAGTACAGTACAGGATAGGGTCTTCTGCATATTAGTGTGCCTGTCTGGCTGCCCAGGTTCCCTTGCCCAGAATAACCTCCCCTGCTGAGGTTGCTTTTCCTATAGAGCCCCTGCCTGTTCTCCTTTTGCAGCAGTCTTACAGAGAAGAGGTGGTCATAGCCTCCTTGTCTGGCCAGGGGACTTATGCTGCATTGCACAGAAGTCTCCTTCCCTCCCAGTCTTGCGGTCAAAGCACAGAAGGTGATCCAGGGTTTTATAGTGCATCCCAAAACTAGGGGATGATTTCAGCTGAAGTCATGACCTGTCATCACAAGGTCCCTTAGATGGAGCACCTGCTATTCCTCCCTGGATCTTTTATTCATTGTTCACTTCCTACATGATCTTTTCTTGCTTGGTCCTTCCTGGCTCCAGAGAAGCTACCATTGCTGAAGACAGCCACTGCTTCTGGTGGAGCTACTCCACATTTTACATCTGAGTCTTTGAGTTTTCTGTGTGACACCATGTCCCTCTCTTGTTTTTTCTAGGTTGAATGCAATTCACGTCTTGACCCAACCAAAACTACCCTTCTGAAGGCAAGTGCCACTCCAGAATAATTCTGGCCAGCATAAAGACACTATTTTTGCTCAGCTCTACTCAGATTTTTGCTTTCCATACATTTGGCTCTGACAAGTTTTTGGACAGTCATTCAGGGCTGTGCTCTATCCTCCATGGAGCCAGGGCTTAAGAGGGAAGAATTTGTCAGGGAGTCCCCCAGTCCCTGCTTTATGGCCACATGGCAGGGAAGACCCATGAAAATTAGCAGAGATGCCCTGCCTTCACCTTGTTCTCTGCAGCAACAACATCCTTTTTCCTAGCTTTGTACTGGTCCTTTCCACCCTGTGGCCCTGCAATGTGCTGGACAGCGGCTGAATGAAAGTGCAAAGTGACAGGTTTGGGCAGAGTGGCTGAGGGAGAGGTGGCTGGGAAGGTTCTGGAGTGTGGTCTGAGATCACTTGGTTACATGGCTTCCAAGGTGCAGGGTTCCCTCAGCAGCAGGTCCTTGAAGGTGTATCACCTTGGCCTTGCTCTGGTTGTAGAGGTGAGGTGGTGGAAACTGCAGTGTGGTGCTCTCAGCTCTGATGGGTGGGTGGTGCTGGCTTAGTTTGGGGTTGTCCTCCTGGGCAGGAAGGACAGCTCAACCTACCTTTTGTTTCCTGCTGCAGATGGCTGACTGCGGGGGCTTACCCCAGGTGGTTCAGGTGAGACACACCTTGACTCTCCCATGGCATTTGAGTGGTACAGAGCCCTTTGTTCTGTTTGCACTAAAGCCACCCTCTTTGTTTCCACAGCCTGGCAAGCTGACTGAAGCCTTCAAGTACTTTGTGCAGGGAATGGGCTACAGTAAGTGACGAACACGATTTTGTGGTTTGGAGCAGGGTTTTGTGAAGGGAGCTCAAGCTTTGTGGTCCATCTGAGCCCAATGGCATCTGTGTTCCTACCCCTGAGCTAGTGTGGTTGCCAGGAGATCCATCCATGCTAGAAAATCAACTGCTGACATGCCTTAGCAAACTAGTGTTAGTGACTCCTTTCTTGTTGCTGGTGTTAGTAAAACCTTTTAAGTCTGTCTTTGTGCCAGTCTAGAAAAATGTCTTCTCAAGAACAACAAATCTGTGCATACCTTCTCCAAAGGGGAAGGAGGTAGCAGTGCAGCCCCATGACTAGTCTGGGTATGAGAGCTCCCCAGTTTCTCCTCAGATGTTCCTTTTTCTCTCAGACTCACCAGTGTTAAGAAATACTCCACAACAAATCCCTCTGATGGCAGAACAGGTTCCTCAGTGACTTCTGAGGCACCCAGGGAGCCCAGCAAGAGCTGTGCTTTGCACTAGTGCATGTCCTGCCCTATGACTCCATGCTTGGAGGCAGAAGACATTGTCACCTGAGTGTGTCAGACTAACAGCTGCTCAGCTCCCTGACCTTGGTGTTCTGAGGAATTGGAGGAGAAGGGCTTCTTTATTTTTTTATCTCCAAGAAGGGCTTTACTGCTCAGAAACATCAGGAGAAGGGCTTCTCAGTGCACTACAGCAGCTCTTTCTTGCCTACTGGGGTCAGGAGTTCCCTTTTGTGGATGATGAGCCTTCAGAAGTTGGACTTAGGGAAGGGGTTGGTTTGTGTGACTGGCTGACCACTCAGCATAGCCACCATGAGAGCTGGGACACTTGCAGTGGTCTCCTCACAGTTTTGCCAGATCATAGTCGGGGCTTAGCAGAACCCGTCCTTTTCCTGAGATCTCTGCAGGTAACACAAACACGTAGGACAGTCATGTTCTCCAGTGTTGGCCAAAGGAACCTGATCCTGCAAAGGAGGATGCTGTCTGAGGAGGTTCCCTCAGCCTCACTGAGAGTGTTTCAATGTTCATGTCTCTTGTGTTCCTGGAGTTAGTAAAGTCGGCAAGTGCTGTTGTCAGTGCAAGGGGGAGCAGCACTTTAGCATCACTTTTGGATCAGCTGTCTTGTCAATAGGACATGCAGCACTGGAGAAGGACAAGCCAATTTTCTCCTTCCAGAATTACTAGCTGGTCCCAGAATAGTTTTCCTATCTTTCATGGAAAAGACTGTGGGACATTGTGGAGTGTGGTCAGTTCTGTTGGGGAGAACAAGGTAGAAGCAAAACACAGCTGGGCACTGCTAGAAATAGAGAAACCAGTTCTCCAACAGCTGTTCTTGTGCCTTCTGTACACGGGCTAAAGCAGCTGGATGTACTTCTGCTGACACTGCAGGTGGAAGGTACCAGCCTTAAAGGAGACTTGCAGCAGGAGTCTGATGCTGTCATCTCAAAGACATGAATTTCTGTCCTGTATCTGGAGTTACATATACTCCAGGGAAACCATATTTCTGTTGAGCAGGTGCGGGGTGTGTAGTGGGGAGTTATTATCACCAGGTACAGTGTGATTTTCAGCCAAAGGCATTAAAGAGATCTGGCCCTAATGGGTTTTCAGGTGAGCTTGGCATTTCCCTGAGATGCTTATTAGTAGCTGTTCTTACAAATCCTGGGAGCTTTCAGTGCAGTGTACGAGCTGGAAATGGAAGGAAAGGTAGACGGAGGTCCCAGGAGTAGTGCAGCCACTAGTCACACACCACAACTAATGGGCTCTTTCCTGTATTCATCCCTTTCCTTGTCTCATGTTGTTTCCAGTCCCTTATGTGCAGCTCAGCCACCTAAGCACTGAGTCAGGTACCTCCAGCTGTGCATCCACCTTGGCCTCGGTCTGTGTGCTGAGTGGAATTGTTCTCTGGGTGCTTTGCTCTGTCTCAGCATGTCCTGCTGTGGGTGGGCTGGTCATTGTACCATGTGTGCTATGGGTTTCCACCTTTCATTTGTATTTTGTTGATTGTTGCATGACTTCAGCTCTGTGGTTTTCTAAAGTGATGAGACTAACTTTCAAAAGGTCATCCATGCCACAGCTGCCTTGGTTTGCACAGACACTGGCCGTAGCTGCACTTATAGAGGATCAATTACATTGCTGGCATTTTCTCACCTTGACCTTTTGAAACTGGGCCTTAAACATCATGCTTTAGACATGCAGAGACTTAATTTTGGCAGTGAAGAGTGAGTTTTCTTCCGAAGGGTACAGCTCTTTCTGTGCTTACCCAGTGACACATACCTGAGTGACTGTGGTCTTGGCTCCAGGAGCTGCCTCCTTGTCTGAGTCCCATGTTTGTTCTCTCTTGCAGTGCCAGCAGCCAGCATGACCCGGTTGATGCGTTCCCGTAGCCACTCCTCCTCCAGTGTGGGTTCTGGTGAGAGCAGCCGCAGCCGGTCTCATGCCAGCACCCACGGGGAAGGGAGTGCTGGAACCCCAGAAGGAATTGACCTCCAGGCTGCACCTCAAACCATGGAAGTATCCTGTTAGGCAGGAGCCCCTCTTCTGGATTCAGACAGCTCCACTCACCCCACTGAACCCACTCAGAATTTAGCATTTCATCCGACATGGCATTAACTGTTCTCTCTAACCTGTGCATGCCCATCCGAGCAGCCACCTCCTTGGTAGTCTGTATTTGACATTACTTTGATCATTTCTGTATCCCCTTGGCATCAGAGTCTCTTTAAAACTCGTTGACATTCCACAGTCTTAGTAAGTCCCATTACTGTACATGCTGATGCCATCTCCTGTCTGTGCTGTGTATCAATCCAGATGACAGCCGTTGTCTCCCCTCTTCATTTAAATATAATTTCTGTGGCTTTGTGAGGTTTAGAATTGCTTTCTAGTTGTGCTTCTGCTAAAGGACTCTTGTGATGCAGTTGGTATGTCATTGATGGGATGTGGGAAAGTAAGACCATGAGGATGTGGCACTCCAGGCACTGGAGCAGGAAATGCAGTGTGGAGCTGTACCTGGGACACAGAACCCACTGGAAGATCTGTGTGTCCCCGGGGCTGTTTCATGTGCCATGCAGCCTGAGAATATCAAATGGTCGGGAATACTGTCTTGGTCTTACCTGTGTATGTGTGTTAAGAAGGAGCAGAGTGATTTTTTTACCTGAGCCTCCTGAAAAAGCAAAGCAATTAACCAGTAAACGACACTAACAAGGTGCACTATTAACCCAGTACAAGGGATTAAACTCCAGCAGCCCTGGTTCTAGACCTCTTCTGCAACCTTCTGCTGACCCGGCAGAAGGCAAGGAGATGCAGTGACACATGGTCACTGTTCTCCCCTGGCACAGGTGCATCTTTAATATTGAACAGGTTGTGAAAGGGGAAGCAGTGCCTCTTGCCAGGTGGAGATCCCAGAATCTCCTCCACTGCCATCTCTGTGTCCCACTGCCACTGTCCCAGGCAGGATCTGCACAGGATGCAGTTATATGGGGGCAGGGAACACCAGTAAGTGTGGCAGCCAGCAATCACACATTTTACTGTCTTTGTGCAATTCACAACTGTGCTACCTTGTTACACCTGGCTGGGTCACCAAGGGTAGACAGCAGATGCCTGCTGCCAGGGTCTGGTGTTAATGGGAGAAAAGGGATGAGTGTCAGGCTGCTGCAAGTCTCAATTGATAAGCAAAACCTCATTTCCTCACTCCTCAGCAGCCCTGACCCAATGGGAGCTAACTCCTTCCAGGGTCATGCTCACGTTCTGCTCCATTTCAGGTAGGGAATGGGACCGGGAGGCTCTGCCTGAGGGGGACTTTGTATCGGTTATTGAATAAAGCTATAACTAAGTTTCATTGTTAGCTTTGTGCTCTTGGTGTTTCTCTTGGCATGACCTGCACCCCTGGGGGTTTGACAGTCGTGTCTCCTGCTGTGTACAGTGAACTCGTCCCCAGGGCAGGGAGAGGACTGGGCACCTCTGCACCAGAATAAAGTGTTGGTGGCCCTGTGGCCCCTGGCAGAAGGCTGTCCAAGGGCATTGGAGAGCTGGCCTCTGCCAAAATGCAACTAGAAACATCCAGAATAGAAACAACACAGGTTTGCAACAGCACAGGCTACAGGGCTGCTTCTGGCTGTTGCTGTTCCCGTCTGTGCTGAGCCTGTGCTGTGGGCCTCAAAAGAGCAAACCACCATCAGGTTCCTGCAGCTATGGGTTATACAGAAAAGCGACAAGACTCAGCCTGCAAAAAGAAACAGGGCACAATCACACCCTGTGAGGAGATTCTGCCAGGTGCCACCGGTGGCACCGATGCTACCCGATGCCTCAGCCAGTCCCTATCACCTACATTGTTCTGAAGGTGCTCATGGCATGGGGCTGGCACAGGGGTGCTTGAAGCACAAGGCCCATGGGGAGAAAGGTGGATGTTTGCTGCTGCTTCTGTAGGATGGTTGAATCCCTGTAGTGTGTAAGAGTGCATCAGTCAGCGGGGCTGAGCAGGACAGGGTCCTGGAACCTTTTGCCCTGTGCCTGCCAGGCTGCTATTCCCTGTTGGTGCTGTGGCAAGTGCTCTGCCAGTGACTCGTTACCACATCCACCAGCTGTATAATGGATGGCTTTACATCTCACCCCGGCTCACCTTCCCCAGCCTGCACAACTTGGTGGACCACTACTCTGGTAATGCCCTGCCAGGCCCCCAGCACTTTGAGCAGTGTGTGGGGAGATGTCCCCTGAAAGGGGAGAGGGGGAAAAAGTGGTAGCTGGTCCCTCCCCTGCGCAGCTGCTCCCAGGTTGAGGGGCAGGGCTGTACCCTGTTGATGCTGTTGGCTCCCTGCCCAGAATTCAGCGAGGGCCTCTGCTACCCTGTCTGCGAGCTCTGCCCATTGAAGGGCCAAGGGCAGCCCCAGCCCCCGCAGTACTCGCTGTCCTCAGGAAGGCATTGCTCCACTGGGACAAGATTGAGAGGTGAGAGCAGCTGGGACAGGGGCTGGGCCTCCCCCCACCTGACCCTCAAGGAGCTGTGGGCTGCCTGCTGACTGCCCTTTCTACTCTCAAGCAGCTCCCTCCTGTTCACATCCCCACCCAGGACTCTCCCATCAGACATGGACTGAGGGAAGCCATCAGCTCTCACCTGATTCTGTCAGAGACTGACACCTCGAGTCAGACCCCACAGGAAAGGTGCTTGTTATAGATGAGTAATGTAATAGTTAGCTCTCACAGTTGAGGTAGATATTATGTGGATGTATAGTGATGTCAGTGTAACATGTCCTCCCATATCCCTTTTTCCCCTCCCCCTTTGTTCTGGTTTGAAAGCAAAACCAGTGAGAGACTCCAAGTCAGAAATACAATTTATTAGGAAAATAAAAAAAAAACAACCAAACAAAATACATGCAATAATTCCAAAGAAAATCTACGGACAGAGTCAGAATACAACCTGCCACCCTTTTGGTCAGGGTGTTGATAACAGTCCAAATTGGAATGGCTGCAGTCCTCCTGGAGCGGCAGATGTGGTTCTGTCGGAGCAGTGATCCTGTAGAAGGGTCTTTCTCTGAAGGTCCAGTTGAAAGACTCTGGAAAAGCTAAGTCTAGTGTCCCAAAAAATCAGATTATATCCAGTTAGGAATGCTTGGCTCCTCCCTCTAGGCAGAGCATCTCACAGTGGGATGCTTTAACTTTTATCAGTCATGCAGTGACATTCAATAGCCCATTATCAGCAGATGTCTCCCCGGAGGGAGGATTGGTTTGTGGAAGAGATAAAGAAAACTGCCCACTTGACAGAAGACAACTGCCACACCTCTAACAGGTGGCAAATGGAATACATATTGCCTTGAAATCTAGGACACCCTTGTAATAGCCTTGGTAGTCAGGATATTTGAGAGGGCCGGTTTGTGACCAGGAGGCACGGCATTACAACACCTGATCTCCAGTCAAAATATAAGAAAGTAATCTCCACCAATGGATGGCAGAGATGGACTTGACTGACAAAACTTTGGGAGGGGCTAAGGGTATAAAAGGCAGAGCATCCATTTCGTCAATGAGCAGCTGGCTGCTAGTCACAGAGACTCTGGGCACTGAAGTTTTTCATTATTCAGTCCTTTTTGTAATTTCTGTAAAGGTTCAATAAAGCTTTTAAATTTTTTAATGTGAGGGTAGTTTCTCACATGGTGAAGAACAGCTCAGGTCAGGGTCCCCACTTGACCACAGCTCTGTGGTGGACACACATCCCCCAGCTCAGCCTTCTACTTTCAGCCACAGACTCTTGCTCATGCTGGGGCCTACTGACCAGAACTTAGGACAGCCAAGACCAATGCGGAGGCAGGCAGGCAGCGATGCTGGAGGAGGCAGCTGCCTGTGGGCCTGTCTTTCCCTCACTGGACACTTTGGGACAGGATGCATGAGCACCCTGAGCCTCACACAACACCCAAAGGGGGGAGGCAGAGGCTGCACAGAGAAAGAGCCATGTGTGCCACACAGGCTGCAATGGCATCTCTACTCCTACAGCAGCAGAGAGGGGATAGAAATGTTCAACAAACCAAATCCCGGCCCAGGTGGAGGAACAGCCCAAGCCTATCAGACCTCCTAAGTTCAAGCACAACTGTTTTAGGGAAGTGAGTGTGTGTGCAGGCCTGTGAGCAGCAGCTGTGGACCATCAGAGTGCTTTCACCCCCATAACTCACCACTCTGCTTGCTGGGACCAGCAGCCAGGGGGGAACCAGCCTTTAACTGTGCCCAAAGCAGCTGATTTTTAAACCTTTTGACACACAGATTGTAAATTCCATAAAATAGGATCCTGTTGGACATACAGCAATAACCATCTGTTATAAATTAAAAGGCGCCTTGTTCACAGCTGAGGTGAACCTGTTGTGACTTGTCCATGGGGCCAATTTCATTGCCACAACCTGGGGGGATTTTCTCCTGCCATGGCCCTTGGCCCCAGCTAGAGTGAGCAGGCAGCAGTGCTGGCCCTCAGCCAACTCTCTTCAGGCAAGTTTGTGAGCCCAATAGGTTTAAATGTGTAATTTAACATGCACAACTGCTGTTCTAGGAACAATGGGGAAAGAAATGGGTCCATGCCAGGAATAGATTATTCAAAGATGAAGAATGCAAATACTCAGGTACAGCCCCGATCCCAGGTACACTGCAGGGCGGAGGGGCCTGAACAGCAGCAGAAAGGCCTCAGAGCAGCCACTCTTCTGAGCCTCCACTTTCAACAAGGCTCTTATCAGCAAAGCTGGAGCTTCCTCTGTGGCTAGAGGTGGTGCCAAAGCAATTTTGCTACTTGGCACCATCCCTCCCTTCCCTCTCTGCACTCTGAGGCCAGTGCTGCATGACCTGCCCCTAACCCAAAAGCTGCAGGTGTCCTGCTTGGACATGCTCCAATCCCTTCTTCATTTTCCTGTCTAATGAGCTCAATCTTACAACCTACCATAATTTTCTTGTTTCCTTCTCCACCCAGAGCTTTACAGACCTGCTCAGCCCCAGCCTCTAGCCCAGGTGGCCTCAGCACAGAACAAGCTGGGGTTTGTCCCAGGCCTGGTCCTGCTGTTGTCATGTTTGGGGCCCCAAGATAACTCAGAGGAGTGTTGCATAATTTATTTTTGCTATTGATCCACGTTGTGTGAACCAATGTGGCTCAACCTCCCTCCATCACCAATCTGCACCCAGGCTGTTGGATTCATTTACACAAAGGACCACAGTCAAGAGCTTGCCATTTGTAACCTGAAGCCAGGTAAAATGGGACAGATGTGGTTGCAAAGGCTTTTCAAATCCTTCCCTATTGCCAGCAGCCTCTGAGCCCTCCAACTTCCCTGTCCCAAAAATCTCGTTGTCCTGGGCACATGCCATTCATGCTGGGAAACGTCTTCCCAGGGCACTGCCAGGCCCATTCCCTGCCTCTAATGGCTGAATGCTGCAGCCTCTGAACACCATGGACACAAAGCAGATTTTGACAGCTGAAGCACAGAGTGGGTTCAACAGCTCCCAAGAATAGCAGTGCTCTGCCAGCCAGAGGAGAGCAGAGCAAGAATGCTGACCATGGGGCTAATCTTCTAGGCAGTGCAGGACAGGGATGCTGAAGGCTCTGAAGTGACAGAACAAGCCCCAGCAAGACCCGCAAGTGCCAGGGCAAGGAGAACCCACCAGCTATCCCAGCCACTCCAGCGTGGGCAGCTATGAAGACACAGCAGGTCTTCCCCAGTGGTGTTCCAAGTGCCCAGGACCATCACAGGGGAGAGGAGCTTCCCAGCTGCTCCCCAGCATTCAGGGTACCTTGCAATTGTGACCTCCCCAAGAGCCGTGTCACCACTTCCTCTGGAGTGACAAGTGCTTTGTCTTACAAACTTGTCCCTGGAGATGAGAGCAACCCAAATTCTTGTTAATAGATCCCTTGGGGTGGATTAGAATGAAACAATACTGAAATGCTCAATGTGTATAAATACATGTACACAGGGTTTATTTTTGAACAATTTGATTGCAAAGGAAAGCAGGTATTTAGTAGTTTTGATTATTATCTATAGTAATAACAATATAACAATATGAAAGCATTGCAAAATTGTCACCGAAACTGCAGGAATAAAATAAACTCTCCAATACCATCTCCAAGTGTTAGAGAATCAGGCATTACTTTATTCCAGACAGGATGTGCATTAGAAATCATTCCAGCTCACCTCATTATTTGCCAGACTTTTCACATATTTATATATTCAAAACGCAAAGAAATTCTCATTTATTGGGTTCTATGTTATACAATTCTCAGTATTTGATCTCTCCTGTTGGATCCCTTCACCTTCAATGCTAATTTAGTCCTCATTCTTTCGTTTGCTTATCAACCTTTTTCCAGACCAGATGACTCCAACCTAACAAGGGCATATTTGTTAAAGTCGGTTTATCTTCTTTGTATCTTCTTGCTACTTCCAACAAGTAGATGTTGAGTTTTGTTGATTGAAGCCTATCAGGCCTGAGGGAAATTCAAACCCTCAGTGAGTAGAGTCTTTTGAAGAGAAACCTCAACTCCATCCCCCTGACCCCCCCCCTTTCCCTTTGGCAAAGGCAAACAAACACATGATTGTCAGTCTCAGATTCAGTCAAAGAGAGAAACCGAGTTTCTAACCAGGCAGAAGCCTGGGAAAGAGTTGGAGAAGAATGTAAATAATCTTGTATCTCCTTGTTTTTCACATTGTTTATAGTTAAGTTCCATCAGTGTGCGTCATGCACTCTGCTCCAATGGTGTGGGTTGTTTTCACTTCAGGACCAATGGAATTGGCCTGGACGAAGCTCTGTATAAAGAGCGAGGCATTATAAAATAAATCAGTTTCACTCTCTCAGCCTTCTGACTCAATGTCCTCATTGCCGTCCTGCCTGAACAGCGTCATCTGGTGACTGCTATTGCACCTTACCCTGAGAACAGGGTCTGCGGACCTGATGTGGAATTGCCAGTCTCGGTTGCAGACCCTCACCTGGCGCCTCCCTCTGGCGCGGTTCCACGCCAACAGCCTGGAGGCTGTGCTCGGACACCTTTGCCTTCTGAAAGCAAGGTAACGCTGAACCCGCACGCCTTCCGGAGAAGGCTTGGTCCTGTTTGGACTGCGGGCCGGCTCTTAGAGGCCAGAACTGCGCGGGACGGGTTTTCCCTGAAATAGCGGATTGTCGGACTCTTAAAGTTGACATCTGCTAGGGAAAGATTTCCTAATAACGGGAAACCAGCCATTGCAGCGGAGCGGGCGGTCTTGACTGCCCCTCTTGTGGGAGCTTGGCTCTCTGAGGAAGACCTGGTCAGACTCTTGAGCTGGGCTCGGGACCGGGGATTTTCTGCGAATCCCAGGTCCCCCTTTGATCGTAAGGTCTGGCTCGACTTGCGACGCCGTCTCACGGCGCAAATGCACAAAGGGAACCGCTACAGCGTCCGAACTGTCTCAAATCTGGGCAGGCTTCGACACAGCCCTGGACAGTGGCAGCGGTTCCGACCGGGGCATTTCGGGATTCCGGACACGGGCCGCGCCGCGGGCACACCCTGCCCAGAGAGCGGTGCCGGTGACAGCACCCGGCCTTCAGGAGGCAGCCGGGGTGCCTTGGCCACAGCTGTCAGCCTCAGCACACCCGGCATTGCATGGACTGCACGGGGCGGCCCCGGACTGGCGGGGGCCGCCCCTGCCATGACCCCGCGGCCCCCCGCTTTCCAATCTGCATTTGCGGGGGCCGGCGCTGCCCGCGGCGCCGGGCGCAGCAGGGGCGGTCGCCTCCCTCCCGACTCCTTCGCTGATGGAGCCTGCGGAGACGCCACTGCAGCCTTTGGTCCATCCCCTGACACGCCCACCGCCACCCGCAGGGGTTCTGATTGTGCCGGCGGGACAGGCCATCCTGGTCCGCCCATCTGCGTGCTGTGCGGACTGACTGATTTTGTTTTCTTCACAGTGCCGGCAGCGGACGTGCAGCAGAATGTATGGGGCGGGACCCCCATGTTGTTTTCTGCCCTTCCTGCCACGGGACTCACGTCTGCGCCGGGGGCGGTGACTGCTTTCCACGCCAGGCCTACCATGGCACCGCCCCTGCCGGCAGCAGGGTTCGCTGTCCCGCCCACCGCTGCTCCAGCAGCAGCAGCAGCCTCGCCTCCGCCCACCCCGGGACCGCCGGCATCACTCCCAGGAGAAACCGCCGCAGCCCTGCCCGCTGCGGCTCCGGTGCCCGTGCTGCCTGCTGTGTTGCAGCCGCCAGCGCCAGGAGCGCCGCCGCCAATCCTGGGAGCGGCAGCGTCCGCGCCGCCCCCGCCGCTTGCGGCGAGGGGGTGGTTGGTGCCCACAGGGCGCAGCAGCTCCCTGGCTCATCATCACTCCGCCCTGCGATCCAGCGACCGAGAGCCCCGTGCTGGACACTGAGTCCAGCCTGTTTGTTTCAGAGCCTGAATCCAGGCCGTCACTCCCTTCGCTTCCTCCAGAGTACACCGAGCTCTGTCCCTCCGACACAGAGGCAGCGGGAGGGAGCACCGGCTTGGCCAGCAGCAGCATTGCGGCTGCCGGTCCCGGAGTTGAGGTGGAGAGGAATGGGGCCGCGGATCAGGAAGCTGTGCAGCGATCGATTCTATTCCGCAACAGCGCAGACACTCTGGGACAGGGGACCAGCCCCTTGTACTGGGCGGGCTTGGGTGGTGCAGGGAGCCCCGGAGCCCGGCTGGGATTTTATATTCCCGGGGAAGCACCCCCTTCGCGCACCCTGCGCGTCCCGCTCCTGTGGTTCGCAGAGCGGGATGGCGAGAAGCTGTGGGAAGACCCATTGCTAGGCGGGGTGGGGGAAGGGCAGAAACTCGGAGGAATTGCCGGGTTTCTCGCAGCCTGTTGGGAGCGTGCACTGAAGTACAAGGTTGGGAGAGGTCGCTCATTTATCGGTGGCTATGGGGTGTCCCAGGGACCCCAGATTCAGGGGCCTCAGGAAATACCAAAGAGAAGCTGGGGGCTGAGCCGGATGAATCTTGGCTCAGCAGAGGGCCTGGGTCCCCGTCCCCCGGCCGGGTTTGGGACACTTGGGGCCGGGTCCCCCGCCTTGCCAAGCATCGCTGGGTCCTACAGCCCGCCGGTACTGCTCGCCCTTAAAAAAAAAAAAAAAAAAAAAAAAGAAAAAAGGCGGAAAGAGCTGTGTTTCCACTAACAGCTCAAGGTACTGGAAAGCCACGAATCAACCTCAGCCCAAGTGATTGAATTAAGGGCTGTGGCCATGGCATTTCAGGGATTTCATGGCATTTCAGAGGTTTCTCAAATGTTTTGAATTTGGTCAGTTCTGAATTGGGTCAATTTCATTCAATTGTTTTGAAAGCTTTGAGGATGTAATTTGGACCCGAGTTCAATTTCATCACTCAAAGCTGTTCAGTGCGGACATGAGTGCAATGGCAAAGCCTCGTACGATTCTTGCAAAAGCAATTCTGATGAATGCCAACCAAGGCTTCACCTGCTGCACGTTACTGGCTGGGACAAACCCCAGGGGCCTAAAGGTTTTGCAGCTGTGGCAGGCAGATGTTATTCATCTTGCCAAATTCGAATTTGGCTGATTTGGCTATGTGTACGTGTTGTTAATACCTTTTCTGTCATTTCAGGCTCACACTGGGAAATGGGTTTTGACAAGTTGGACTGCCAGTCCTTTGGCAGACTGACAATGAGTTACTATCCTGGAGCTGGTAACTGATTGCTTGAAAATTGTATGTTTGGAAGCTCTTTGACCATTCTGACCCAACATCTGATGAGGTTTTGAATTATCAACTAATGAACCTCGGAGTCGTGTTTGTCCTTTTCTTTGCAAGGTACCCTGACAAACACTACCTCCTTTAAACAAAAAGAAGGAAATGTCGGTCTCAGATTCAAAGAGAGAAAATGTAGAGTTTCTAACCAGGCAGAAGCCTGGGAAAGAGTTAGAGAAGAATGTAAATAATCTTGAATCTCCTTGTTTTTCACATTGTTTATAGTTAAGTTCCATCACTGTGCGTCAAGCACTCTGCACCAATGGTGTGGGTTGTTTTCACTTCAGGACCAATGGAATTGGCCTGGACGAAGCTCTGTATAAAGAGCGATGCACTTTGAAATAAATTGGAGTTTCACTCTCTCAGTCTTCTGACTCAAGTCTCTTCATTCCCATCCTGCCTCAACAGCATCATATGACTAAAGTTACTTCAAAAATTGTAAAAGTTACATCATTTCTCACAACATAAAACCACAAAAATACCACCCAAGGACATGTATAAGGGAAAAGAGAAAAAGGAGGGAGGGATGAGAAGATGAAAATCTCACCACCCAGTCAGCTTTCAATTAGTCTTGATAGTTGGAGCTCAGCATCTTTCCCTGCAACAGCATTTGCAAAGCATTTGTTTTGCAGCTCCTCGAAATCAAAGGGATTTTGAAGAGCTACAAAGCAGGCAAAGTGTCTTCATCAGCTCTGAGGCTTTGTGCAAAGGACATGGCTGTGCGTGGAGCCCATCCTCAGAGCAGCATCCACGCAAGCCTCACCTCAAGGGCACAGAAACCATCTCTTCAGGAGCTGGTCCTTTGTCATGGACGTATCAAGCTCCATGATTTACTCACCAAATCATCAGTCTGGAAGCTCTGAAGGAAGACACAGCTTCCACTCCCAAGCCCACACAGCCCCTCAGAATTAGGTATGGAGCACTGCAACACTCCATGGCCCCTTCCAGCCTCTCCTTTCAAACACCCCAACGGCACACAATCACCACCAGCAGGAAAACTCCGCAGAAGGACAGGATGAATCCCAGTTTTGCTGATTTGTTCTCAGTCTTTCTGTCTGCTTGTATGTTGTAAAAGGAAAAAAAAAAAGTGGTATTTACTGTTGAATTGTTTCAACAGGACCTTGTTCTGGTTTACTCACAGCAGGTATTACCCAGATGAAAGCGGTACAGTTTTTTCCCTTCACAAGAACTGCTGTGCAACCAGAAGGATTAGCATAAAGCTGTGAAACACTGCTGAACAACTGCAGTGGCCTGCAGTGCACCAGAACCCTACTGGGAAAATGGAGCATGGACCACCCACAAGCACTCCCACAGCTGGATGGAACAGCAGGCAGCTGCAGCATGGATGTTGCACTGGCCATCAGAATGGGCATGCACATGACCCATGAGCTGGACAATGATCAACAGCAGATCCTGTAATTACAGATGATGTTTTGCCCAAATAACAGTGAGAATATGGTGACTCTACCCACATGAAAGCCTACTGTTGACTGAGAGCTGCCTCCTTCTCTGAGTCTTCATCTACAGAAATCTCATCAGACAAGTAAATAAATCAGAGGGCACATCAAAACATGACAAGCCACAGCACACATCCCACTGAATTATGATGACACCATGCAGTGACACACACTGAGATCTGCCATCAGTGGCTCAAGTCTCTCCAGGCTTCACAAGCCAGGCTCCAGCAGTGATGCAATCTCCAGCCTTAAAATCCAGTTTCACAAGAATCCTTTTTTTTTTTTTTTTTTGAGAATGAAGTTAGAATGCAAAATTTGCTAGATGAAGGGAACACATCTGCTTTCCTCCCACTGGGGAAACTGAGAGGGAAGAGATGGAACCTGAATCAGTGTCTGCCCCTGCCTTCAGGCACCCTGGGCCAAGTACACTGCTGCTCCAGCCCTCCCCAGCTTCCTCCTCTTCCCATGCATTTTCTCTATGTGGATTGTTCAACTGCATCCAGAGCTCCTTGCTTCACACCACTGCTGATACTGTGTGCCTTCTGCCTTGAGCTGCTGTGGCTGCCTGACAGGCTTGCTCATCCAAATAGAACAAAAAACAGGGTCAGATCACACATACTAGGTACTAATATATTACATATATTGGTACTAATATACTACATATATTAGGATTTGGGAACAAAATTTATGAGCTCCTCATACAATATCCAACACACTATTAACAATATTTATATAACGGATCTGGAAAATAGTGATTTCCAGACTTTTGCAACAGTTAAGAGATATACCTGACAAACTACAGTACTTGCATTTCAAAGTGATGTGAAGGAAAAAATGCCAAAATTACTTTATTGAGTTATCATTAATTGAAACAATGACTTTACTAAGAATTTAAACAACAAAAACCTATTATTTTTTATTTATTCCAAACACCAAGATACAGAAGTTTTCAAGTTTTCCAAATATTGCTCCAAAACAAAATTCTATGTACAGCCCCCTTGGTTCTAATAGTGCATTAACAAACACATGTGTACCCACAGTGCAATGTTTGCTCAGTTCATCAAGGCTCCACATTGCATTCACTTACCAGTGATTTAAAGTAACAAAAAAGTGACCTGTCAGTCTGAACAGTTGGTCCAGACTAAAAATAACAATGAGGAAGCTTGCAGAAAAAGGGACAGAAATGAATCCAGCAGAGCACAATGAAGAATCTTCCCTTAATATGAGAAGTACTACTTTATTTTAAATAAATATTTTCAGTCTTATCTGCAAGGGCTTCTCCAGCACTAGTGAAGGGATGCAAGTTTCCAGGGTCTGCAACTTGATCTACCCATGCGAAATGCCATTTCTGACAAACCTCCAATACTGCCCTGAGCAAAAATAAACTGACAAGTGAAAATGGACAATGAGCACACAAAAGCCATTGCTTGAGAAGAAATCCCCCGTTGGAGCAAGAAGCCAGGTCAGGGACTAAGTGCTTGAATGCCCTCAGACTGGGAGCACAACCAAGCTGTTCCCACGCAGCCGTGTCCTGCTTTACAGATTGTAACCACAAACACCTCCTCCAGTCTATTTCACCTGAAAATCACCAGCTGCCTGGGAGGCTCCTCTGATGCTGTTCTGGTTGTCTGGTCGCCACCACCGCCTCTAGAGCTACATGAGCTCAGGTACCTGACAGGAACGAGCCAAGGTATAAGCATTGGTCTCATCTTCAGAGAGCCCAGTGATCCTTAAAAAACAATGTAAACTTTATTCCAATTGTGTTACAGAAAGTTTGTTTTCCTGCTACATTGAATATGTTGTATTCACTATATACTAACATAGTACTATAAAACTGTGAGACAAATTATTGCCTGAACTAAATCTTAACACAAAAGTCTTAGCTACTACCTGGAGCAGCCTAACTGTTTTGTTTTCTGAAGGAAATAAAATATTCACCATGTAGAGACTGTGACTCCTACAAGAATACTGGATATTTCAAAATTTCATTATTCTTTGCAGAATAAAAACATCACAAATATACATTCCAAATTAGTAATTTATACAGGTACGTGCCTTTCCATTACAACTCTGTTTGAATGTTACCTTTTGGTAGTACCACTGCACACAACAAAATAAGGGTAACAAATCCAGCTTTTTAAGGACACCCTCTCACTGCAAAACCAGCTGTGTTCTATAGGGAACTGAACTCAGCAGCGTCTGTGAAGGAAAACTGAAGTTACAGCCATTATTTCAGGAGCGGTGATCTGCAGCTGAAAAACTCTGAACCTCTCCAATGCTCACAATGTTCCAAAGGTTCTGTATAACCTGACTGACCATCAGCAGCCTTTTCACCTATATCACAAAGTAAATACAAACTGAAAATTAAAACTTAAGGTATAAAAAGGGACTTTGTGAACATTTAAGAAAATAAGCCACTCACTGTCTGCAAGGGAAGCACCTCATGCATAGATCTTGAGGCTTTATTTACACAAAAACTGATTCCCAAAACCACACATTCATATCATATCTTTACAATGAACACATCCAGGGTACTGAAAAAAATCTAGATTTCCAAACATAACCAGAATGGCCATTTTTAACAAATGGGTAGAAAAGGTATCACATCCATGACAGACCATGCTGCAGTCTGAACTCAGAGCATGGCCCCAGTCCTTTCCCGGCGGCATTCCATACTCCTGCAATGCTGCAGGAGGCACAGGATAGCCAGATTTAAGAGCTCAAGAATACACATGAACACCACCTTAATGGGCTTCCCCCATACAAAGTCATGTGACAGTGAGAGGATAAATATGGAAAACAATCATTTATTCTGAAAATAAGTGCAATCCACCTGTGACCTCCTGCTACATTATTTACTGTAACAGAAGTGTGGGTCAGGCCACTGTTACTTGAAAACCTCCACAAAACACTTAAGAGTCAAGAGCTGGACATTCATACTTACTAAGTCTGAAACTGTTATAACATCTCCTAATGATTAAATACTGAGTGCTAGTATGCATAAACCAGAAGAAATAAAACATGACATGAGTCACTTGAACTATGCAAAGTTATTTACAACCCCTGTCAACCAAACTTTTTTGGCTCTTAGAACTCTGTTCTTCAGTGGCACGATTTTTAGTCAATTTAATGATGAAAAAGTCTACTGTTTTGATAAGCAACTTGTAGGGAGTGAAAATTTGAGTGTAACTTATCAACCAACAGGCAACCTCTGGAGACAAGAGTATGGCCTTTTCCACAGCATTATAATTGTCTACTAGACCTGAAATAACCTTTTGCTCTTCTTTGAGCAACACTTCTTCACAAGTCCCTGAAGTCAATCTGCATCCCATGCAACCAGCATGCTAGTTTAATTTACAGATTCAGATATGCTCCCATCAGACACTCCAGCTTTGCATGCAGTCACAGCCCAGAGCTGTCCAGCCTCACGTGGAGCAGCACAGCGCGATCTGCTGCACTTTGCCCAAGTCTGTTATCAGCTGCTTTATGCAATGTTTGAGCTGGGGGAGTCGAGCCAGTGGTTCTGGGGGTTGTAGCTCTCCTGTGTAATCCAGCCAACTCTCCAGAACTGCAAAGGAAATATTAAAATCTGTCACTACTTCAGTTCTCAGCAAAGCTGATCTGAAGTCACAAAACAAGAATTCTTTAAATCTTCTGTAAATCCTGAGAAGGCAGTGGGCAATATTTTTAACATTGTTATTTGAGAAATCATAAAACTTAACAGCTTGCACCAATCTTTGCAAGTAACTTTTCATACATAACCAAATAATTCACATGGGGATAGGGGGAGAAGTTGCTGCTCCTAGGAAAAAGCAGAGAAGGAAAACTCCAGACCAGACATTGTGAAACCTCATGCTAAATTTCTTCTGATCCGAGTCAATTTCAGGGCAAAGACACTGTGGTACATTGAGTTTACACCACCAAAGATGGGACTATCATAACCAAAGAAATCTGCTGTAATACGGAACACAACTGACCAAGACAGAACTGGATAACAAAAAATGGGGATGAAGATCAAAAGCATGAATCAGCAGAGTGCTCCACAAGGAAAATAAACTCCTGCTTTAAAAAGCTTCTCAGTGGGAAACAAGAAATCTCACTGAGCAGAAGACAAGTCAAGTGACAATGTAACATGCTAACTAGGAAGGTGGTCATGTTGGACTATGATGAGTTCTGGGGATGTTGACAGTACTGCAGATGGAGACTGAAACCTTGAAGACAGAATACCTCTACCAAGAGCAACCACTGCCACCAACCAGATCAGCAGGTAAATTTTACCCATGCTGCTGCAGAACCAGCAGCATCACTCATTACTGACACATCCCACCTTGCAGTAATAAAGTTCCTGCTCAAAGCAGCAACACACTGCACATTCCCCTGCTCAGCAGCAGGTACAAAGAGCCTAACTTTTTGGAACCAGAGCTTCTTTAGGCAATACAGCCCTGACTGATACTCTTTACCTGAAATAGCCCTTTAGCTGTCCAACTTTTCAGTACCTTACTTACAAAGAGACGGCTCTTACTTGAGTAGAAGTTGGATTCCTCTGCAAGTAAAGCTGCTGTTATAACCACTACACAACCAGTGGTCAGACTTAACAATGTAAAGAAGACCTATCCTGAATCACTTAATGCAACAGAAAGGGTTTATAAGTTTTCCATTACTATGAAAATCTTAAAAGACATTTAAGAATTTGGAAGAGACAGGAAAGATTAAGAGCCTTGTGCACTGAAGAGGCCACTCAGAATGGGCTAACATAGCCAGCAAGACCCTGCAGAACAGAGAAATAAAGACACACAAGTTTTGGAAAATACACAGAAGAGTTTTGGAAAATGACAAAAACCTAATCCCAAAAAGACACAAAGATGTTCCAGTACAACATCTGATGCAACTATTTAGAGATGACCTAACTAGAACTTGTTCTGTGGAATTCTGCCCTTTGTTTTAAAATCTACCCCTTACATCAGCAGCATGTCTATTTTCTATTTAGAAAATGAGATAATGAAAGATTCATCTCTTTCTGGATCTGAAGAAGTAAAATTCTGGTTAACATGTTTTGAACAGGTAGTTCAGTTAGAAGTTTTTTAAACTAGAATAACACTACTTACCATCTAGCTCCTTCTCAATGAAATCCATTCTGTGTATGACTTCATCTTGCAGAGATTCCACGTGAGCTAAAAGATTGAGCTGCCACTGCAGCTGTGAGTTCACTACTCCTTCTTTGTCTTTTTCCAGCAATTTCATTTCAATAGCTTCCTCTGGAGAGACTTTAATCTTAGAGACAGACTCTCTCACCTAGCAGAAATACACACATTAAATACTTGTTACAGTGAAAGAGAATTGGAGAGCTAAACTACCTGAGTCCTCCCAGTCCCTGTAACTGCTGAACTCATCATAGGCCAGTGAGCAAGAGAGACACAGGCCATATACAGACACTAACCCGATTTGGGAAAGAAGATCTAAATACAAACATATTTTTATGGGTATTTTGCTAAAAACTATTTGTACTTAACAAGCATCCTGCCACTTTTCATCAGGAAGATCCTGCACTGAATCTGTGCATCTCAGGGAATGCTGAAGCTGTTTTTCACCTGACAGTAACCCAACTAAAGAGCAAACAATTTAGGAGTGAAAAGGGATTTTTCCTTAAGGAATCTAATCTAAATTCTACTACAGCTTTTGCTGAACCATCTCCAAACAAGCATCATCACTCCTTACAAAACCTGACTACAACATCAGCAGAGCTTATTCTATTCCACTACTTTTCTCAACCTTCTGCTGAAATATGGCCCTTTAGAAAAACGCTCTTTAAGACTGAAGAACCACAGTATTTGCCTTTCTAGGAAACATTAACACAATCTCAATAGATTGATAGAAAAGTTAAAAGTAGCAAATTACAACTTACATACGGATGAAATAAGGGCTATCCTAACCTTTAATCTAAAAAAAAAAAAGCTCAGTATTTAAAGGAGCCATAAAATTGTACAATAGTTTGGGTTGGAAGAGGCCTTTAAAGGTCATGTAGTTCCAACACCTGCCATGGACAGGGACACCTTCCACTGTCCCAGGCTGCTCCCAGCCCTGTCCAACCTGGCCTTGGACACTTCCAGGGATCCAGGGGCAGCCGCAGCTTCTCTGGGCACCCTGTGCCAGGGCCTCAGCACCCTCTCAGGAAGAATTTCTTCCTAATATCCCATCTAAAATCTAGAGTCCTACATCTTAAGGCTATTCCCTCTTGTCCTGTCCCTCCATCCCTTGTCCCAAGTCTGGTTCTCCAGGAGCCCTTTAGGCACTGGAAGGGGCTCTCAGCTCTACCTGGATCCTTCTCTAGGTAGACACCCACAGCTCCCCTAGCCTGGCTCCCCTAGAGCAGAAGGGCTTCACTCATTTCCCAGAGGGTTTTCAATATTTCTCAGCCTGCATTTCATAGGAATTGGTACTAATAGAAGCAAAATTTGCACTGAGAGCAGAAAGGCCTCTACTAGGCTGACAGAGCTGACAATGAGAACCAAGCATTGAAAAGCTAAACCTGAAGTGTTCCAGTAGGAAGAAAATACATGACTGTTCCATGGTGATCAGTCTTAAAAAAAAAAATCACTTCAGGCTGGTATCTTTTTTTTCAATCTTGAAATGCTGCCTGAAGAACCTAACATTATTTTAGCTATTAGAAAGAACATGGAAACAAGATGGACATATTTGGAAGCTGGCCTACAAGTGTATTTGGTAGTATCATACATGCTTGGCCCGTTCTCTCTGCTAGTGCTTATGTTTCATTTAACACACAAAAGTAAGCAGCAATGAACTACCAGTGGACCATAATGCATGGTCCAAATTCTTCAAACAACTTGAGGTCCAGAAGTCAACCTAGATTTTTAAATTATAAGATAAAATGAAGCAGTTCATCACATTTATCATTTTAGTTCTACTGGCAACTTAAATTAAACAGTCTAACAAAAAAATAAACACAAACAGACCAGAAAGTATTAAAAAAGGCTGAGGTTTACAGGTTGCCAGGAAAACATATGCTCTTTGCCAAAGAGGGCTATTTTAATAAAAATACCTTAGAGTAATTGTGTTTAGATTCATTTTCCATCTTGCATATTTCTTGGTCCAGATTCCAGCCAAACTTCTCTGAAAAGGTATCATCCCCATTTTCCCTTATTCTGTTTACTCCATCATCCATAGCTGAACCTCTTGTTTCCACAACCAGCCTCTGCTCTATGGCAGGGTAGTAGGCCCGAGGCTTCTGGTAACAGTGTTCACTCGTAATGTAAGATTCCTCCACAGAAGGAATTGTTGAGGGTTTCTCAACTGTCCCATTCCAAGTTCTGTAACTTGCTGTCTCCTCCTTGCAACAGTTTTCCTCGAAATGAATGATGTGTTTTGTACGGATTTTTTCATCCACTGTGATGTGCTTCCATGGATGACACCAAAGCTTTAAGTCAGGGTGTTCTTTATTTCTGTTCAAACATAAAAAAGTAAACAATCCAATTTAAATGCCAAAGTGACTAAGCAAACTACCCTCTTGCATAAAGAAACTAAGTAATAATTAAGCAAAAACAAAAAAAAGCCAAGTGTCTGGATTAAGAAAAAACCTGAAGAATAAGTTGCAAATAGACACATACAACTTCTCACCAATGTTGGCCCTTCATGGAACACTTTGTATCAATATTTGCAATTTGTTAGCAGCAGAAATTAATTTTAACTGGGCTATTTTTAGTAAAGGTATGGTATACCAACATTGTACATTGTAGTGGTATTCCATAGGGGCCATAGTTCCCTTCATCTGTCCTTAGAAAAATTCTTATTTTAATTGTCTTCAAATTGACTAATACATTATTTATTCCAGCAGAAGGGACAACTGTAGGTATCAGATTATTACAGATATAACAAAGTAAAGATTTAGAGTGAGCATTGTAACCCATGTTCTTCCTTGCGTAAGGCATCAAAACAGCAGTAAAGGAGAGCAAAGCACAATAGTCTGCTATCTTCAAAGGGCTGGCAGCTCATCTGCTACAGGCTGCAAGAAAACAGCAGAGCAAATCCTGACTTTAAAGCACCTGCTCCATTGGGCTGCACAGAAAGGGGGGGGGGCACTGCCCTCAAGCCCCCCTCTCTGCTTCCTTGCAAAGGTGGATGGACTTACTCTATTCAGCTGATCCAGCTTTTCTAGCTGTTCACCAAACCATTCAACAAAACATGACCACTTGACTTTGGTAGTTACTGCTTTCTAACCCAACCTGCAGCAGCTCAGGTTTCTTCAGTGTCTCTCAGAGGAAACCAAAGTGAGTAGAGCTGCCAAGGATGTGCTCAGACTACTTCATAGAAGCACCTTTGCCTCCAGGGCTGGCACAGCAAGGATAGATCTCCCTGGTGAACCATCCTGAAGGCATGCCTGGAAAAGTGAAAGCCAGGTGTTCATTTACCAAAGCTTTCTGCTTAAGCTCCACTCGTCTGCTACACCTAAAGAAGCTGTATTTTGCTCAAAACAGAGCAAGGTATAATTTTATAAAAGATAGATTTTTTTTTCTGAAAAATGATGCACCAGTTACCTAAGGATGAAAATTCAAATGCTAATAATTGAATAACCTTTTAACTCCTGCCTGCTGAAGGGTCACCCTCCCATTGCACTGCCAGGGTCACCTTGGGTCCTCTGCCACCTCCTTGAAACACTGAGCAACCACCTTGAAACACTGAGCAACTCCTAATAATTTCAGGCACCTGTGAAATCATCTTCTCTCTATCTGTTGATCGGCATCAAAAATATAATAATTATTCTAATTTGGCAATTTTCCAAATCCCTTCTAATTTATATCATGGTAAAGAAAACAGCAGCTGAATCTTTTAACCAGATGATCCAAACAGGACTGCACATCACCTTTAATTAAGCCAGGCCATCATACTGACTTCAGCATGGGAGAGAAAAGGAACAAAACCTGCAGCACTCATCACATATATGCCCAGTGCTCCCTACCTCAGTACTATGTAAATCTCAATTCACAACTGTAAAGCCTGAAACTCAAATGTCACTCTTTAAAAAAAGGCCCAAGGAGTGGCCTTATAGTATTTGTTTCAGTCTCCAAAAAAGAAAGAGATTACTTACAGATGTAACTAAAGGATTCTATAATGGAAAAGCAAAACCCTGTGTTAAAATGGCTCCTCTCTTGCTTTAAGCATTATTCCATGTCAGTGGACCTCCTTCATTACCACAGTTTAGGGGAAAGGGTCTAAAGAATGACAAAATCACTTTGCTGCTGCCTTGCAATTTATCAACTAATAAATTACAATTATGGAATTCAATACATTTAAAACTGCTGGATTTAAGTTAATTTTTTAACTTAACAGCAGAACCCAAGGATGACTTTAAATAGGAAAATATACAAAAAAAAGTCAACTTGATAGAAAAAAATCTTTTATGTATATAATTGTTATTTTCTGCAGATATAGCTGAAATGACTTTTCAGAAATGAAGTGCTGTAGGTTGCTGAGAGTGCAACCACTCTCCCACTGCACCAAAACAAGATACTGTACCAAACAAAAGTATCTCATTCCTCTTGGACCAGCTATGACCAGATTTCCTGGAACGGTGAAAACAAGTGCTGCAAAAATGGTGCTATGGCCTCTAAGTCTATCCTGTTCTTACTTAAAATACATTTGGGTGATTCAGGAAAAACTGTCATTAGTTTTATTAGTTTAACCCTTTCTATACACACTGTCCATTTACACTCCACTCACTTGAACAGATTTCAAACACCCAAGTCCTTTCTCAAGATCACATGAGCAATTCACACTATGTTATAAATCCACAGAACACAAATTAAAGTCTGAATTTCTGGTTATTTTTATACTTGCAGTCTAATTCCCGAGGCGAACATGCTGGCTGGTACTTAGATACTGCTTACTGTAATATGCTCATCTTCAGCTGCAGCCCGTGCAGGACTTCGATCACTCGCTGTACATCACCAAGCAGCTGGTGAGTGGCCACTATCTTCTTGGCATTCTGATGGGAGTAATTTTCTTCCAAAAATGCTAAGCCATGCATGCGACCATTACTTAACCACTCCTTTTCATACCAGTACTTCAAGCTGGACCTCTGACCTAAAGTGACAGTAATGAGTGAGTTAAAATTAAATGCTGACATTGCTGGTAGTAATTCTGATTACCTCTAGGTACTGCAACTGTTTTTATCAACAGAACCAAAGAAGATCCTGTAACAGCAGACGTAACCAACGAAGAAATGAAGAACTTGTAAAGTAAGAAGCCAAAAACCTCTGCCCAACTGTAAAAAAATTCAGACCCCAACTTCCACAACAGGCAGTTACAGATGAAGCTCAGAAAGGTGTATTTTTAGCAGGGTATCATACTGTCTAGTCTAACCATGGTTATGACAGAAGTTACAGTCTGACTGCAGCTCTTTTCAGACAGTAAAATGCAGAAAAAGGCAATCAGCTTCCCAGTGGTCTTGTTTTTAACATCAACATGTATTAGTACAGTTGTGCAAAAATACATTTTGAAGGAATCAAGGAAAAGGTTCTGACAGAAAACTTGCCTAAATCAAGCTATTAATAATGATAATTCTATCTTAAGAGATATCAATATTATCTCTTGATACTGAATATCAGCAACAGCTGAAATGAAACAGTGTTGAATGTGATAAATGCATCAATAGAAGTAACTTAAACTGCCAAACAAATAGTATTACAAGGAAAGATGCTTGCTAAATTGCAAACACACACAAAAAATCCTTCATGTTAAATACCTAACAAAAGCTCCCCCACACCCTGTAAAATGTACATTTACTACAGATATTCTCAGTGGACAGCTCAGCAGCCAGAGAAACAACCAAATCAGTCACTGCCTATGTACAGCCCAGGCAGCAAGCCCAAAAAACCAGATAAAACTGGAGCACAGACTGGGAACCATAATTGCAGAAAGGTCTCCAATATAAGCTGGTTAACATTGACTAGAGAAGCTAAAAAAAAAAAGAAAAAGGCAGTTACTAGGCAGCAGAGTAGGACTGCACTACATAAAAATCCATGGGTATTAGGTGGCATTAGAAATCATGACAGGGTAAAAAAGAATTTTGAAAGGTGTATCAGTTCAACCTTCCAGGTACATATATATATCAAGCAGGAAGGCAAGCAGAATTTTTGGTATGGTCAGAACCACACTGGAGACACTCCTGGCCACCTGCATTGGCCCTCATTAATTTCTGCATTAGAGAAGCTGACATCTGTAGCACAAAGTACAGTTCAGTCCACAAGAGTAAAATGGTGACTTTGAGAACTTCATGGTCACCTGAACAATTGAGGTGATGTGAACCCTGAGATAAAAAGTGCTCCCTTTTGAAGTATATAACCTTCAGAGGAGACACCACACTATGCCCACAAGCAATTGTGCCACATAATCATCTTGATCATGTTTAAGCAAGGGTAAATGTTAATAAAGCTCTTAAAAATCCTACCCGATTCAAAAAGACCTGAGTAAAACAGCAGTTAGTACAGTTTTTAGACAAAATTACATTAAATTTACTTTTTATTTATAATAGAATGAGTGGTGTTGTTACAAGTCCCAGCAGTTTAGACTGGGGAAAGCTCCTAAGTAAGAGTTTGCTGAATAGCCATGCTTAGTTTTAAAAGCCACTTCTTTGTAGATTCATATAGCCTATTAGCTCATTTCAAGCCAAAAACAAGTCACTGGAAAGCCATCTTTGCGGTCAAAAAGTTAGACATGTTTTCCTTTTTCAAGACAGAGGTAAAAATTAAGTCCTCTCCTATATAAACTTCAGAATCTTCAAATGAATAGTTAATTATGAATTTAAAAAATGAAGCTGTAATCAGTTTCTGCACAAAAGCACTCATTCAAGTGTGATGATACAACTTCAGTTTGCAAGTGCATTTTAGTTCCAGTTAAAACTACCTTCAACTGACATAAAGCAAAATATTTTTACTAGAAGGTTAAAATTTTAGAAGCAAGATACTCTAAAGAAATCTTAAATATATTGCTGTCTCTGTAGTAAAAATTTAGGTGTAACATGTCTTCGTTACTGAGAGTACAAACAACAGCAGCAAACACACAAAACAAATGTATGAGTTAAAGCACAAAAGAGTTGGTAGCTTTCAACAGCCAAAAAAACCTGGGATCACAATCCAAATATGTATTTAAAGTAAAAAAGTCTTCAAATCAGGTGAACAGAGATCCATTTTCTTGCCATTTATAGTCACAGACTCAAGTCCAAACCTCATCCATTTTCACTTTTGGCAAGGTTTTGTAATAAATACAGCAGAAAGTCAGAAAGTATTTGTCTAAATGTAATTTTACCTACTATGTAAGATGGACTAAGATGTGAGAAATGGATTTGTAAAGGATTCTCAAAACCTGACAGAAAGCTCACATAGTCTTGTACATCTGTATGCAAACTCTGAGATAAGGTGTGCTAACTTAGAAAAGCCATGGAATAGAGATGACATTGTTGAGAGAGAGATTGAACCAGAAACAAGTTTCAAATGATGGCTTTAAAAAGACCAGATATTTTGGAGAATTAGAACTATGAAAGATACACTGCAGGAAGACCATGTAGGGTAAAATAATAGGTGATTAGTGTGAGAAGTATTAGCAGCATTGTGTGGCAAAAGCTAATAGGCTGAAAAACATTTATAAGGTATTGTAACTAGAAACAGGTAGGCTTCTGAAGGAATGGCACTGAGTTTTACACCTCTTTCTCTCTTGTTTCACCCTTCTACGAGACTGGTAACAGAATAAAATCTTTTAAAACGCCTCTCAGTTACCCTATGTCTGTAAAGCTGGGATTTTCCAACATTAAGACATTTCAAAGTATGTGCTAAGGAGGAGATTTTTATTGCTTAATCAATTCCAACTGTGTTACCCCAGGTAAATACCAATATATAGGTTATTGAAGGTGTGCTGGTTTTGCACAACCTGTTTTTTTTTTTGGGGGGGGGGTAAGAGGTGCCCTGGACTCCCACAGGCACCAGTGGCCAAAGAGGTGGCTTCTGTGAGAAGCTGCTGGAAGCTTCCAACATGTCTGGCAGAGCCAGTCCCTGATGGCTCTGAAGATGGACATGCTGCTGGCCAAAGCTGGCCTAATTTGAGAGGTTGGTAACGCCTCTGTGATAACAGATTTAAGAAGAAAATCAAAACAAAGTTGTACAGTTTTTTCTTTTAGTCTGAGAAGAGAAAGAGGTGAGAACATGTGAGGGAAACAACATGGTGACACCAAGTGGTGACACCAAGGTCAGTGGAGAAGGAGGGGGAGGAGATGCTCCAGGTGCCAGTCAAGGTTCCTCTGCAGGCTGTGGTGAGGACCACAGTGAAGCAGCTGTACCCCTGCAGCCCATGGGGATTCACAGAGGATCCAGAGCTCCACCCACAGCCCGTGGGGGAGATGCTCACACTGGAGTGGGTGGATGCCTGGAGGAGGCTGTGATCCAGGGGGGGAGACCTGGTGGAGAGAGAGGGCCCCTGCTTCCAGGTTGGAGCAGCCTGTCCTCGGAGGACTGTACCCCATGGACGAGTGACCCACGCTGCAGCAGTTTTGGGCAGACTGCTGCTCGTGAGATTGGTAAACCCCACTGGAGAAATTCACAGAGAACTATCTCCCATGGGAGGGACCCCACAGTCTCACACAGAAACAACTCCTCTCCCTGAGCAGTGGAAGAAAACCTTGACCAAACCCCCACACCCTCCTTCCCTGCACAGCCAGTGGAAAGAAGGGAGGGATTGAGGGAAGAAAAGGTATTTTAAGGGCTTATTTTACTTCTCATTATCCTCCTCTGATTTTGTTGGCAATAAACCTACCTTCTATCTCTGAGTTAAGCCTGTTTTGCCTTTGGAGTGTTTTCTCCTGGTCTCAACTCATGAACCCTTTGTTAAATTCTTCTTGCTTCTGCCCAGCTGAAGCAGGAGATGGTGAGTGAGCAGCTTCTGTGGGTGGCTGGTGTTGGGCCAGTGTCAAACCAGGACAGCAGGTAATGCAGACAACTGCAAGAGCCACTGCTGAGGAGAGCCAGGAGCCTTCAACTGACTTATTTTAAAGAATGCATCAGCCAAATATGTTGGGGGAGAGCTGCAGACAATCCCCTAAGATGTACCCTCAGGAGTCTGTGCTTGGGCTTTCTGAGTGTTTTCTACACTCATTTGCCATAGTCAGTACAATCCTTACTACAGCAAATATGTGACAGATGGTCATCACAGTGAAAACAGTCTTCTCCATTCCTGTCCTTTTGTAATTCCTTAATATTGACTCATGGACATTCACATAAATTAAACTTCCTGAAACTGAAACTTACCTACAGTGACAGACACAGGTGGGGGAAAAAAATAGTGTAGTTTTTCAGAGAGAGAGATGATGTAGGTATAGATAAACTAGCAGATTTACTACATATGTAACCTTAAATTTCTGTACCTGGAGGATCTTGGCAAATATAGCAGGTATATTTCTCAGGTATATTATCTTCCAGTAAGCCCATACAGACTCCATGCTGCCAGCACAGACACTCTTCACACTGTTCAAAGTAAAGAAGTGCACATTAACAGAACTGAAGGGTAGAAGAACTCAATACCATTATGTCAATTAAGAAACACAGGATCTACATATTTTAAGACAAAAAGGTCTATTAATATCCACACTCCATCTTCCACTTACAAACAAATACATTACAGAATCAGACTATAATAAAATGTGAGCCCTCCCCACACATTTTTCATGTATGCTTCTGGAGAACGACAACTAAAAAGCAGAAGCAGAGATTCTGAAAGATATAAAAATACTCCATTTGGAAATGAAAATCTTTCATGAGATGCATGTGCAAGTAACTAGGACAGCCAGAAGAGTAATCAACCCTTTTTCACCAAAACAGATCCATTCTTCTGAATTCAATAGCCTTCCCCTGGAGAGGAATGACAGATTTGTCTTTACAAACAAACTGTGTGTCTACTGTTAGCTAAAACTAGCACTGAGAGATAAAAGAAACAGTGGGAAAGATTCCACTGATCGATGAATGGAAAAAGATATTTGCCTTTACAAACAAACGGTAGGTTTGCTGATAAATGAAACAGTGAGGAAAAACCCTAAATTCCGTAAGAATTAAAAATTAAAAAGGGTTATACATTAGAGAGAAACTTCGGTATCAGGCTATATCTCAAGTACCTCAGCCAACAGGGAAAGAGAGAGGGAAATGTGGCCAAGGAATCAAGATAAAAAGGAGGCTGCATCCTCCAAAACTTTGAGAGACCCTAGGGGAATGCCCCATGGCCTCTCCCCTTATTCAAATAAAGTAAAAGGCCTCCTCTGTCTCCTTTTTGGATATAAACCTCTGATGTTTGCGGATTAATTTTCCTGACACCCTCAAACAGTAATCCACACTCAGTTATCACATCCCAGAGATATTTATGTTACACAGGAGTAGGCAATATTATGCTTTACTGATTCTTGTACCTCCAACATTTTATCCATTTCAAAGGTAGCTCTACTAACACAAACCTGCAGTGCAGATCAGCTGCCCTAGCTTTAGGAGCATCCAACATTTTTCCAAGGCAGAACAATCATAATGGTAACGACTGAATATAATTTTGATCTCTTTAACACAGTTACACTATTTAAAATGAAGTTACTGTTCTTAAAGCCATGCTGTTCTAGAGCAGGAAAAAAACTATTCATGTTTTGTTTGTCATTTTCTCCCCCATCAGTATTTTAATGAGACAAAATCGTGCCTGTAGACTACAGACCACTGAAACATGGAACAAAACCCCACATAAGAATATTAAGTCTATTTTGATTGGCAACTGTGATGTCAGTTAGAAGTTACTATTTTCCCAAGCAGCAAGACAAAACATCATATACCCTTTATTTCTCAGAGCATAAACCAAAAGCAGAAATGTTGTCAGCGCTGGTAGAGGACTACAGTATGAGCTAAACCAAACCCTAACATGTTGCCCTTCACTGACCTACAAAGATGCCAACTTGCTAAAAATTTTGAATGTGCTCAACACTGCTTTAATTAATGCTCTTATTTCCTGCCCTTCCTCGAGCTAGTAGGGACAGAAAAGGACAACCAGACTTTGAATACTTCACTGGAGGAGATAGGAGTTCTAGGATTGGAGAATGTAAAAGGTTAGAGAGAAACAGGTTTCTGAAAGGATGCAATCAACAATGTTTTGCCTTCCAAAATGGGTAGATAGTCCTAATGCAGTTGGGAAATGTTTTCAAAAAAGGCAGAGACAATCCTCCTTTCACAAATTAGAGCCAGAAAAAGGTGTTCTAAAACAAAGAAAACAGATTAAGAGAAACAGACTGTACTAAAAATAAGACGGGAGCTCCTGGATCTAGCTACACCTGCACCCTATGAATCATGCCATATTGTACAGAGCTGCACTCAGTGTTTTTCCAGGCAATTTTGCCCAGAACTCTAGTGAAGGTTACAAATGGGGTTGCAACCAAACTACGCATTCTACTCCCATCTACATTATTCTTGATGAACTGTTAACGGTGGGTCGTTTGCAAGAACCGCCCAGCACACACCAGCCCTCAGGCTGCAGGTGTTAAAAAAAGGAAAGAGGCAAACCCCTCACACCACCGCCACCTCACCCCCTCCCCAATCCAGGTACATCAGGATATTTTGTCTTCACAAACTAACTGAACCATGATAACATTCAGCCTGAGGGGATCATCTCTGCCAGTGGGCCATAATGCCCCAATGGGCAGCTATAAGGACCTAGGCCATCAAGGACTCTCCAAAACATCCTGACTCCTAGGATTACATCATTCCATAGTGAAATATCCCCAAACTGGGGGAGGTACTGAGCATCTTGCCTGTATCTGCCCATAAATAATCTGGGTGCTTTGGGGATTTAGGATACCATGACTACTGGACAGATCCAGAGGAGGATCTGAACTTCCACAGGAGGACTAGACCTCCCACAGGATCACTGTTCTCAACTTCAACCATCATTTCAACACGACTGCTGTCATTATATGACAGGACTGAGACTACCACAGTGATCAACAGGGTACCACCAAGATGTCGTCTGACTTGAAGCCAGTTTTTGTGTATTGTTGCATTTACTGAATGCAACTTTCTAATGACATTGCAACTCTGACCTGAAATCTCTCTAAAAATATTTGTGTGGGGTTCATTTCTCCCACTGGTTTACTTTCAAACCTGCACAAACATCCCAACTTTTAAAAACTTTACTCAATTGATATTTAAATATCCATCCCTTCAAGGAACAGGTCCATTCTTTACCTTGCATGTTCTACTGTACACTGTGGTTGCTAGGCTACAGGTTACTGCTCTGGCACATGCTACTGGGTAACTACTCCCTGCCCAGGTGGTAGCAGAGAGTTTCAAAGCATGCCAAGGAGATTCAGAAGAGAAAAAAACCTACAGCATTGTGCAAAAAAGTATTTAAATTGAAATTCATGTCACAAAATAAATAACCAAACCTGAAAGATGTGTATTTAAAGCAGCTTTTTACCTTCTAGAAGAAGACTATCTCAAGTCCATTTACACCCATCACCTCTGAGGCCATTGTTATGTGTAGTAAACATAATTCACGCCATTCCTTGTATGAAATATGTAATATTGGATACTTGTTAGATTATGCTTGTTTGTATTAGAAGCCCCCCCACCCTTGCAGGCGAGACCTGTTGTATATTAGAACCCGGCCAGGAGATGGGCCATGTCTGGAGAGATACAGGAACCCCGGGGGGCTGATCACGGCGTGAACAACCCGGGATAGAGATCATGGAAATCCTCGGGCAAATACATGTAAATGCAGCCTTCCCATAAATGTCATCGAGGGATTCAACAACTCAACAACTCCGGACACTGAATTGTTCTTCCTCCTCACCAAAAAAGAAAATCTTATTAACCTATGGACTCTGAATGGAAGAAAAGACTGACTGCAGAAATCTTGGCCTCAGGTGGAATTTTCCCTATAAAACCCGCTTGTGTCAGGATGGAGGTGTGTGGGCATAGAGGAAAACCTCTGCTGAGGCTGACCTCGTTGTTGCACACCCAGGGCCGACCCCGGGCTCAGCTCTGTTCTTTCCTTGTGGCGGGCTAGATAGAATTTGATCGCAAAATAAATATTTTATGTTTTTTCATTTTAATTTGGCTGGACAAATTTTCATTTATAACACCATCAAATCCAGCCTCAGAATTTTCTGCATCATTTACCAGTGTTTAGGTATAAAAATTAAAAAGAAGGGACAATGACTGTCTGGATCTCTTTGGGCCTCATCACAAAAACTGATTGCTGTGTCTCCAGAAGGAACACAGGGCAATGCTACACTGCAGCTTTACACCTGCTCCATAAATGAAGTCTAGTAACCTCCCTGCAGTTACAGAGGCTGGAACAAAACAGCACTAACCAACAATACACTATTTTTCTGTACTTATTTTTCCAGGTTTAATTTCTACTAACTGAATCAGATACTTTTATAAATGCAAACCCAGATTTCTGCATCCCAATGCTATGAATGACATCCCTAATGCACAAATTACTCAAGACAATTAATTTAAGGCAAGTACAGGTCAAAGAAAAATTTTTATAAAATCTTTTGAACGTGGGGGCAAATTATTAGTTTAGATACCTAAAGGAACTCCAATTTTAACTGCATATGAGTTTCATCAAACCTTAATGTTCCCCAATCTTTCATGGACAAGAAGGTGCTGCTGTGTTTAATATTTTCCTGCATTATTTCTAAATTTGGCACATTCATGGCAATGAATACAGCTGAAAGAGAACACTTAGCATTCTCTCTCTTGTAAGAGAGGAGGGAATACATGTCTATTGGGAGCAATGAACCTCCAGCCAGATTCATGAGGAGCCCTGGCTCCTCATTCCGATATCAAGATGGGTACATAGCAAACCCAAACAGGTATCCCAGGTGCCAGCACATTTCCTATTACCTCAATCCCCATAAAGAATGCAGATACTCACAAATACTGCTGATCTGCATGTCTTTTCCAGAGACCAATTCTTTCACAAATCAATTCAACTGTTAAAAAGTTGGCAATATGCTAAAAACACCTGCCCAAATCAGTTCAACCTAGCAAGGTAATCTTAGAAGCAGCTCGCAAAACTTTAAAGGGAAAGGCATCCATAGGCTGCATCCAGAGCCAGCTGACAGTGCTCTTCATTCTGCAATCCTAACCTAGTGCTGAACTTACTCTTGCCAGTTATTCTCCCAGGCTATTTGTTTGTGATTTTCTGTAAGCCATTTCCTCAGAGGACATCTACTCCCTTTAGTCAACACTGTTGGGACTTCTTTGGTCTCCTGCACAGTCTGATGCTATTTACTTACACTTGACCACTGCCCATCACTCCACCCATCTCTATTAATTCATAAGGTACTTTTTGCCCTGCATTGTCAGGATCCAACACTAGAACAAAGGTGTGCAAAGTGAACTCACTACTAAGAGAAAAAGCATCATACCTTCGACAGCAAGGCTTCATGAAATAGCATGAAAATGAAATAGCATGGAAACTCAAAGAAAATTAATTAGAGCAAAAAATTATGAAGAAATTGAACTCATTTTTTGACTTCACCTCTTGAAATTAATAGGAACTGGGTGAGATGGTTAAAGCAGCTACGTAGGGAAATTATTTCCTTATAATTTACAAACACCTCAAAGTAAATAGACAGGTAACTTCCAAGGAGGCTTCTATCAACAGTTTTAAGCAGGAGAGATAATAGAAGCCTCTCCACGTTTTAAAAAGGGCACATGTGGAATGGAGAGATGGCCTTAGGCAGCTTAGGAACTTTGAATTTGCAGACAGCTGCAGAGTGGACAAATGACAAATGCAGTTCTGCTTTAAAGCAAAACCCTCCATTTTTTTTTTCTTTTTTGGTGTTCATCCTGTATGGAGATTTGTATGTGTAAGTCAAGCTTCTTTCCAGGGCAGAGGAATCAGAGGAAGTACACTAGTATCTCATGGCAATGTTCTGAACAGGCTCTAAATTAGAGGGAGCCCAAAAAAAATTACTGATTTCAAATATGCATTCTCACAATCAATGATGTCTTCTACGTTTAGAAAAATTCACAAATGACAAGCCATGACTTGGAGTGTATGTTCCCTCTTTCCTTCAATTAAAAATCCTAAACTGTACTATGAAGCAGAAGTTAACTATCATAGCAGTCACCCTGACAGATTACTTAAAAAAAATGTTATGACTTTGGAAGACAACAACAATTTATTATTTCATGTACAAAACAGAAGTTTCTCTACTGACACCTTCCACTGCATTCACTGAAATGTGTATTTACCCTCCACTTCATACCTGAATCATGAAGTCATTTTCTTCTTTTACTTCACAAACACACCGAACAATCTCAAAATTACTTTCTTCAATTTCTTCATCAGGGTTGGTGGTTACATCAACATCCTGACTGCAGTCATTGTCACTCCAAGGCAAGCTATCCATAGATGACTCACTCAGGGTGTCATCCTCTGTACAAGAAGTATTTATATAAAATCCTGAGTAATTATAAAAAAAGGGTCCCTCAAAATCTCATCCCAAGTATGCAGACATACATTCCAAAAAGCATGAGTTCACAGTGTAATTTAAGGAACACCACAGTTTCAACAGTTTATTGAATGTTACTATATAATGAAGTTTTAATGTCTTATTAATGGCTCCCTCAAAATATCCACCTTAACAGCTTTTGTCATCAAAACTGTACTGTCAACATACAGTGTCTCAAACCAAGGAATGAAGTCTCTTCAGACAAAACTATAAACAACAAAACCAGGCTTGTACATTCAAACAGGATTCATGCTTGTTGCTGCAATTGGTATAGAATTGTGACTTGGCACCTCTAGTGTAGAAATCTCAAAAGGAGGCAAGAGGGTTCTGTTTTATTAACGATTCAGTCTCACAAGTGATGCTTCCATGACAGAAATACTGGGTCCAACACAGAATTTAATCCTGCTTCAGAAATTATTTTCATTTACTCTTCTGTTTAGGATGCATTTATAAACTCACAGGCAGTGCACTGCTCAAGGTGTTCTTCCAGAACGTACTCGCACTACTTAGCTGAAGCACTAGTGCATCCTAGATTGAATGAAAGTACCAAGAAAATTTTAACTAAACAGCATTGAGAATCTTGCCTCAATAACAGCTGAATTGAGAAACTTGCCGCAATAAAATTAAATCAATGTCTGTATCTTCCTTGGGGACAGAATGGGAGGGTCAGAGGAAGAAGATGAGGCATTTTCATTATTTGAAAATAATTTAATGAATAAGAGGGGAATGGAAGGTAAAAATTTTAGTCTTAAGTACAATGGTGAGGTCTCACCTACAGTGAGGATAACTACTTTCATAATTTAGCTCACAGAATCGTAGAATGCAAAACCAGAACTACCAGCCTGTTGCATAAACTGTATATTTTAGAGAAACATCTGTTGTTAAATTAAAAGGGATGAGAACCCAACACAACAGTTTATTTCTATGTTTAAAAGTCCCATTCCACCTCTGAACTAGGACACTCTTTCCTAAGGTACTGCGGAAGTGACAGGTTAGGCACACTACGCTTCCGTATTACAAAAAAAGTTTCACTTTTGTTTATACCAGACCTTGTCTGTCTAGGCACAAGTCCTGCAGATGCAAAATGCAACAAAACAATTTTAGAAGAATAAAATAAAATAATTTCTGGTATTTCTCACCACTTTCAATATCTATCAACTGATTAAAAGAAGTCTGAGCAACGGATAGCCAAGCTACTAAACAGTATGTCCTATGGTTGATATCCCCAGAAACACTGCTCAGACTTGCAAAATTTGTTTCAAGACATTATCGCTATCTGCACTTTACTAGTTTTCAATGTTTCCTGTTTGGCCTATAAAGGGGAATTTAACTGAAGTTGTATTTTACTTTTGTTTAATAACAAACAAAGTTATGCCAAAACCCCCTAAAAACCAAACAAAAAAAACCCAAAACAAGCTCAAATGGTTCTCAACAGTGTATCTGTACAAAAACGAATTTAAGGTTCTTTTATATAATCAAGCTGTCATATATTTTCTATTTCCTTCAAATCTGTGAGTTTTAAGAACAATAGAAAAAAACAAACATTTATCTCTTTTATTGTACCAGTTTGCATCACTAAGTAGTAACATGGAGCAAGATATTAAGAATTATGAAAGGTGATACACAGCAGCCAGATTTTTAGGGATTGTGTGTATGAAGTACTATGAAGACACCAATACACAGCTACTCAAGAGCTTTGCATATGAAGCTCAGAAAGTCATTATAACCATATTCATTCTGTATCTATACAACTAGACATCACCACACCCAGTGGTCCCTTGAACACAGCAAGCTTGCAAAGCACCCATTTTAAACTCTGAAGGAGTTCTTACTTTGTAGAAACCTTTGGCAATATAAAAAAATTAATTCTTAAATTGTAACTCAATTATTTTCAGATTCAATAAGGCACGGAAAAAATATCCCACAAAATGAGTTTGATTTCTGAAATAAGGGCAACAGTCTCGAAGTGTATATAAAAGTAAAGTCAAAATAAAAATTAGCAACATCAAGCTCTGGCAAACAAACTGGGTCCCGTCTTGTCAAGTTGGGGGAAAGAAATATACATGGTCCCGAGTAATAGCCAAATTTACACAATAAGAACCAGTTTTCAAGTACGTTAGTGCTGCTCACATATTTACTGGTAATGAAAGAACAAACCAGAAAGCCATAGAGGAGAGTCATCTCACCATTTGCTTTTGATTTTCCCTTCTGCTGTCCAGAGTCAGTGCAGTGAAGCAGTGTACTTGGGTGAGCAAATGATTTATTTGAAGAATTAGATTTTGTGACAACTGATTTTTCAGGTGAAAGCTCTTGTGAGATATCTGTGTTCTCCCCAATGCCCGAATACCCTGTAAAATTGTAGTAAATGTTATTAGAAATCTATGGTCAAAAAAAAAAGACGGAAGAAACAGCACCATGCATGCCCATAGCAGAAATGTGTAATTCACTGAGCCGGATCCCAGTATGCTGGAGCTCTGGGACTGCATGATGCTGCTGCAAGATGCGCAAGCTTTTCAGGAGCAAGAAGGTATTTTCTGAACCAGGCAATTTTATGCCAGTCAGTCACTGTTTACTGCTGTCAGAAATGATAAAGGTCTAAGTGACCAGCCTTTCCAAGCCAACAATTCTTCAGGCTGAGTAGCTGTACAAATGCCTTTGCTTTACAGGCACTTCCACACAAGCATTAGTAGCTGAAGATCTCCCCCTCACATCCCGCTCTTACTCACACAGGGCTATACATTCCCTAATCTCACAGACTTCCCAGTGGATAGAAAGCACTTGTTTTCCTAGTCTATGTATGGAACAGAATGCACAGGTGGACAAGCCCAGTTTAAAAGTGTCTAAAGGAAACACCTTGAATGATTCCTCTGTGAGGCCTACACTGGATATAAATCAAGGCTGGCTGAAGTTAGAAGTAGCACTCTCCAGTTATCTGGAAAAAATCTTCAGAGTTCCTGGACTGAATTACCATAAGGTCAACATCAAAAAAAGGCATGTAACATCTTAAAACCTAACAACAGACTGACAAGTAGCTCATGGGGACTTGGTGCATAAATCTACAAATCATATTTTGCACTTTATCATTATACTTGTGAGCACCATACAATAGGAAATGCATTAAAATTATTTGTTTCAGTACAGTTCTAAGTGACTTGGCCTATGGTTCTTCCAATCCACTCTCTTGATAGCTGGCCCTATTCAAGGCAGTCATCAGAGAAGTAAGGTATTTTCTATCTCAGAAACTCCTCTTTAGGGGAGATCTAGTTTCACAAATGATGCCTAGCAGATTGAAGTATGCTGCTTCCTCACAATAGCAGAGGAAGTTGTCATACTTGATCCTTAAACGTTTCACCAAAGAAATTTTCCAGAATCAGCTGTGTTTTCAGCAGTGAAGACTCCATTATGTCTAACACCTGGGCCTCTACTTCAAGTTCAAAGCTTGACGTGGCCCCAGGAAAGCATTCCCAAGCCTCCATAGATGAAACCAAGAAGATACGTTGCTACTACAGGCATTTTAATGTAGTGCAACAGCATGTTATGAGACATGAAAGAGGGACACAGCTTGAGTATAGACTTCAAATAGGGCTTTTACTAAATCTCTCCAGAAAAAAAAAATTCTTCAAGAAAAAAATTAAGACTGTGACAGGTTTATCTGGGCTCTTTGTTGCAGCCCACTCCCTCCCAAAGTGAAGGTGTAAGAAATAATATGGTTAACAGCAGAAAAGAGGACTCAATGTTTCCAAACTCCAGCATTCATAAAGCAATCCCAGAACTAACACAACAGAGAACAGCCTGTACACAGGGCATGTGCACCCTCTTAATTAGGCAAAGCTTGCACAGAAGCACATTTATTAAGGAAAAGCCTGACTTATAGACTGACATTAATTTAGGAGAGACATTTATTCTGTGCCATTATAAACACTACTACAAGCCACTATCCAGCATTAACAATGAAGCTTAAACAGGAAATAGATTATCTTGTCAATCACAATTTAAAATAAATTATTTAATAAAATAAAAGCTAAGTAAAGAAAATGGCTGAACTACAGTGCCTGCTCTTAAGTGACCTGAAGTGGATTTTTTGTAATAAAACAAAATAATGAAGCCAGTTTCATCTACAGAAGAAAAATTAACTTTACCAGGCTTAGTTTTCTTTTTCTTTTTTTTCTTTTTCTTTGACTTGGATCTTTCACAGTCTTTGGATTTTTTTTCTTTGTTCTTCTCATGTCCTTTAACAGCTGAAATTAGACAAAATTCCAAATCAGTTTTAAAAACATATATACATTTATTCTACTTCATAATGTTCTTAAAAGTCTTAAAATTTCTTTGGACAATCAAGGCTAGTTCCCTGAAAAACAAACAAATAAACCACAAAAAAACAGAACAAGAACCAAACCAAAAAACAGAACAAAAACCAAACCAAAACAAACAAACCAAAACAAACAAAAAAAACCCCAACAAAAAACCAAACCAACAACAACAAAAAAAACCCAACAAAATGCAAACAAACAAACAAAACAAAAAAAAAAGAAGAAAACTTATTTGTAAGAATTTCCTATCTCTCAATTGGAATGATCTATTTTAAGTCCTAATTTGACTGTTCCATAACAAAATATAAGTATCATGTAGGAGAAATCAAAAGTACAGCAGCACCCATTTATTATTTACAAGCTTCAGAGATCATCAAAAAGACTGAGGGATTTGTTACGTCTACTTTCTAAATTATTATGATTGGACATTTCACTAGCATTATAACAGAAAAAACTCCAACACCCCAGACTTCAGTTCAGTTCCCCAATCAAATATTTATTTATACTGAAAATGGAGTAACCGGTTCAGCTGGCTTTACCTACTCTCTCAACATCTGTTCTCCATCCTATTTTTATGGGATTAAAAATACACCGTCATTTTTGAATGACTGACAGCTGTCAATCGATTAAGTCTATCCTTAAAGCACATTTCCACAGCATGCACAGCTCAGTATGACCCTATTGCAAGGGCATGTACACAAATCTCTGCTTTCTAGACCCCAGTATTTGGTTACATTGTGTCTTTCAGGTTTAGGTCCCAGCAGCAGAATTCCCACATATTTTTATGCAGTTCCTATGTAATCTATCCTGACTCACAGATGTAAACAACACCTATTATGGAAGGATGCCTTGTATCTCAAAATGGCTCTGCTCTCAGAGTGTTTGACTGATTAATCCACTCAACATCCCATTCAGAAATCTATTTAAACGTCAGATGACAGAGATCCGAAGAAGCACCTGAAGACAGTCTATACTGTAAGAAATCTTCACTGCACACACCATTTGAGAACCTTAGATTGTCTGTAACCATTTATGAAGTAAACCAGCAATACCAACGTATTATGTCAACCCCTTTCATACACGTCAACAGTAAACTCCCTCTATGGCACAGTTACTTGAGAAAACTGCAAATGGCAGTCACATTTAATCAGCTCTGGTAAAGTTGCAGGACAAGCTTAATACCTTGTCTTCAGGAGACTCTTTAGCTCTGCATCTCCCCATCCCTCTCACTCAAAGATTTCCCGCTACTTTGGCACTTCTGTGCACCTCTTAGCATGAGGTTAGCAAAGGCACCTCAGTGTCCTCACCCACATGGCCACACCTGGCCTTCAAAGGCAGCAGGACTGGCAGCATCAAAGACACCTTCTTCCACTTCTCCATGGGTGTTGAGGGAGGGTAAAAAAAACAACAAACAAAACAAAAAACAGGAAAAGGCGCATATTCAAGTGTGAAAAGCAGTGCTTCCAACTTCCTTCATACTTTCCTCTGTCCTCATCTCCTGTTCTTCCAATGCTCAGGATCCTCTTGGTACCATTCCCTTTGCTCTGCTCACAAGGATGCAAGGAAGTTCTACCATTTTATTCTTCCAGAAGGGCAAAGAGAGAATAACTGAGCTCAACAGAGATAGGAAAATTTTGCTTCATTTGAAAATTCAAATTCCCATGATCAGATTGCTGGATTTGTTTGAAGATATGCACGGGTACAAGGTAAGCTTCCTCAGCCACTATTAACATATCCAAGATAAATACAAAAGAAACCGTCCCTTTATCCACTTTGTAGCCTTAATCTTCTCCATGTGTCTTAAAATCTGAAAAAAATCTAAATATTTGCAAATTTCTTTGTGGAGCTATCTTCTGAAATGCACAACACAGTTAATACATGTTTCCATGGGGAAAAAAATTCTTCAAAGAACAAGTATTCAAGTATTGTACTAGTCTTCCAAAAAGACTAAATAATCTTGTTGTTTAAAGCTGTTTCTTCTAAGTGCGCTGAAGTGTAATGAATTTTCACTGACATACGACCAGATAGAGACACTTGTCTAGGTTATGAGTATTCTCATATAGTCACATATCAAATGAAAAACATAATCCTAAAAATTAAGCACAAAACAACTACATTTGAAAATCGTTCGGGTTTTTTTTTGAAAAGACAAAGGATTTCAAGTTCCTTGAATGGCAGAGACTCATAAAAACTGGGATGAGTGCACACCATCCTCTATCACATCACCACTGTGAAAGTTCACTATGATCTCTAAGTGCCACACTTGCACATAGGACACATCCCACTGAGTGAGGAACAGTGAGGAGATACTGATGGATTGCATTTAGACTGAAATGCAGATGAAAAATTAAAAACTAATTTAAAAATTAATTTTAAAATTTAAAAAACCTCCTAGGTCACCCTGCCCTGTTTCTTTCAAGGTTTGAGGAGCCTCTCTTATCTTTTCAGCTTGGAAATCCGCACTCTTTCTCCTCAATTGGGGCAGTTTTACTAGTGCTGCAGAGTTACTAGACTAAACAGCATATTTTACTTATGCTAGCAAGCTCAAAGCCGCACATTTCACCTAAATCTGAAGAGATTTCTACTCTGTTCACTGTTTCATTACCTTCTTCAAGGAAGGGCAGTGAGAGATACCCAAGAATAAACAAGATGCTAAGTACTGTCTGCCTGCTATGATCAACAGAACAACACAGAGACGGGCAGCTAAGGAGGTGATCTCCAGCACCCAGAGCATCTGTCATAGACACAGTAGTCTAATCTCAGATTTTATTTGTGTTTTCTTCATCATTATGACTCAAGTTCTTAACAACATCTGAAGGAAAGTGGTGATGTAGTAATCTAGAAGTGTTTTGGAAATTATTTATATACATACAAAATATTAAAATATATGTATTGTTTCTATGAGCAAGTGCCTGCGTAGAAATACATCCCCCCCACATCTGATTTGGCTGTTACCCACCTATACTACAACAGACTTCTGTATAAACAGAGTTTACCCAATACCACTGAACAGTCAAAGTTGTGAAGTTCTTCAGAGATGTCTAGTAGCAATTGTTGACTACCAGAAGTGGTCAAGTGCCGCTGAAAAAAATCCCCTAGAAAATAAACCCCCTTAGGTCACTGTGCCTCATGCCCGCCCCCATTTGCCTCTTTTAAGTTTAGATATCTCAGTAGGTACAATATTACTTAAAATATTTAATGATTTGGGCAGCCAGGAGTTTAACAGAATTACAACCTACAACCTTTTAATGATCTTTAATACTTTAGTACTTTTTACATCTTATAAATATTACCAGCTGACTGGGAAGAATAAACCCCAGTGCAGATAGCATGAAAACTTACAAAATGAGAGTGAAAAAACACTGCTTACATTTTATGCCATACATCTATACAAAATTATTCTCTCAAAATGAAGGTGTGAGAAACAACTGCTCACTTAAAAAAATTTAAGGGGTTTATTAAACCTTAACAAAAGTACAACAAAAGGACTAAATAAGGAAAAGCAGGGCTAGGAACTGTCCTCACAGCTGTCCACCATCGTCAAGATGGATGCTTCCACCTTTTATATCTCTAGCCCCTCCTAGAGCCTTGTCAGTTAACTCCTTCCTTGCTGTCCAGTGGTAAGTAAAAGTCCCTTTCTCACATTCTGACTGGAGGTCAGGCGCTGCCGTAGTAACAAGCCAACCTTCCCAAATCCCTGGATTACCAAAACCATCCCATGATAACACATTCTGGGGGGAGTACATTGCAGTAACATAACTATACATGTATAAAACTTCTTTTACCATATAATGTTTACCCCTTAATTGTGAGAGCCAACCATTTACTCATCTATAACAAAGGTACACAGAATATTATCAGTTCCTTACAATGTTTAGAACTTTCTCAAGACTTTTTCCTTTCCATGTTAACTTTTCATGTTTAACTTTCCGTGTTAAACCAAAAGCCGTACCATGTTGAACTCCTTCTCTTTCCCGAGGCCTCCGCAGTGCTCTTGCTATGTGGTTCCTGGTTTGGTCTCTAATAGAATGTCGGTGACTATACAGTGCACTTACAGGAGGTGAAGTTCTTCTCTTTTCTACTTTTTCATCTCTATATGGGGTACTCCTGAGGGTTATGTGTAGAGGAGCATCTACAAACAGAACAAAGACCAAGTCCATGCTTTAAATACTTTCCAAAGTCAGTCTATTTCAGCAGCAGCAGCAGCTCTGGCAGACCATACGGAATGTTTTTGATCAGACATTGCTCAACTCAGTCCTAGCCCTGACTAAAAAGCTAAAACCTCCAATGTTTTTCTTTCAAAAATAAACAGGGGATGCCCATGCATTCCCCAAATGTTTATTCTTCCAGAAAAAAAATTTGATTATTTTTTTGAGAAAAGATTAAAAGAGAAACACTTCAGTTCGGCAGAGATATAGGTTGGGTAATTTTTATTAGTTACTCTAAAAGAAAAAGTGCCCAGTTGCTTTAATTAGTGGAACCACAGCCAGTTCTTGAAAGTATACTTTGTAACACACACAGAAGTGGCATAAAGCAGCTCTGCACATAAGGAAGAAGTGTTTTAAATGTAGAGCACTGAAACAACAGTGTTTCAATCAAGAGTGAGATGCAGGAATTCAGAACCACTGCCTAAAATTCATAAAAATCATAAGATACAGACATGGTTTAATATGAGATTACATTTTTTATTTAAATTAAGTCAAACAGTTTCATCTTCCTAACTGCAAGTAGCAACTCCTCCTGAAAGACTTCTGGACACAGAAAAAGAGCAGTGAAGGTGATAAAAGCTAAAGTTGCATGGCAGATAGGACAGCAGACTAAACAATACCAGTTGCCATTCTGGAGTATTACATCAAGTATCCTGGTCAATGAGACCCAGTAGCCAAGGTGACAAGCTGCTGGCATTTATCAAAATTGTCCAGTTCTATTATCATATGCATCTTAAAAGTTCAGAGGATAAGGCAACTTGTTTCTAATCTGAAGATTAACATGCCACTCTTAGATAACTTTAAGAAAAAAACTGGGAGCAGAACCTGAGAGTGACTGAAAAGGGAAGGGAAAGAGTCCCAGAGGGCACACTTAGAAAAAGAAACTGGATCAAGCACCCTGCCCTGATCAACACTTCCAAGTTGAAGAAATAACATGGCACATCAAGAAATGTCATTGTTAGCACTCTCAGAATCATATGGATCTCTTCAGGCAAAAGAAACTCCAAGATGAAGAAATCAGATGACATTTTCCCTGGTCCTCTCTCTCTAGGAAGTTGGAACCTAAAGGAAAAAGAAAATTCCAAACAAAAAAATAAAGCCACTTGTAACTATTTCCACAACCAAACTTCTATTATAGTCAAATGCCCTAGTGCTCTACAGCAGCCACAAAAACCAGAAATTAAACCAAAACCCAATTACCACACAAGACTAACAAGATGCTTTTGGTCCAGATAAGCATTTTTTTGGGGTAATTTTTTTTTTGGTTGGGTTTTTTGGTGCTGTCTTTATTTACTTGTCTGTTTTTAAATCAGATCTATTTTGACTTCCCATTCCTCTGGGGACTTCCATGACTAGGGGTCAAGATATCATCAGTTCAGATGACAAAGAACAAAAAAAAGATTCAGAAAAAAACTTTTTTCCCATAGTACACAGTAGCTGAGAAATAAGATTCAGGTAGTACATAGTCTCTTTGGGAACACCAGTACCCTAACAAAGTTTATGAAATGCAAATAGTCTATTTCATAGGGTGAAAAGTAACACAATCTTTTCTGCAGCTTTCTTGACTGTCTACTACTGTGATAATTTTCCAAAATATTTAGAGAACATCACACTAGTGAAACTCAAAATTACAATACAAAAATCCATACACACTTGACAGCCTTCATTTAGGCCTCCTTACTTTCCCTTCTCCCAATAGCTCAACTCAATCTCATGAATTAACATTTAGTAACACCATAGCCACCTTGATCCTAGCAGTCTGCAAGGCCTCTCAGTTTCCTGTGGGCTGACAAAGATGCACACAGGCTCTTGGTGGAACAAAATTGTATTTCATGTCCACTGGGTTTTTGCAGCTTTGTGAGACTTAATATCAAAGATATTTTTTGCCAAGAATACATCCTGTCTTTTATAACATACAGGTTAATATATTTCTGTAAGATTTCTCAGTTAACTGTAACATTGTCCTGGGGGAGGGGTCATGGTACTCTATCATACACTGGGTGCATTTTTTTTTTCAGTAACTGACACAAAGATGCTAGGTTTTCAAACAACTTTGTTCCATTGAAAAGAAAGTTCAGAGGATCTACAAGATCTCTCAGTACTCTGAAATACATTTTAGAAGCTGTGAATAAATTTGAGATTATGAGATTAAAAACCTGGAAATTTATCCTAAACTTTTGGGACAGCAACTGGAGATGCAAACTTACAAGCCTTCCATACCAAAGTGTCCTTTTTTTCTCTTCATTTGGAAGTATAACTCAGGTTAGTTTATAAAATCATTCCCTAAAGAACAAAGAACAATTATTCATAACAAACACAACTAACACCTTGTATTTAGGCATGTGGCTTTAAAATTTGCACATTTCTCGCATTCAGATTTTCTGCATTAGTACCAGAGTGTGCCACCTGTTTCCAATCTCTGGTCTCCCCAAGCCAACATTAACCCTCTTCTGCCTCCACCCAGTCACAGAGTTTGGGCTGTGAGACTGCAGTGATAGCAGGACCATGCTCATAGAGATTCCTATGAGGAGTACACAGGGGATACCCTATATGTTTCCTAAAGCTGCTTGTGCAGGCCCCATGAAGACACATACACCTGTGTCCCAACTCAGGGAAACCACAAAAGGCACAAAAAGCCTCCTGACACCCTGAACAATGCCACTTTCATTGTCGTTGAACAGTAATGTTGTGATTAAACATCAGAGCAGATTAATTTCCAGCTCAGATGACAGTGAATACCACTAACAGGAACAGGAGCTATGTTCACAAGATACTGGAGACAAACAGGATTACTGATTTACTGCCTCCAGCCTTCTTCCATGGAGTTCTTTCAGACCTCTCTCTCCTAAGACGGGAAGAAGCATCCCCTGTCATATGAAGAACTGACCCAGAAGCTCTGAAGGATCTTAGAAACTAACAGATACAGACCTGAGATATGAAATTACCTCAACCATGCAGAAACCACATAAGACAGAGCTTTAGAAAACTTACTACTAAACACAATGAGGTTCAGTGACAGACAAGGCTGTAGCTTTCTATTCTCTGGAACTCTGATATAGGATCCCAGGTAAGAAGATAACATTCACAGGAAGCAGAGACTGCTTTCTCAAGTATGTGAATCAGGCAAAGTTACCACAACTGTGATCTCCACACCTGTGAGATCATTTGGTGGGAACTTCCAGTGGTATTTTCAAGAACTGAAAGACCATGTTTCATCTTGACTTACAGCAACCCCCCTGGAAGCCAAATGCATCACTGTCTTGGTAAGCCAAATACAACCAGCAATTCTGCAAACACGGAGGGTGTTTTATGCAGATCTTCCCTGGCTCCAAGGGAATAAAAACCCACATTTGTAGTTCACCATGCACACTCACTTCCTAGCAAAGAGGCATCAGTCAGCCAGAATCAAGAGGAAACAGGAAAATTTCCCAAAGGATTAATCTGACAACCACTACGCAACAGACCAGAGGTTTTCCTGTGAACAGCTGTTAGAAACAACCAGATGCCTGAGGTGTTTTAAGATGGCAAAACAAGTTTGCAGACCCCACCCATGCACAATTCAGCCCTCATCAGTAACATGAGTATGGACAAAATACCTATTTTGTTTACTCATGTAAAGAATTCTTGCATGTTTATATCCTGTTAGTTTATACACTAACAGGATATACTGTAATTAACTCTGAGTAGGCAGAATTTTCTAAAAATGAGGTTATGTAAAAAAATTTAAACACACTGACAAAATGTTTTTTCCTTCCCTACTTTTTCCACACTAGGGACAGATTTTTTACAGTAGCCAAAATAAAAACTGCAGGTCTGTTCCTTTATTTTCTTCCTCATGGCAAGGAACACAGGAGAGCCAAGAGTGGCAACAACTTGCCAGACTGAGACTACTGTACTACACCCACACTCCAAATCAAAGCCTAATACTGTACAGTGCTTTTGAAGTCCCAAAACTGAGTTAGCTTATTACCAAAACTCCTGAGAGAAGCTAAACTATATCCTTGGAGTCAATGCGTATCAACTCATGAAGTCGCTGTCACTACAATTGTGCTGACACCAGTACTAAGTAGTTATTAAAAGAGCATTAACAGCACACCCATCACCTCAGATGGCACTTCCGTTATCAACTCCCCTGCTTGTTCACAAGGTTTGTGTCTCCTGAGAAATCTCCAGCATCCAGCAAGTACAGAGCTTCACCAGAGTATGGTGAGGAAACACATCACTAAAAAGATGAAAGTCACCAATACAGAAAAACTCCAAGTCAAGATGTCAAAATTGTGACTTACAGGTAACAAAGAAAAAACTGAAACTATTCTATGCCTAATGCCCTTGGAGTGGTGTAGGGCAGGAAAAAAAACATTTTTATAGGTCAGGAAACAACAATCTTTATAAAAAAAAAACCTTTTGCAAGAACTTTATACAAAATAACATGGACAGACAGACATATCTGAAAGAGAAAACTGGTACCTTCAGAGAAAATGGTTTACAGTGTCTGCAGGGCACAAGTCACAGTATAGGATGATGTATTTCAACAGTAAACTAAGGGGTTCTGCAGCAAACGAGAAGGGACTACAAAGAAAGAAACCTGTCTTAAGGTTAATGCATATGGGCACAGAATCCAGTTCTACTTAAGAGTTGGACTCGATGATTTGTGTGGGTCCCTTCCAACTAAGAATGTTCTGTGCATCTGTACTCAATTTTTTTTTTATTACATCAATAAGTAGCTAACTGACAAACTGTCCCAGATACTGTACCACATTTAATTCCCAATAAATTATTCTGATAGAGCATCTCTGTTTGAGCTAGCACAAAATCTAAGCAACTCTTTCATCTAAGACCAACGCTGAAGTCATCTGCAGCCCAGACTCAAAAAGCCTCTTTTAGGCTTATACATCCACACATATTTTGTACAGATCTTGATTCTCCTAACAGAGGCCTACAGATGGCTCTGCAATGCACCTGAGGTGTAATGCAACCTGAGAGCTGAGGGCAAGTATACCTGCATCTCCTCTAGCCCGGGGGCACATGCTGCATCAACTGCCTTATTCTATGCAAGGACAATTCTTTCCTGAAGACCAAAGCAGCAGCAACTCAAGTATTGTAACATGCACTTGGGGGAAGAGCTGCTTCACCATAATGATCTCATACTACTTCCTGATAAATTTAAGAAATGTATTGCCTGAACATATCCAGTAGCTACGAAGTCCTAGTCATTCTGTTCAGGGATATTCTGTAAAGCATACGTAAGATACAAGCTGCAGGCAATGGCAGTTCCTTTCTTCTCTGTTCAGAGCAACTACAGAATTTAGAGACCTATCTGTCAAGTTTGACACTGCAAAGGCAAGATCCTTTGGAATGAGGGGGAGACAGCTCAAATCAGTCCAGCATTAACCTTTCCAGCTCACTCCAGCTTTGATTGCAATGTCAAGAAGCATAATTTACATATTAGAAATTTTAATTTTGGAGTCTCCACTCCAGTGCAAAGCAACTATATTTGAATTGTTCTTTCCTAAATCTCACAACATGGTCACTGAAGACCACTTACATCCATCTTCTTTTCCATGTGCTAGAATTTTAATTTTAAGCACTGCAAAGAAAAGGTTTTGCTACGGCTCTGAATATTGCACACTTTTCTACAACTTTAGAAGCAGTATTTTCACTTGAAATCCAGCACCAGACAACCCCCACCATTTATTTTCTGTGTAGCTGAAAGAGTAAGGAGTTCCAGAAGTCTAAAATAAAACTTGTGACATAAGTGTGACAAAGCTCCTAAAGCAAGAGCAAGTTTATGGAATAACAAAAATCATGATTGCTCCAAGTTTTAGAAATTGTGACCTTTTCTTAAGCACTAAAATCTACCTAATAATAGTGAAATACAAGGACATTTGTACTAAAAGGTAAAATTATTTAAATATATTCTTTTCAAACAGGAGAATTTTTTCTCACAAAAGGATCGTAAACATGAAAAGTATACCCACCGAGTACCAGACTGAATTATGGATTCAAAAGCTTTCACTCTAAGCAGTACCTCCTGAAAAGCCTTTTGAAAAGGTGGCATAAGTGCTCAGTAGACAGGAAGTCTTGCCTAGAAGATGGGCCTTCTATACATGCCATTAAGACAGAAGAACAGAACTCTAAATACAACTTCAAAGTAAGAGCTCATGAATGCCATAAGTCTGCTTTCAACTGTGTACCACCACCACACAAAAATTAGGAACATTAAGAACACACTGAGTTAGAAAACAATGGCACTTAATATCAGACATATAACTAATATATAATGACACTGTTTTTCCTTATCAAGAAAAAATGTACTATAGCTTCACCAACAGCAGGGTTCAACTGTGAAGATGACTTGAGAACTTTACAGCCCTCCCTTCACCTTGATGCAATGCTCAGCAGCTGTGAGCACACCCCAGGTGCTCTGTGCAGAGAGCTGCTATGGAATATATCATGGAAATGATCCAGGTAAAAAATATCCTTCCACAAATGGGGAACTAGAAGGGTGGAGGCTTAAAATAAGCAAATACAGTTACATCTCAGCTCCACAAGGAATTACCTGCCAGTGATGATGGTGCATCTGACTGCATGCACTTGGGAGGAAAGGATAAATGGAAGGGTCAAGATCTTGAGTCACTAGTCAGTGCACTCAAGACAATCATGATAAAACAACTTCTCAATCAAAAAATAATTACACAGTTCAAAAGAGCCAAACAGGACTCTGGTTATTGAAAAGTCCATGACATGCACAAAGCCTACTTCGATCAACTTGCAGCTGTCAGCAGCCATTCTTCACACCATGCCTATCTCAGGTACGTTCCTCCAGGCAATACTTGAGCTCAATTAAGCTGCATTCAGAGTACAATATACACACACAAATCATTACATCCTAATGCATTTAAAGAAAACTCTTTTCCTACCTAATCCAAGCTTATGCCTTTGCATTATTTAAAGATACAGAAATATCTGGGATATATATGTCGTTACAGTATGTAAAGTCACACTTATCTTGTTAGGAACAAGGAGTAGCACCTCATATGAAAACTCATTTTCTGGACTCTCTTAAGAAAAGCAGCCATGAAGCAAAGTAAGATAGGATATATCCTGCTGTGGTGAGCTGGAACTTTGTGAGCAACTTGCAACACTTTGTAATTCTTAAGCAACATTATTAATGAAAGATCAACAGCAAAGACAAAAGACATCAGGGAATTCAGCAAAGAGAAAGGTGGATTGTATAAAAAAGGCTCAATGAAAAGACAGAAGACATGACTAGTTTTATGGACTTGCAGTACACAGAGACATCAGTCCACAGGCACCAAGTCTGGACAGGTTATCAACAACCACTGCAGTTCACACTAGACCTAGACTGTCATTCTGATGTCATGCCAGGCAGAGACTGCTTCAGAGAATGAGGGTGAAGCAGAAGCGAATGTGATTTTGCAAATTGCAAAGCAGTTAAAACTTCTTTTTTTGGCTAACCAATAGGTTTTAATCACCTTCCACTGACTATCTGTTGTGTGAAGATCTTTTTCAAGCACAGCTGAAGCAACCACATTTATTAAATACTATGATTTTTCATGACACAGAACAGTAAATACTGCAGAAGCTGGTACTGGATTTCCAGACAGTTATGTGCTTGAAGGCAGTAAAGTACAGATAAGTAAAATCAAAATCTGAAGATAAAGAAGGAATAGGAGAGAACTGGAGGTACCCAAACTGATCCCTAATACAGAAAAGGACAGAGGTCTCCAACCAATATTATTTGTAAGCCAGGAGAAAAATAAAAATCAAGTCAGAAACTCAGGGAACTGGGGTTTTTAAAAGCGAACAGATGCTTAATACACAAATGGGCTACTACAGAAAAATACGAGAAGCTGCACAGTGGGATCTTTACCAGAAAATGATCTTGAATACTTGAAGAAGATAAATCTTCATACCTTTCTACAACATGATGTACATACGTATTTAGCTTCTTCTCCACACAGAAACATGCTAAGACACAGCCCTGAAAGACACTCCTTCAGTGCAAAAGAAAATTGAATTCTGGTATTTTCTGTCTGTCCTGCCTGCTGCTGTTTAAAAAAAGAAATAGATGAACATACTTACACAGTGAACCAGCTGTGGTCCGTCCTCTTTTTGACCTTTCTTGATTAGCTTTTTCAGAAGCCAAAGAAGCTCTGGTTTGAATATTTCTTTTTACAGGGCTCTGCTGTGATTCTGAAGCCTTCTCCACTCCATGAAAGTATTTCATGTGATAATGCAATAACTTGGCTTTGCGGAAGGATTTTGAACAGTCCGAGAACTTGCATCTAAACTTGTGATCTTGGTCAATAGTTGCAGCTTTTTTTGATGCAAGAAAATCTGTTCTCCTACAAAGTTTTGTTACTGTAAGAACAAAACAGATAAATTGCCCCATGCATATGCTATATTTACCAAATGGTTTCCTAAACTTAAACTGCAAAAAGAAGCATGCATTCACACATATTAGCTATGAAATGTTAGACATAAAATGTAATGCCTTATCTGCCTTTAAGATTAGTAACTTTAAAGGGAAAAGTCTACCCTACACTGCTCATAAAAACTGGTTGTCATGATGCCTCTGCTTTTTATGAATAAGTTAAAATATATTGCTTCCCCAAGTCCTTGCCCAAACAGCTGACATCACTGTTTGATGCTCCTAAAGATGAAAGACTGAATTACACAGAGATTACATCCCTAAATCCGAACACTAAAGATTATTTGTTTGCAACTATTCACAACTTTGGTGAAAGCAAGAAAACACTTTCGCTTCTGTGTTTACAATTATTTTGCTACCTGCTTTCTGGGTGTACAGTTCTACCACTAAAGCCTGGTTCCTTCCAAAGACAATAAAAACAGTATATCAGAAAATTTTAAAAGTAAAATTGAAATGTATTTCAATTTTTAAGCAGCAATGAAAAACAAAATTGCTTGCATCTGTTACAAAATGTTCCCTATGAGCTATATTTACTTAGTTTCTCAAAAAACTAAGGAAAGTCTAAAGATTCAAAGTAAGAACATTTTAAGGCACCTATTTCACAGAGCACTGCTGTGCAACCCAGGGCTGTATCTATCATGAGTTTCAGGAACTTTTACTTAATATTTTTTTCTAAGAAACATACAAAAGAAATATTTTCAACTAAATCACATTACTGTCACATGTATCTGTACTCAATACAACACATGAGAGGTAAAAATGAAGAAACAGATCTAAATGGATTGACACTATTATCCACCACTAATACACACAGCATCAAAAAATCCCTCTCCAGCTACAAGACAATGGAAAGGAGGTATCATAAAAAAACAAAAACAAACAAGCAACTTCCAAATACAATTTTTCAATTTGCTTTGCCAGTACTGAAGTGCTATGTACATCTTTACAAGAGTTTTCGACTTTCAGGATTAAGAATGCACTGTTTAACTGCAAGACCCAAACCTAGCAACCGTGACTAAAACTGAAGGGATGCAGCACATGAATGAAAATTGAGACACTGTATTAGAAGTAGTTGTAAGGAAGAGACAAAAGTACACAGAAACATTATGAACAAGAATAAGATTTTCTGTAAGTGCAGATTTTCTGCTTTGAACAGAAGGTGTTAAAGGCAGTGTCAACACAATCCTGGAGTAAAAACACAGTACAGCTTGTTTTCAAGACTTTAGCATGCAGTAACAAAAATGGTGCTACTGAGCAGTACACTTAAAGGTTGTCACAGTGCAGAGAAGCATCCGAGACAGCTATATCTGAGGCACATCCAGCCTTTAAGTACCGTGTACAAAGAAATCTTTAACACACAGTAAACACAAGTAGTTGCACCCTAATGCATAGGGAAAGATTAAGTCATATGTAACAGCAAGCTGGTTAAAAGAAAGAAAATACAATGAAACTGGAGAATGAAATAAGACAAAGAAAGACACTAGTTTTGGGTGTTTCACAGTGGTAATGACGAGGAGGAAGACACTGTGGCATAGAGACATTAAGAACATCAATAAGACTGCAGCAAAGCCAGACTCACACTTGCAGAATAATGAAGTTTGCCAATACCAAAATCAAAATATACTGCAGACCATCAAAAACTGCATTCAGGAAGAATGAAAAAACAATTCAGGAAGGCTCAGTGTAATGGCCTGTGGGTTTAGTGAAAGCAAACACAGAAGGGTTATCTTGACTGTAAAGGAAAAAAAACCAGCATTTGGGACTACAGATGCTGAGAACTTGTTACTATGTAATAACCAACATGAAGCTGGAAAACAACTGCAGCGGGAGAGAGTAATGGGGTCCAAAAACTTAACAAAAAAACATTACAAAGACGACAAGGGAAACTATTACACCATCACACAACTGTTAGGATGAGGCCCCGCATCCAAGCTCAGAGCCCTTCCCCTCCACTGAGCTGGACAGATTCTGGAGAAGATATAGGGAATGGCTTCTAACTGATCAGCTACAAGTTAGAAAATAAAAGGATTGCATTAGGTGAAGTTAGAAACAGGGATAACAAGGACATGGGACAAAGGGAAAGGAAGCAGACAAAAAACTTACTGCAATGTGCAAAAGGAATGTATTCGGAATAATAAAAATACAGACGATCCCAAAATTTGAAAAAAAAAACTTCAATAACTCCCATCACTATATTTTCCTTCTTTACAAGTAGCACAACAGAACTCCCTTTCACCCAGGCACAGTACGAAACTGACAACCAACTCTGCCACCCAGGGGAGCCTCTGGAGAGCTCTTGCTCTGTACACTCTGAAAATTACATCCTACACCAACACCTAAAGGGGCAGCTACCATCCTTACACACAGAATTTTTGCTCACAACATATGACACTAAAATTGGTTTTTGGAAAAAACAAGTTTGGTGTATTGTCTTCAGATTTTCAGGCCCTTCACTTTACAGAGGAGCTTGGTGGGTATTTTCTGTGAGTACAGAGGAAAATGAATGGTAAATATGACACTTGCTGCTTCTCCCACGATTATAATCAAAATTCAAACTCCTCATCTGCTTTTCAGTCAGCCATTACAACATTAAGCACATGATCAAACATCAGTGTGTCCTTTAAGTTTCACTACAGAAAAACATTCCTTCAGTGTTCTCATCAGCAACCCTTCCCACTTTCCACTGGGTTGAATTATGCAAGGGTCAAGCTATGACCATGTTCAGCACGAGGTTCACTGTAAAATGCACAGTGTGAAGCTTCCAAATCCACCGGAAGTGTTTTTACACTATCACCAATTCTCTCTTTGACATAACTCCTGCTAGGACAGGAATATTTGGCAGCAGCATGGTACCTTGAAGGTCAGCCACCCTATGGCATCTCCTGCAACACCCTGGTAAACAATCCAAGAAGCCAGCAGTGCACAGAACTCTTCCTATTTTCCCCTATTTAAAGATGGCTTTACTGCAGTTTTGAGCCATTAGAATTCCACACACCAACTGCTGGATAAAAAATGAGGAGACCTTCACTTTCTATTTCCTGATCTACAAAGAAATACTAAGTAAACATCAAATTATTTCTTCACTTGCTGTTAAATTAAACACATTGAAATCCTCTAAAACTCATGTTCTCTGGCACATTATCTTCATGATAGGTCATGGTAACAAACAAGCTTGAGCTGATAGTTTTCACACTGTGCTTTGGACCACTTCACACCACTGGGCTTATTTCATTCAACTTATTTCTCCTGAAATCTTGTGTTGTTTTTTTCTGAGCTCACCAAGTGTTTCATCATTTCAGCTCTCAAACTAAATTTGTTCCTTTATTTTCAAAAACCCTCACTCTTTCAATATGTCAGTTGTGAAACAAAAACCATCTTGCTTAATTGCTCTTCTCAAGCTGATTTAGCCAAGGACAGCATCCAAGAATTTCCAATGCATCCAGAAACCACAGAAGGAAATGCCTGGTGTAAGAAATACATAACAGCACCAATAATCACTGATCATTAAATATTTATAAACTTGTGGGGTTTTGAGCTGTAACATTACTTAGCATTGCAAGAATTATTCAATACAGTATTTCCTATGGCACTCCACTCACAAATTTCCCCCTGTGTGGAAATAAATTGATACCAAGAAAAGCAGCCTGTACTGGGCAGTAAAGCATGTAAGCCTTGCAGTGCACCACTCACGCCTCAATATACACTTGGGAAGGGCCAGATGGGGGGGATGTGAAGGCTTTACCTGCACTTTGACTTCTAACTGAAACACTGCAACCAGATTGTGGTGTCCCACCCTAAGGAGCTTTAAGTGAGCAAGGAAGGATGGACTTATTTACCTACCATATACTGTTAGGCTCAAAAATACAACTTTCATGCTCTTGTGAAGCAATTAAAGCCTACTGAGGTGAGCTGCAAGAGAAATAGCAGCTCTTTCAAACTGATGAAAAGGTCTTATGCTTTTCCTTAACTGAAGTGCAAAGCTAACAGAACAAAATCAGAAAAGCAGGTGTAAGTATAAGGCAAACAGAATCACTGATGCATGTCTATGCAAATAAATAAGTAATTTCAAGAGTGATAGCAAATACAACTACAAACTTGATAGCAGATGTGTGCAAAGCAAAGGCAGCTCACCTTTAAATTTAAAGGAATTTTTAAAAGTAAACTTACATGAACAGCTATGAAATGCTTCTGGTTTAGGATGTATGCAAAGCTTTAACTGGCTGCAAAAATTTGCCAACAGACTGTCACATGTTTTTTGGAAAGATAGCTTGATTTAGCCAAATTCTGATCACCACTTCTGGTCCCTTGTCACTAGAGGTGCCAAAAGCCAGCAGAACTGGATTGTGATCTTTCAGTACATGTAATTATTCGAATTTTGTTGAAAAATTTTAAAAAGGAACTTCGTTTTTGACAAGCAATGGTATATTGCCCTTTCTGAACATGTTACATTTTAAAACATCTCAGTCATAGGAAGACTCCGGACTGTGTTTGCTGTTATAAATGTCTGCAACCACTATTAACCTTGAATCATCTACCAACCAGTGACTAGAAAAACACCCTTTAAAAGGAATGCTAGTGTCCTTAAAAATTCCTGATATTCAAATACTATAAAAATAATGTTCTTCCTATATATCATGCAAGATAAAATTTGTACTACCAGAATGTACTACTCAACAATGCCAAAATGACACTAACAAATCACACTGAGAAAAACACAGGTTTTACAGCATTCTCCCACAAGAAGATAATTCATTTTCTCTAACTGACTAGAATTGAAGTCTACAGATAAATAATAGTGATAATACTGGGTTATAATACTGCCTCTGTTCTTCATATGGAAAGCTACCAATAACTAACTTCCATGCTATACTTCGTGGGAATCTCACATGCAGCAGACACCCTCTTCTCCCATACACACCACCTACTCTTCACCAATGTACTCTCTGTACACCCCTGCCCAAGCCCCAAATGTCTTTAAAACACGTGGCAGACTAATAAACATAACTATCTTACACACAGTTATTCTATCTGGAGCCTATTTGTTCCCTTGATAATAAGCCATACATTATTTAATTCAGCTCCCAGTCTCCAACACCAGCTATTTTTAGGACAACATGCCTGGGCTCTGCAACATATCTACCCCTCCACAGAGCAGAAGACACTGGTGATTTTCAGAGGCATTTTCAGATCTCACCTACAGGCACCTGTCACCGTCATGCTGCTACACACATGAACCACTACCAGGTAAAATACCACGCTCTGCTGTTCCCCCATCAGGCAGCTCATCAGCACTGGGGTGTACCAGTACAATCCCACAACCAAGACAGAGCACAAAGAAGGAAACAGAGATCCACTTTTAACTACAAAGGATTTATCTGTGATAGACTATATGAATTTTAAAACCTTTGGCTAAAACTGCTTGTTAGTAACATTTTTAATGTTGGTTGGTATGGAAATGTAGATTTTTACACTTGGATTTCAGGTGACAGTATTTACTCCCAAGACCCTGCATAGCTTTATCACCAATCCTTAAGAGTGTGCTCTATAATAAAAACACCTGCTTGCCACATTTGGATTTCTACTGAGATGCATGTCTGATTTCTAATGCTAACTGAAACAACTTTCAATTAAATAAAATCCACATTCAGAAGTGTGAATTTTTATGTAAAAAACAGTGTTGTACTTCAGGTCAAAATTCAATGTAAGTGAATATTTCCAAATTAATTTTAATCTAGCTTGCTCTGACAGAAGAGTCCTGACAGAAGAGCCAGGAACAAGAGTGCACAAATTCTATCAGGAGTCTTTGGGCAGGTGTTAGCCAAGCCCCGCTCCCACAGCTTTGCTGCTTGTATCCAATGAAGCAAGTTCAGGCCACATCCCACACATTCCATTAATGTGAATGACACTACACACACAAGTATTACACATTCCATTGGAATCCTCCCGAGTTTAACCCAAATTACAGATGCTCAGCAATAGCTGAAGGAGACCAACATCAAAAGAGCTCGTATTTCTAAATAGTGTAAATGTTCTTTTACACATCCAACCTAAGTAAGGGAAGAGGTCAGTTAGTTCCAACAATGAGGGTACCCTTTAGTGGAAAGGGAGAGGACATGAGAGAACAGATACACCTAAGTAACTGAGAGAAGGTAAGTACAAACAAGATAAATTTAAAATAACCAGCAAACACCACACAGAGAATACTCCAGCAATGCTGAGAAACCATAAATCTCTAAGTGCTCTGTTACACTTAAAATTAAACCTGTTTAATAGAGCATAAACTAGGAAATATGTACATCAAGTTTCCCCAGTTAGCTGTAGATCCAAAGATTAAAGTTATGAGAATAATCACAGGATAGCACCATGTTTTGACAGTCTACTATCTGCACAGGAAATTTTAATTTGAAAAGGCAAGGTAAGAACACACCCCAGCTAAGAGAAAATAGAGTAAATATATTAAGATAGACACTGAAATGTTTGAACTATTTCATAAATTTGCACTGAAGTCTCAAGTCTAAACATAAGGATATAAAAAGGCACATCAGGATTCCCAAACAGCAGTAACAGTAATATTACTACATACTTGCAGCACATTAAGGAGAAAAGAACCTGACCTTTTTTATGGTGTTAAATTCAATTTAATCCAGAATTCCAAGCAGTGAAAACAATCATTTGTTAACTTCATCATCATGATGAAAATATTATACCCATTCATTTAAAAATTACAATTTCTACTTTTAAGGTTGCTGTCCAACTTAAAAGCATAAGATTAAAACTGAGTTCACAAGGAATAAAAGTATGCATCTTTTTACCAAGGTTAACATTGCAAAAATGCTCAATTTTAACACTTGCACAAGTACAAAACACCTGGTCTCAGCTGCCTTAAGAAATGCATCAACATTAAATATGAAAAATCCAAACCTGTAGCAGCAGAAGGTTCTTGAGTTCTGACAGGAACAGAGGAAGACTCAGTGTCTTCAGATTTTTCTTCCTGCAAACTGGCATCTGTACTGATTGATGTGCTATGCAATGTGTTTCCAGGAGATCCTTGTTCACCCAAACTTTGGTCAGATTCAACAGCAATTTCTAACTGGACTAGAATGAGCAAAAAATTTCCCCTGAGTAAAATGCATACAAAAGCATACTTCAGAACACTGGAGGTGGGGGAGGAGAGGGAATCCTCATCACATTATAATGGAGAAAAAGACCCATCCATGCTCTTGACTGCTTGCCCTTGGTCACATAAAATTTTTGCAACATAACTTGTAGCAGGCCTCTAAACTTACACCAGCTGCTTAGAAACACTCAAGATAGGAAGGATCTCAAACCACTACAAGAGCTCCCTCAAAAGGAAAGGCAGTAAAGCACATGGCAGAAAAGAGTGTTATCTCAACCCTGCTAAGCATAAAAGCATCCCATTTGATGCTATGAGTGTTCAACAACAGGATTAAACGGTAAGAAATATAAGAGTGGTGTACTAGGGCTGTTACTCCTACAATCTAAAAGTGTTAAAACTTTGAAATTATCTCACTTCCACAATCAGAACTTACATTCCCTACAAAAGAAAACAAATCAATCAAAAAAACCCAAACAAAACTATTTCCTTTGATATTTTTAGCCTATGGAGCTCTCCTTTGCTGGAAGAGCTCCCATCACCCACAGGAAATGCTGACAGAAAAAGGGAATTACTGACAAAAAGGGAATGAAAAGCCAAAAGCAATCAAGGCAGCAGAGCAATATACACTTTCCATGAGTTTTCCCTGCACTGCTGATGCAAACAGGTTTTAATGGCAGATATGGAGCCTACAGGTTAAGCAACTGAAAATATAGTTTGCAACAACTACCACCACCTCATTACAAAAATCCGGAGTACGCTGTGAAGGCACTTACCCTTCTCAGATTCATTTTGGTTACGTACTGCATCTTTCCAAGTCTGAATTTCCGTGGAAGTTGTGACAAGATCGGTATTTAAAATCTCATGGCTAATACTGGATGAGAGTCTTGAAGATCGCCTCCTGATCTGGTCTCTCTCAGCATTATCTGAAGAGTTCTTAAATTTTTCCTGAGCTGGAACAGTTGTATTTAATGGCACTATGCAGTTACAGGAGTACAAACAGACCACAAGCAAACTTTCACGTTCTTTCCTCTCTAGTGACTGCCTTGAAAGTGTGTGTTTTAAGGATTAAAGATAACACCAAAAGCTAAAAAGCCTGGAAAATTAGCCCTGCGTAAAAGCTACAAGAAGTTACAAATAAGCATAAAAATACAGCAAAAGCTCTCAACATTTTTCTTCTAGTAACAGATTTGAAGTATGACTACAGATTAGTATCTTACTAGTTTCTTACTGAGAAAAAAAATTCCACTGAGTAAAATGCACATAGAAGCATACTGCAGAGCAGTGGGGGTGTGTTCATTACATTATAGTAAAACTGGTCTAAATAAGCTGTTCCATGGACGTAAATAATATCAAGAGTTAGATGAGACAACTCAAGATACACAAAAAGCTGTTACTGAGCAGGATAACCTACACACACTGAAGTTTAAGACTGTGGTATTAAGGAGAGGAAAGAGCTTTCTTTAGATCTCCACCTCCATGGAAATTATACTATTACAGAGAATATAATTTTCTTTCCTCATCAGCACACTCAAGTTCTTCAGCCTCCACACAAAGATAAAGTAGAAGCTATTTAACTGCAGTGGCATGAATATTTACATAGTATTAAAGTGCCCTTGCTTCAATCCTCCATCTAATAACTGAAGAGTTTCTACAGCTTCTAAGGCTTCTATAGCCTTCTATATATTGGAGGCAATATAATCACTGCCACCCATATATCTATGAACTTTTGCATCAAGGCTCACAACTTATGCCTCCTTTATCCAAAACCAACTTCCAAGATTTAGGGAGGAATTCAGCATGATGATGCCACATATGAATGACAAATTTATGAAAAACAGGTGCTATATTTCAGTCAACGCATCTATCACAGTTCCAAATTAATACCACAGTTGTTTTATTCCACGCCACCCATTAAGCTTGAATAACTTTTATATTTATACACACACACATAGTGTGAGAGCTGAATATCAAAAAACTCACACAACGTTTTTTCAATCCTGGGACGCTTCAGTGGAACATCACCTCCTTTAGGTATTTTCCGACGTCTTAACTCCAAAGTTATGGGCTGCAGCGTCTGAGAACTTGGCTCTACATATTTAGGTAACAGAAGAAAAATCGATTGAATACAAAAGCTGTGAAAAACTTTAACACAAATTCCCAAGTCTCACAGTCTAAAATACTTGACTTGCATAAATACAGCTTCATCCAGCCTTCTAAAACCCATATAGTAGTATTTAACCCTACTACACAGGTATGCTTTATATTACATGATGGTTACTTGCCTAAAACCAATGTATGGCCAAACCACCAAGGCTCCAAACTTCAGTATGTTCTTGGCTGTCCTGAACAAAAATGAACTTAAATTTTTTTAAGAGTTTCTAGAGATTTAGGCTGTGAAGGAGCAAGATAATTCTTATTCCTTTAGGTAAGTTTAAAAGTGTTCTGGTACACACCTAAACATTTAAGCTTGGCTACATACCGGTGGGAGATGTAACTGGTGGTCTGCCACGCTTTCGCTTAGTTTCTTTTGCATTTTCCTGTGGACTCTTTACCTTGTCATTCTCAGGCTTCTTCTCAACTTGTGTATCTACTGAATATTCCATATCATTCTCTGATATATTCTCTTTATCTTCTTTTCCATTCTTAGATATATTCTTTTCTGAGATCTTGCCTTTTTCTGAGATGACTATAAATTTTCCCTCTTTATCAGGTTGTTTAATTCGTTTCTCAGTCTTTAATGTCTTTTCATCTTCGTCTTTCTTTGCATTACCTGTTGCTTTCCTCTGCTCTTTAAATTTCTCCTGGTTTTCAGGAGATGATGGAATTTCATTACCTCTTTCCTTAGGCTTAGCATCACTCACAATATTCTAGAATAAATAGATTGACAGGAAAATCAACTCACTGTAGTCTAAAAGCCAACCCTCCCCTTCGTATTTAGCAGACCTGCATCTTTGTCCTATTTTTCAAGTGATAAAAGTACACACACTATTACAACCCACAGATTAAAACTTAGAGGCACCCGAACTGGTGAAGGTGCACAATGTGAACAGAACAGGGCACCTTGCAATAGCAGAAGACACTTGCTGTTCCTTTGCTCCCAGCAGTAGGCTGGGTCCCTACCAGCTTGTGCAGTACTGCATAAAACCTACTTGGGTCACTGCAGAAAGAGTGGGAGTCACAAGCAAAAAAATGGCAGACAGCTCAATCACTTGTAAGTGCAAACTCTTCTTTCACAGAAGAGTCTCATTCAAAATTGACACATAGTATACTTGCACTAATCATTGCTGCTGATACTGCTAAGGCTACTCCATGTCCCTTCCCCTTTTGTGATCAGGCTTTACATCACTGGGAAGGGGCAGGGAAGATGATGCATACTGATTATGTTTTTCCCCCTTCCAGTGATCCTGCTACAGGCTGTCCCAGATGAAGAGAAATCTTCTAGCTTTGCATATGGATTAATAATTTATATTTAGCCATGTGTCAACACTGTCTTAAGTTCAACAAATTCTCTCTTCCTGTTGCCTAACTGAAGCATTAAAGAGCAACCATGCTCCTTCCCAGACAGTTCTACAGGGCACAACAATCTTGAACTTTGAACCAGATCAGAGGACAGGCTTGGGGAAAGGAAGTGGAACACGTGATTCAAGCCATATGAAATTCTGAGAATCGACTTAAGACCAACCATTTCCTTGTAATGCACTGCATTGTGCCTCGTCCTACTCCAGTATTCCTGTTATCTGTGGCTTACATGAATTGATACCTTTTAAGGTATTTTCAGACCATAGCCTTAAGAAGTAATACTGCTGCACTGAAATGGTGAACATGCAATCTGCTCCATCCTCTATAATATTATTTCAGCCATACTTGGTACAGATGTGATTTTTATAAAAGTCACTGTTTTAAAGAATGAAATCAAATTGCTGTCTATTTCATGAAAACAGGTAAAGGGGAAGGAAGTCTTTCACATGTCTGAGCACTCCCTTTACCAGACATCCTGTAAGTTTGTATTCTGTAAATTCCATATGGGAGGAACTTCAGGGGAGAGGCTTCAGCAGCAACTGAAACATCAGCGGAAAACAAACAAACAAAACACAAAAAACCCACCCCAAACAAACAAATGAACACCTACCACCTCAAAAAACAACCCCCAGGCAACTATGTTTCAGCTCTTTCCATGCTTACAAAATCATCTGATTTGAACCAAGAAACGGTACTGGAACACTCCTAAGCCATCCTAGTCAAAATATTCTCAAGAAACTGAATAATGAATACGGTATGTCTGAATTACCTCTTGGTGTTACTGAACTCTCAAAAGTTGTGTGTACTTGCAAAGGCACATTCACACTGTAACAGGTCATTAGCATTTTACCATCATTGTTCAACATAGCCAGTTACACACTCTACACAGGGACAGAGTAATACTGTAATTAAAGGAATTATGACCTACTTACACTTCTCCCTTCAGGAACTGTTAAGGAAAAAAAGTGCTCCAAACCACACAAGTACTAAGATCTGAGCCATGTGTGCCTTCATGACTACACTCCCTCCTCCTGAAGAACAGACACAAGGCACCTCCTCTCCACTTCCAACATGCTGCTACACTACTGCTGTACCTATTTTTTCTGATTCTTGAGCACTCCAGTGGGTGAAGTATTTTTTTTTAACTTTACTTCTGGTTGTATAAGTAGAGCTCACTAGGAAATTCTCACTTCTTGCTTTTCTATGCTAAAGGACAGAAAAAATGTCCTATCATAACTCAGGAGATTCTCTTGGCCTAAGAGAAGAGAAATCTTCTTGGACAAAGGATAAAAGAAGAAAACAGAAAGAACCAACCAAAAACCCCTTTCATCTCTTTTCAAAACCTTTCCAAAGCTATGCAGAATCATGAAACTTCCTAAAAGAGAGACAAAATTTTTGTTTACTTATGCAGAGTATTTCTTCAGATTGTTCAACTCCATTTATTTAACACTAAATATCATAAAAACATTTCTCATGGAAATGAAGATTCTGTAGTAGTTCACTTGTGAGTATTAATCAACTTTCCACCAGACACAATGATAACCATTTAAAAGCTATTAAGGGCACTTTACAGCAAATGTGAAATAGTGTTTCCATCCCAGCCCGGCAGATACAGAAATCTGGAGGACTGTCATACCTCTCCACAACAGCGACAAATACAAATTGTACCAATGACATTCATTACTGGAATCTGTGTTTACTGGGGGTTAGGATTCAATTTCTTTGCTCAAAGTTTCAGAAAACTAAAGGCAGAGAGCATGACCAAAAAACCCACATGCTACAGTTACCACACAGGAATGTGTGGCAAGAGATCAGACTTAAAACCCTGTCTGTAATGAAAATTATTCTGAAGCAGTATTCAAGAAGTTTTAACCAAGTTACTCAAGACCAGAACTTGGTCAGCCTTTCCTACCTGCCTCTACATGAAAATCAAAGTACAGAGCAGCACTTCTTCCTCCTCACTATCAGCAGGACAGTTTCTATCTTTTAAAATGTAATGGTTCACTACTACTTTCTGTCATGAGCTGATGGTTGAACCCACTGTGCTGAGTAAATGAAGGGTTGGTAAAACAGCCAAAACACCAAAGGAAAACAAGGAATAGTCAAAAAAAGCTGATCTTCTCAAAGTTGTGAGGTGAAAGAGTAATAGCCATGTTCCTTAAGTGTCTCATGAATATTAAGCAGTTACTTTGGGAAACAACAGTTTCTGTCCACTCCATAGTTGTCACTCCTTTATTTTTTTTAAGTAATCTTGAACAGGTAAAACAATCACAGCATGATTCAAAACCTTATCACTAACTTTAGTATGTACATTCTGAATTTTCCAGTGACTTTTAGAAATCTGTTTTACTTATATACCTATGACTTCTTTAGCTCAAGAGGTGCATTCAAAGAACCTGAGAGCTTTGCAAATCATACCACAAATATTCACATTTCATTCCAAGGGATTCCCTTTAATGAAGAGGAAATGAAGTCCCCTTTTCCCCTTTGAGATATCTATCACCCCTTCTCATTTTAAAGGACTTCATTTCAGACATGCTGTGTTTTAGCAGTAAAGGTTTCTCATTAATTTCACATTTTGTAATTCACCAAATCCAGCCACATGAACTGCTCATTTAAGAATATACCAGCTGCACAAACACCATACTTACCTGATCCTTGGAAAAAGCTTTGACATGAATGTTTTTGACTGTTTGAACTACACCATCATAAAATTTCACAGTGTATGTACCTAAAATATGAAAACAAAGTGTAAGAGTTCAAAGATCAGAAAATATTTAACACAGCACCAGCTAACAGCTCCAATACTCCAACTACACAATTAACCCCATATGAAAGCTGCTTTACCTGTGTGGTCAGAACCCTCAACACAGAGCTCCTATCACAGGCCAGGGAGACACAGCAAAGTTATCTAGAACAATTCTAGTCAAATAAAGGTGCATGTCTAAGCTTAGAGTTGCTCCTCAGATGCACCTTACTGACAAAACCTCAGAATATTTTTGGTGGAATATTCCAATATATAATTACACAGCCCTTTTCTCCTCGATCTTACAACACCGACAATCTAAAGCAAGCCCAGCATTAGAACAAATCATTCACAGTTCCCCCATCCCTTCTGGGGGATTTTTAAGGGGATTCTGCAGCTCTGACAATAGGTTTCATTGCGGTTTATAAGCAGTAACAACAAATTTAAGAAACTTTTCCCACATACATACTTAAAGCATGTACTGACTAGATATCCCAGCAGAAAGCTTTTTTCTCATAAAAAAGATAAGAGGTTAAAAAAGTTAATGACAGACTAAAACACGTAACTGAAAATGCAATTTTTCACAGCTGTTTTCCATCTGCTGTAGTATCTCCCCACCTAAATGAGATTCCAGCACAATTAGAAATACATGACTACTAAGTGTGACAAAAGCAGGAATCCTTACCATCTTTGTTAACAGAAGTAACTTTGGCTGGATAGAAGCGACAGTCAGACCAGCATGCCAATACCCGATCATTGATATGAAATCCCTACAAAACAGCAGTTAACATTGTCTTCATCTGAGAATTACTGAAACATACAACTTTATTAAAACATTTCAGTTACTAGCTTTCCAATGTTTAGAAGAAATCATAAAATTTACACAGCAGGTAACACAGCAACAGTGAAGCATTTTAAAGGTCATCATTCAAACAAACACACATTAAACTGTTACACACACAAATGTTCTCAAATTTCTACTTACTGCACAACCTTCTTCCTCATGCAACCCTTCTTTTCTTAACTGTATTTTCTCTAGGGGACGCAAGTAAGGACTGTCCCAACAAAACCATTCATCATATCTATGGTTCCAGCGCTTGAAATGGATAAGTACTTTCCCCTCTTCATAATCAATTTCTTCAATATGTGCTGGATACCTAGTCAAAGGTAGATTAAAATATTTTAATTATGAATAAGGTAAACTGTCTCAGACACTTTATACAAATTAACCCTGGTTTAGCTCCTCCAATCATATTAATTTGATGTACACTTATATAAGCAATAAAGATGCTACAGAATGACAGAGCAAAGCACGTAAGAAAACCCAAAACTGAACAGCAAATGCAAACATTGCCTGCAGCAAGGGAAGACAACTAAGGAGTTCTTAGTTTGGGGCTGGAAAAAAATTTATCTACAGATTCAGAAGTCAGAAAGACTTTCCCTATATCTAGACATATAATATTTGACAAAATCAATAACTTCACTTCACTTTTGTCAAGAGTAACACTTGGGTGCCAATACACTCACTTCTCTAAGACATCCATCACCAGGCACCATGAATCATCTACTCAGTGTAACAGCAAAAACCCAGCAGGCACACTAAATGTAATTTAAGTTTTAGATTCTCAAAGTTAAATTTAATCTGCAAAATCCTGAGATTTTTAAATATAAATTTCTTAGTACATTAGTAGTAGGGGAATCTGACATGAGTCAAATTCAAATGTCTCTGATCAGGAAGACCTTGTAAACTCTCTTTCTTTAAATTGCATTGGTAATTTGTAGCTTTGGTACAGATTTCAGAATCACAGCTATTTCACTATCCCAACTAAACATAACATTCCAAGTACAAAGCCTTCCCTTCCACAGTAGTAACATCAAGAGAACATTTCCATTTGTTGGTGTTTTCAATATTCTGGAAGAAAGACAAGGCCTCAGTGAATTCTTGAACAAAGGGCTGAAGACAAAACTCAAATCCACAAGTATTCTTTATCTGGTAAATCACATTTGAAAGATAGAAAAAGTGGTACAAAGAAGTGGCATCTTGAAAAGATCAAGCATGATACTAACAGTAAAGCCTAGACATGTAAGAATTAAGACTCAGATACAACCCAGGAAACCATTCTACAACCGTACACAAAGAGAAAGCAAACCTACCTACAACTGAAATCCTCCAGCAGATCTAAGACATGTCCAGTCATGACTTCAAAAAAGAGCTATAAATAGGCCACACTAGAGACTTACACTGCAACTACACATTAAGGATACACACTGCCACACAAGTCAAACTATGCCATTAGTTCATCCCAATGTATTACCAAAATGCATGCAGCAAAGACTTTGGAGGAGAGGAATTCCAATGGGAGATATTTATGCCAGGGACATCTGCAACTGGTTACTAACTTCTTGAGAAAAAAAAAAAAGAAGCTTCCTTCCTGTGACAATCAAGTTACTTTGTATTTACGTAACTCAAGTACTGTCCTCCACAAGTTCACTAGGGGCAGTAGTCACAGTCACAACCTAAACACCTAAACAGATTATTTTTGGATATCACTAAGTACAGGTAATGACAAAAATCAGCATCCCATTCTCTACAATCTGAGAGCAGCAAAAACAGATTAAGAAATCCCAGATCCTCTCAACAAGAGAGCAACCAGAAGGGTGCGCTTGCCATTGGGACTGCAGTACATCTAGGACTCAGATTTTCAATGATGAAGAGGGAAGCTGATAAAAAGGACAGAACACTGACTCAGTATCGAGCTAATCCTGTCCAAGCAGATAACCACCTCTAGGAAGCACAATCCACTTTCTACCATTGAGACGAGACAAGCCCAAGTTACAAGAGCCAACTAACTCAATGAAGCAAGAAGACTGCTCCCTGCTTCATATCCAGCAAAAGGATGCACTTTCTCCACCAGAACTGTCATCCCAGAATCACACATCAGTACCATCTGCACCTAACCCACTTCATTAACAGGCGTCAAGATAATCAAGAAAAGCATATCTGACAATGAGACCAAATTTCAGTCTACCTGAGTAAGTGTGGTTGAGCTAGATCTTTCAGTTCTTGGAGAACATGCTGCAAAGCCTCAACATCTTCTCTTTTTGAAGCAATAAACATCAGTTAACATACAATAGAGTGCTCTTGACTAAAGTAGTAAAACTATTACAAGCTGTGCTAGACCTATCCATGAACTCTGACAGACCTTGACACCACTTTCCTTTCAGATGAGAGCACTGGCAGCTACAAAACAAAGCAGAAAGGGTCACAGAAAGGTTCACAGGTTCTCAACAGCTCTGAGCACCACACACTGACAGGCCAAGCTTCCTTCTTCCCACACCTTTTGTAGAACTGAGCAAGCACACATCAGGAGGCGCAAGTGCTCACAGATCTATACAGAAGAGTAACAGAACATTACCCATACACTTCTTCCAAATAGCCTGTTAACATACATAGGAGTAGAAGTAACTTCAAAGAAATCCAGGCTTGTTTATTGAAAAAAAATAACCTGAGAGCATACACAAAGTGAAAGGTCAATAGCTGAAGCCTGGATAAGGCCCCAGAGAACAACTAAGATATGTCTAGGGTGGCCCAACACATCCTCCCCCAAACCACAAAGGAAGTATTCAGCTGACTCAATGGGTATTCAAGACAGCTAAGGGATCCTGGGTAAGAAAATTTCAAATGGTATTGATATAAATACTTATCTGAACACTGTGAAACTGGAGACAACACCTTGCAACATACAGGAAGGGCAAAACAAGTCCTTTTCCAGATCAATTTGAAAGGAATGATGCACTCAAGGACTTATGAACTGGCTAAACAGTAAGGGGAAAATCTCTACGATGCCCAAACTGTTGGCATTAGTTTTCTAAAAACCTAAGGAGGCAATCAAAAGCTCAAAGAACTAAATAGACTGGTTAGCAATAACTGGCAACCTCAGACTATAGCTGTCAAAGCACAGCAAACAGTATGAAAATGGGTTTATGGCAGACAAATGTACAACTACCCTCTTCTGGGAAGAGGTAAATATCTGGAAATTCCCTGGACTAGGTCTGTTTCCCTTCTCTTTCCTACACACCACAACTGAATTGCTATAAACCCCCACTCCCTTGAACTAGGAAAGGACAAGCTTAGTGCAGTCAAAGCAATGCAGAGAGGAAAGGAAGCATCCAGGAGAACCAGCACGGTGAAGGACAACAGCTACAGTGGTTCATCTTTTTAGTACTTAGACCAATTCCTGACAGCATGAACAACTGGACTAATGGGACTGATAATCTGAATCTTAACCGGGTAGCACCATACTCTCAATATTACTCAAGAGCTGTAACCATAATCAAAACCCCTTTCACGTCCATTTTACCCAGACAATAGACAGAAAAACTTGGAGGTGTCATTACAAGAAGGTAACAAAAGGTAACATCATTTGCCTATTGCAGGCATGCAGTGCAGTCATCCTCTTTTCAGTAAGAGAGGATGTAGCTAGCCACCACTCAATCCATTTAAATGATTCAATGCAAAAGGTTTCAAAAAGTCAGTTCAGTTGGGACAGTGTGCCCATGTCCATGGCTACAGCAACCCCTCTGTGATCTCTCCACTCAGGGCTGCCCTACTGCAGCAGTCCTCCTCCTTCATCCTCTAATACTCCAGCACAGCACTATGAGACCTTTCAGCATCCAGAGAGGCTATCTCCCTATAGCAAACTGAGGCAACAGGCAAATCTTTCATGACCGTTTTGATGCATCAACCCAAGCCCTAAGAACCTAAAGTGAAACACCAAAAGTACTCATTGTGCTCCCTGGAGTTCAAGTATACAACATGACACACAACTGCACCAGGAACTGCAGCACACTGCTAATATGCTATGATTCCAAATACAACAAAGCAACCTCCAGGACGAGCAGCAAATATGCAAAATTCACTTTGCACTTTGACAAGGAGCAGGCTCCACACTGATTACTCTGCTGGCATACAGTGTTTTTATTTCACTAGGGTCGACAAGACATCCAAACATCCTGGAAGTCCTTGACTAGCAACTTGGAGCACAAGCCATTGACATGAAAGAAAGGTATATGGCATATATGACATGAAATATTTTCCAAAGCATCACTGCCAGTAAACTGTCAATAGTGGCCATGAATTTACTGATGTATTTGGTAATGAGAGCAGAAATCAAAGCCAGCACTTTAACTAAAGGAGACTTGTGACTATGTTTTAGCACCAAGAGAGCAATAAAAGTACACACAAGAGAAGTTTGGACCTTCAAAGGTTTAGCATTGGGAAAAGCAAGTGTCAGCGAACAGAAAATCCTGTGACCCCATAGGAGAGCACGGTAACCATACCACAAAGTGGTCCTGTTTGCACAGGGGCAGATGAAAGCAGCAGAGGAAAAAAACCAGTCTGCTGTCCTCTACAAACCCACACCCAGTGAGCTGTGTCAGCACTGACAGCTTTGCTATGCCCCTAGCTCTTAAAAATTTTGATTAAGAAACCGTGAAAATGCAAATGCACACGATCCAGGGTTCAAAGCTTAGCAAGTAAATGAAAGATTTCAGAACTGGAGAGTTCATAACCAAGTTGTGAGACCAGAGTTGCAAAGCACTGTGTGCAGGACAGGTAATCTAAGATCAAGTGTTTCCAAAAACCAAAGAACATGGAACAAATAGCACACTCCAAATTCAAATTTAAGCCAACGGATATGCAGAAGGTGGAGCAGGTTGTTGAATTCCCCCCTACAAACTTTTCCCATGCGAGTGTTATTATGTACACTCAAACACTGTTATTGAGCAAACGTCAGAAGAATAAGAGTCATGGACACAAGTTATTAGCCTTACTCAAACACCAGCTACACCAAACTGCATCTTTAAAAAGCCTACATTACAGACAGGCTAAGAGATTTTATTTTTGTAAGCTGACCTTCTTGCTATACTAACAAAACTCAAGAATACAGAAAATGCAGGCAAGTTTAAATCAGTGCTTACCTACACAACTCTTGGATACACAGCTAAGCCAAATTAACGTGTGAATAGGATTTAATATTCATACTTTACATTCTTTATGGAAAGAGCTATGTTTTCTCATTTCACAATTTCAATGCCTTTGTACCTGGAGAGAACATGCTCTGCATGCAACCAAGACATTTTGGAATAATAAATCACATGTCTAAGGCAGCGCACCGTCTTCCCGAGATGCCCAAATAGTTTTCAATACTGACTTTGCACACTTCACCTGTTGGCAGGTTCCAGAGCTTTAAGTACAGTCATATCTAACCCACACAGATGTCTTAATAAAAATCAACTACAGGTGATTTCTGGAAAGAGAAGTTATCTACACAAGCTAACAAAACCAAATTAATTCCTGTATTTAGGAAGTCTTTGGCAATTTTCATTTTATCTCTCATTCACTGAGAATTATTAAATGCTAAGTTTTGAGCTAACTACCTGAAATGTATAGAGTTAGAAAATTCAAAGTTAGCCTAAGTAATTTGTAGGCTCTTTTTCATCTTCCTAATGCAGTGGTTTGTGAAGAAAAGTATTCTTCGTCACAACTGAGAGCTGCAAGACAGGCACCAGACCAGACTTGTTAGCTTTGAACATGTTTCTCCACACAATTCTTTAATTCTAAAGCTAACCACCCTCAAATGAGCACAGGCCTAACAAACTCAATCAGATTTCAGAGCCTATGAATTCACAATAGCACCAGGAAAGGAAGCAGCAAGGATATTCTGTAGTGCAAAGAATTTATTCTTCTGTAATATCTGCTCTGCAATACTAAGTACAGCATAGAACTTAAAGGGTGACTTCAGGAGAATGAGCCTAAAGTACAACTAGATTTAGGAGCAGTCTTATTCCCAGATACAACACCAGTACACTTCAGCATCTATTGGCCATCTCAAGCACTGGTATATAAACTTTTATAAATTAACTACTTTCCGACAAACCAATGACTACAACTCTAAATATTGAACCAATACAAAATGTTTACGATAGTAAAGACTTAAAATTAATATAACATGAATGGTTTTAAAAATATACCAGTTTTTTAATCTGTCACGGGCTTCCAACTGGGCTCCCACCTCAAAGTTGATCCCTCTTCTATTCGGAGGATGTTTTGTCATTTTGTAATATCAACACTGCTGATTTTATTCCCCTGAAAAATGCAATTAAATATCAATCAAGATATTAAATACTAATCAAGACATACACAAAATAAGCTTATGCACTATAATTCCCAGAAGCCAGATGTTAAGGAACCGCTGTAATTTTGGTTTGCAGAAAGTAAGGGGGCAATTATCTTTTAAACAAGGGTTCCCAAGTGACAGTGTGCAGGATAATTCCAAAAGTGTATTCAAAATGGCAGCTATTGGACCATAAAAGAGTGAAGCTCAGCCTCTATCCATTGGTCCAAGCTCCAAGTCAATTAAGAACCACACAACCCAGTGTTTATTCACAAATGAGATGAAAGTTTCATAATATTTTCTCCCCCCTCTCCTTTTTAAAAACAAGGAATCCAGTAAACAGGAACTGGGTAAAACAAACACAATAACAATCTTTCAACAGCTACCACATTAGCGAAACACTATGGAACATTATGTCACCTCATCACTACAAGTGCAGTGAAGTTCAAAGACATTAGAAATACGTATATTTTTTAAACCAATTTTAGAAGACTCTCTATACTCCTTGTATATTTGCATTGTTTTTGTCCAACTTCTTTGTTTTAACCAGAATATTAAAAAGTCTTAATTAATATTTGTTTCCAACAGATAATATAAAAGTTTAAGAAATCTTACTCTAGTAGCTTCTCTCAAGGTACACATAGTGAGAAAGCCTGGTCAACAGCTGTTTTTCCTGATCTTTTTGTCAGTTGTTTCCCACAATTTTAAGATACAAATTATGATCCATTCCTGTAGTCTTCAAGCTCACAAGATTCAAAAAAATAAGTAAGACTTATTCAATATCACTGTCCTTATAGTAAAGCTATATCTTGAAGATTCAATTACAGATGGACAAAATTTATTTGAGTTAAAATAAAAAACCTAGTCTTGCACTACATAAGCAAGGAGACATGCACAGAAATAAGCACTAGCATTTTGGTTCACATAAGGCATAAAGAGCAATGGTATCAACTAAGCTGCATCTACAAAAATACTAACATCGTGAAGAATTACTCTAATTTCAAGTGTGGTTCAGAAATCACAGATCTTTTAAGAATATCATAGAGCTTTTACAATAGAGAAAAGCTACTCCTTCACCACACTTTTTAAGCCAGGCCATTTGCCAAGGGCTGGACACAGAGACAGCCTAACCACCTCCATTCAACCACCACAGTGCAAAAAAACTTCTCTTTTGAAAGGTCATCTGCTGCCTTCCTCTAAAACAGTGCTTTTAAACTGATCCTCACCTCTATATTAAAGCAGCCTGCAAGGGTATAGGGGAAAAAATACTATTGCCTGTAAGTCTGACTTACAACAAAAGACAAAATAGTCTAGCTACCCAGGAACTGAAAAAATTTAATTTCCTAGAGTAATATCTGATAACAGACTGAGCTCTCACAGTATCACACTGGACCTGAATCAGCCCAGTCTTCTAATGGTTGGGGCAGGAGTACGTAACATTTAATTGGGAAAGGAAATTAAGAAAAACTTAAGATGGTTGGGATTTTACAGTTTATGCTGCATCAGAATGCAGAAGTTGAAAATAAAGAAAAAGGCAGCAAATGCAAAGCTGTATTTTAAGAGGTTTATCCACACTCACCTCAAATATCCACTTTTTTTTGCAGATTTACATCATTTAAATACCCCTTTCTCACACTAGCAATAGAATTTCATGCCTCCAAACATGGAGCAGATACACATTTTGCTTAACACTTGAAGAAATGATAGCTGCAAGGTGATTCTTTCCCTAGTATGCTTATTTTTCCTTTTCACTAAGGAGGGACAAACAAAGCCAACCCAGAGGCACTCTTGATGCATTATTTCAGCTTCTCACAGTGGTTCCCTTCAATAAGAGCTGCCATCTGATGCCACCTCATGCAAGGGATTCATCTCAGCTCACCTCCATGGGGCTGGAGAGGAACACACACATCTCCTGACTTCAGTAACAGGATCACACACAATAGGGCTTCCGTAACACATTCATTTTGGTGCAGAAAAGTCTTACTATGGTTTCATTCAAATATTTTTAAAATATGAGTATCACAACTAATAGGAAATGTGAAGAAAACAGCCAAAGCCATTGAATCAGAATTACAGAGGCAGCACATTCCATGAAAATCTGAACACAGCTAGTCAGCTAACACCAACATTAGTTAAAGCACACATTAACTGCACTTCACTAATTCATCTAAGCTTGTTAGAAGGCAGTAGGTCACAAAGTTGAAAGAGAGAAAAAATTTTGTGAGCAAAAATCTCATATCATTGGCCCCTCCTCCCAAGTCTTCATTTCTCTCCCCTCCCAAGTTACAAAACTTGGCCTGCTTTGGGTTCTCTCTCACATCCTACTACTGGCTTGCACTGTGGTCCTGCTCCTCAGACCATGAAAGCAGGCAGGCTTTTCCATTTACAACCAATTTCAGGAACACCTTTCTCAAGCAGATGTATGCTTGGCAGAACATTACATGAGATAAATCACTCAGTAGAGGGTCTCAACCATTTTACCCCAAAATACCCAGCCTTAGAGCAAGACTGAAACCATGAGACACAACTTTTACTGAGAACCATGACATGACTCTGTACAAACTAGGCCAAGAGGCACTGCTAAAAAACGCTTCACCAGCATGACCATGACCATACTGGTAACTTCATTTCTCAGAAAGCAAGCACTGAACACAGGGCCTTGCCTTCTTTGAGGTCTTATGTTTCTGCTCCTGTCCTCTCCAGCAAAGATTGCTTAAAAACCTTGAACTACTTTAAAACAGCTTGTCAACAAACAACCCCAGATTGATCAGACATTCATAGCTACAACTTGGAAATAAGAATACTTTGCCAGAACATCTCTCCTAAAATTTTCTTCACCAGAAAATCAATTTGTATTAACTTAGTACCTAAACTGACACATGAACGGGAGTTCCGCTCTGAGAATACATTTATCCCATGTATTCAAGACCATGATTAAAACAAGGAGACTAGACCTACCCCAAGAGCTTTATGGCCTTTCTCCAAAACTTCCTACTTCTCTATGAAGATCAGATCTGTTTCAGGACCAAATACTTCAGGATTTAGATAAGTCACTACTTCCAAAACAAAATGTTTCTAAATCTATATTATTGAAATGCATGTTATTTAAAAGAGACAGTCTTTTCTTCTCCATCGAAGTCATCATAAGGTAATTAAACTTTTAAAGACTATTCAACTATTCACACAGGTATCAGTGAGGAAGGTACACTTACCTCAGGGCAATGCAGATATTATACATATTATACATAAAATACATTCATATTGATCCCTTCAGGGATCCCAATTTTGACTCCTAAAACAAGCTTTCTCTGCTAACACTGCAGGTCCTGTAGTTCTTACTTTCTCCAGTTTTAGGCTCCGTCAGTGCAGAGCTCCAAACCTGGCATATCACCAAGTACCAACAGAAGTGGGCTCCTCTGGCGACTGAAAATCTGTTTAATATGATCAGACAGAGCAAACCCAAGCAGTTATGGCAAACTTTCACTAATAACAGCCTCTACTGTTTCCTCTGTGGAAACTCCAAAATCACTGCAGCCTTTTCCAAACCACACCTACCCTAGCAAAACTATTTTCCAAATCCCTGTGGAGTGATTAAACCATTCCTTTATGTGTCACATGAAAACCCCTTCCTTGAAATCAGCCCCACTTTCAAGCTTCATTCTGTCTCAGTGCTGCTTCATAAGCAGTTCAGAAGAAATTCAACTCACTTTCTCAATTCAGACTATTTCCTTTATTTTTTTGTGCATCCATGCCAAACCCAGGAATTTCCCCCCTTTGCCGTAATGATACAATAAAGAAAAAAAGAGGAACACCATGAAAAAAAACCCCATAGTTTTCTAACCTGATAAAGGAGCACAGTCAATTTCGACAGTTTGCATAAATGTAACTCTATTCTGCACTGAAAATGTATATTTTATTCTGGATGGGAAGCTTGCTGTCCCAAATCTTAGGAAGCAATCAGTACCTTGGTGGTGATTCCGCAGGACTGCAGGGTAGGACATGTAATAAAAAGCACTGGCAAAACCAGAAAGTAAAAGCAAGAGCTTGTCTTGTATTCTGTGGAGATGCAGCACAGATGTTGCTGACCTGGGGTACTGAAGGCAGCACTGCCACTCCTACACAAACTTGTTTTGTTTCCTTCTAAGACAAAGCATGTTTACAGTTGATTCCACAAAGCTTAAGGCTAAGACTGACTCTGACATCCTCTCTAGCACCACCGCTCCAAATCTGCGGGCACATCTATATACGGAACTGCCAAGGACTAAGTCCACTCACATTTTGTACATCAGATTTTTTTTTACTCTTCAATATAGTTAGTTTTGACCTTTTACTTTTATCATCTGCACCCATGATACCAGCCTCATGTCTCCATCAGTGGCAAAACCAACAAAAGCCTCACCCAGTTCACCCCCTACAATATGCACACCCCCACTGAGAATGGTCAGTCCAAAGAAGTCCATGGTCCCCACCGCAATCGGAACAACTTGCAAGTGGATGACCACAGCCATGCTGTGCTGAAACCACACACCTGCAGATGAGAAAAGGTATGATATCAGACTGCAAAACAGTATTTACAGACACCATTTACACTATACAATCCTAATGGCATCTTAAGAAGACTAAGTGGAAGTTTCACAAGCACCACTTAAACTGTATTGGCACTGGGAAGCTAATTACAACAGACTTTTATTGCCTGCAGACAAAAAACCCTCTGCCTGGCAGGTTTTGACTACAGCAGCAGTGCTACCATGAAGTATGCCTTACTGTGTTTTACCCTACGCATAAAAACAGATATAGAACTCCTATACCTGCTAAACATGTTAACCCAAGAACAGCCTCTGTTCATCCAAGGATGCCTGCTCCTGCCTCTTGTTGGGTTATCATTTCATAGGTAGGTTACTGTTTTCAGATGTGACCGTAAGTATCAGATGATGTCCTTCACAGCGGTATCTCAAACCACCATGCTTAAGATATCCAGGCATGTTTTTGGGTTTGGAATTTTTTTTTAAGTAACAGGAACAAGAAAGATTTAAACTAGACAGGAAGACCTGACACTGCAACAAATTTCAAGGAATACTGCATCACCCCCTTTCTTCCATCCAAAAGACACATTTCAAACAAGACACTGGACTATACGCAGTTCTTATTTGCACGATGTAGCATTCTCAACTACCTATTCACCAGCACTTAACTGGGTTTAAAAGCTTCCCAGATTCAATTAACAACTACATAGGTGAACTGTGAGCCACACAACACAGAAACTGGATCCTGAACTGATACTTAATATCTCTTTAACAAGAATGCTGAACAGCTTATTCCTCACCACTAACATTTCCTCAAACCATAAGATTTGAGAACTTGATTTCAGTCCCCTACTTTTTCTCTGGTTTATACACTTAGATTATGAGAACTGACCAGTAAAAATCTACATTTGCTTTTCTCCTCAGGCAGAACCAAGGCCATCCCAAAGTACTTGGTAACAAAACTGAAAAGGTGTTACATGAATGAGCCTCTGAACAAGATCCTCACTCTCTCCCTGAGATTACAGGGCCTGGAGAACATAATTTTTCATCCCCTCAGCAACATCTCATGTAACTGTGCTGTCAGTTTCAACTGGTGCTGAGACTGGGATAGACTAACATGGAAGCAGAAATTATGAATATAAGCAATTCAACAGAACAAAAAAAATCTATAATGAAATCTATTTGAATTACCAAGTGCAATTAAAGAAATTAATAATCATTATTGAAAACAATTATTTTCAGTCATTTGATCATGTCCCATGTTCTGGCTTCCCCTCTCTCTTCCTGTTACCACCAAAGATAAAAAACAAGCATCTAAGCACTGAACAAACAGAAAGAATTTGGAAAAAAGTTTAAGTCTCATAAAATAAATCAGGTTTTTCCTAAATGAAGTAATATTAATGAAAACCTACTTTAATGAGACTGTATTTTCTGTTTAAGAAAAAAAAGGCAGCCTTTAAGAATAGAAGAATTCAACACAGGTAAGTCTTGCAGAAGCACTGTGGATAGTATTCAAGTAAAATCTGAATTTTAAAGCAAAATTTCAAAAGCTTCAGGAAAAGCCACAATAAAAAAAAGGATCTATGCTTATACTCACCAAGAAACTTGTTTATGTTGCTGCAAACATTCCAACCAGTGCTGTGTAACTACAGGAAAGGAAAAATAAAAACACATGAATTCTGAGACTAAAAGCAGTTCAAAAAAATATTCTCTCCACAGTCAACAGTAGCTCCATAATATAATAACACCTCTAGAACAAAAATTTAATGTGAAAATATTTCAGTACAGGTCAGCAGGCTGCTGTGATCCAAATTAGAGAGACGCTTAAGAGACCCTTACAGACACATTCTCTCTGCATATTCACATCATATTTCTCCATCATTTATTTATCAGTTGTCACCTAAAAGTCACCAATAACTGAATTGTGGTGAAAATCAAGACTGTATAATTCTACAAGTCTAGATTTGTAGAAAGCCATATAGAACATAAAAGAAGATGTAGAGGATTTAAATCAGATTTTACTGTTTCATAACTTTATCATTACTCCTACTTTAGTGTAACAGGTACTGCAGTATTAACAAACTACACATTAACTAAACAGTCCACTCCTGTCACTGAAGACATCCTCAGTTGGAAAATCTACATTCACCACATGGCAGAAAGCGTTAGCTGTGTTTTGCTAATACAAGAATAAACTACAAGTTTCTCCAGAACTGCTTCTTCATCCACAAATCCAATTCCTGTCAAAAAAACGTAGGCTTCCTCACACTGCAGAAGCAGCAAAGACAGCCATTTGAATTGTTCCCAGAAGACCAATTTAGGCTGCAGATTTGGCATTCTAATGACATCACTCCAGGCTTCTCCCTGAACTGAAGCTGCTTTGAAGTGTTGTGGTTTAGGAACAGTATTCTTCCATCAAGTGCTCCTACTTAAAGGAGAATTGGAGGTACAAAATGTAGAGATCATTGGATGAGATAAGAACAATTTACTGAAAACAGCAATAAGAAAATGAACTGTAAAAGTAATGGTATTAAGAACAGAAGTGTACGAGAGGCAAGCAATTCACACATAAATGCTCACTGCAGAGCGTGACAGCAACCTGACCACACCCAAGCCACCCCAATCTGGAAGGGACTCCTTTCCCCCCACCCCATCCCCAGAAACAATGTGAGATGGCACAGAATTTCAGTACAGGTCAGCAGGCTGCTGTAATCCAAACTAGAGAGATGCTTAAGAGACCCTTACACACACAGAGACACCTCTCTGCATATCCACATCAGATTCTAGCCACAACCTCTTCTGGCTATTAGGATATTATCTGTGAAAAATGCATATTTTATGATTGGCTTTTCACAAATATTACAATATTATATGTGTAATGTTAGAAAGTTATGCTGTATTAATTCTCTTAAGTAGTCTGTTAAATATAGTTTTAGGTTCCAACATAATGTGAAAATAGAGACTATGTATGTGGGGGAAGTTTGTTTTTTTTTAGGAATGAGATAGTCGCTTCAAGGAACACCTAAATCTTTCAAAGGGGAGGAATTTATGGCTTCTTATCAGAATAAATTAATTTCTTCAGGCCTTGCTCAGACTCGAAAACGCCAGAAGATTAAAGGAAACAGCTGACATACAGCAGAGTTTCTTGTTTAAACAGAAAGTATGCATAACCATGAAGGATATATGATATGCAACAAGTGTATTGTTTTAAGGGTGATTCCTTTGTTCACAAGTCATGCTTTTTGTGACTTAAGTGTCCGAGAGCATCTGGACGTCCGTAATTCTTTGCTTTTTATTGTCTTGTAGTTGTCCTAACTCTAAACTTTATTACTCTAATTGTATTATTATTTTTATAGCCATTTTATTATTAAACTTTTAAAATTTTAAAAAACAAGTGATTGGCGTTTTTCACATTATCCATTCCTTATTCTGTATCACATACATCATGTCCAAATCCTACCTCTTTCCAACTATACATATACATACATATATTTCCATCATCAATGGCTTTCCTTCCAAGATGTCTGTTGAGTTCATTTAGTCTAAGACTGTGGATTCCATCCAGCCTAGAGGTATTCTAGGGCAGGAGGGCTGGTTGCAAAGTGCATCAGGAATTTCACTGGTATATCTGGAGCAGTATATACACCATGTCAACTGCAGTTATGGCACACAGTAGCACTGTTAATTCACCAACCAGTATTCTACAATTCAACATTACAGACTCATTACAGACTCCAAAAAAATCAAATCCCTTTGAGGTATACACCATGTTTCCTTGTCCCTCTGCATTACCCACAAAAAGCACCCAGGTCTCTCACCTTGAGCAAAAACAACCCCCCAGATGTGCTTGCCTTTGTCTGAGGTAGGACTAACCCAAACTGTCTTCCCTAATATATTCCTCATATTCTACCCCTCATGGAGACTTTATCCCTTTCTATGTAACATGGAGGTTTTGATTGTGAAGGGACCATTTGACTGGTGTAACCTCAAGTGTTAACTAACCAGGTGGCTTTTGCTACAGGTAGATGTCAATGTCCAATAGTAACCCACCCATTACTTTCAATATGGTTGTTAACAGTTCATTATGCTCTTCAAATTTTCCAGAGGCTGGTGCATGTTAAGGAATATGATACACCCACTCAATCCCATAGTATCTGGCCCAGTAATTCTTTCTGGAGTGCCCATGTTGCCACAGGACTTGTTTTTCAAGGCCCAGATGGTGTTCTGGGCAGTGTCATAAGGCATGGGGTAGATCCAACCATCCAGTGGTACCTTCCACCACTGTCAGCACGTAACACTTGCCTTGGTGGGTCTGCAGGAGTGTGATGTAATCCATCTGCCAGGTCTCCCCATATTTATATTTTGACCATTGCCTCCCATACCATAGGCTTTACCCACTTGGCCCTGCTTGACTGCAGTACACATTACACAGCCATGGATAACCTGGAGATGTTGTCCATGGTTAAGTCCACCCCACAGTCATGAGTCCATTTGTAATGTTGCACCTCTTCCCAGATGACATGAGGCGTTACAGGCTGCCCACCTGGAGCCAGAAATAATCCACCTGAGGCAATTTAACCTTGGCAGCCTGAGCCACCTGTTGATTGTTGCAATACTCTTCAGTAGTCCAGCTCTTGGGTATGTGTGCATCTACACAACATACTTTTACAGTCAATTTCTCTACCCAGGCAGCCATGTCTTGCCACAGTTCAGCAGCCCAGACAGGTTTCCCTCTCCACTGCTGTCAAAGGGAGACGTTATGGTGCTTGTATTCCCAACCGTGAGGTCTGTTTATGTTTGATATTATGTTCTGTGCTTTCAGAACTAACTCTGAAAGTGAAGGTTTGTTTTGTCTTGTTATCAGCGGGCTCACTTTCCCCATGGTCTGTTGTCTAGAAGAGGCTAGTGCTGGCTGGCTTGGCTTTGCTTGCTTTTACTTCCTTGCTTGCTCTTGCTCCTGCTTTTGTCTTTGCTTGTTAGTTAGTTTAGCTAAGCAGTCCAATTTTTTCCCTGGACTGTTTTTTTCTTTTTTCCCTTTCCTGAATATCACTCCAACCTGCTCCAGACTGGGACCTGGGAAACACTGAGGAGCACCGAGAGCCTGCGCTTTGTGATGTGCAGCAGCCATCCCCAGTGCCGGAGAGCAATCCCCAGTGCCCAGACCTGGGCAATCATACCCAAGAGAGACTCTCTGGATTTGTCATCTCTTCAGAATGGTGAAAGAGTTTTTTTGTCATCTGGTGTTGTTCATTTTTTTTTTTGGTGCTGGGGAGTGTTTTGTTTGTTAAATAAACAGGTTCTTTTCCACTTCTCTCCAAGAAAATTCTTCCCAAAACAGGTGGGGGGGAGGGGCCGTGGGGGTTTCTTTTCTGGGGGCTCCTTCCAGAGGTTTTTCTCCCAAATTTGCCCTAAACTAGGACAACTGCCAATTATTTTTTTTTCCTTTGGTCCAGACCCCCTCCCCCCAGCATTTGCCACCATCCACAAACCAATGTAGAGGAAGAATACTGGCCATTTTTCTCATTCAGCAATATTTGCAGCCAGCTGGATGGCTTTCAATTCTGCAAGGACCACCTTGTCCTTCAGTATCTTCCACAACTCACTGTGCAAGACTCCAGATGGCAGCTTTCCATCTTCAATTTTTCCCTATGGTATGACAGGAAGCAGCAGTGAAGAGAGCATCGCTCTTCATTTTCTGGTAGCTGACTATATGGTGGAGCCTCCTTAGCATAGTGGCACCTTTTCCTCCTCCTGTTCTGATGGTATGGATATTTTTGCCTTTGTGCCACTTTGTGATGATTTCCAATATCCCTGGGTGATTTGGGTTTCCTATTTGAGCTCACTGTGTGGTCAGAGCTATTCACTTATTCCACCTGGTGTCAATGGCATGATGTGAAGAAGGGATTTTCCCTTGGACATCAAGTCCAGAGCTGTCATTCTGGGTGCCAGAAAGCACTGTGCTTCAGAGTCAACCACTTCTGAGGCAGCTCCAACCCCTCCATAACCTGTCAAGATCTCTTCTTCAGTTGGGGTGTAACAGGCCTCAGATTCCTCTTTATCACCAAATCCAGAACTCCAGCGGCTGTCTTCAAGTCATGTGTACTTTTTGTCAGAGACTCCAGGAAGGACGATGCTTTCCAGCTGCAATGTAGAACACATTTTTCACATCTTCTCCTGTCCTGAGTGGCCCAAAGGCTGCTGCACAATCTCTTGTTGAATTGTCCAAAACTTGTTGTTGTTGTTCAGAATCCCACCTAAAATTGTTGCTCTCCCGTGTCACATGACAGAGAGGGCTTACAATTTTGACTACAGGATGCGTACTCCAACTTATGGAATGGGCATCCTGCAAAAACCCACAGTTCCCAAGAAAGCCTGTTTCCTTTTTGCTGTCTGGACACACTACTTTGATTACCACTGGATTCGCTGGACTCTCGTAACATCCATCCTGCCATTTTACTCTTAGGAACTGAATTTTCTGGGCAACTCCTTGATAGTGGCAAAAACAGCCTTCAGGAGGATTTGGATTGTTCTCTCCCCTTTCTCAAAAACATCTTCGGTGGTATTGCCCCCATACAATGATGTCATTAACATACTGCAAGCGTTCTGGCGCCTCACTCTTTTCCAGAGCATCCTACATCAGCCCATGGCAAATGGTGGGATTGTGCTTCCACCTCTGGGGCAGCTGCTTCCAGGTGTACTGGGTGCCACTCCAGGTAAACAATAACAGCGGCCTGCACTCTGGTGCTAAAGGAATGGAAAAAAACACACTGGCAATCTGAACGGTGGCACCACTTTGCTGCCCTGGACTTCAGGTCATAATGATGTTCCAGCATGTCTAGCACAGTAGCACTCAGTGATGGTGCGATGTTACAGAATTTCTGAGAGAGAGGTCATGATTTATGTCTGGAGTGAGAATTGAGCTACCCCTCAGACTAGGCCCCTGATAAGTGGCCTTGGTGAGGCCTTTCAAGCCTTTGACACAGCGAGAAATTAGTTGTGGCACAGTTAGAAATTATGTTAAGGTAACTACAAAGTAATGAGCTATCCGAGTGTGAATTAGAGTACAGCTGCAGTGTGAAAAGTCTGACCACCTTAAGGCAAAGGTAAACAATGTTAGCTTGCCAATCAGTGTCTTTGTAAACTGTAAACTATATAGAAGTGTATATAAACTGCCATCTTCTCTTGAATAAACGAAGAACGTAGCATTGATCATATTGGTTGGATGTGGTTCTGTCCAGTCCAGCTCTTCTGATTTATGACGTCCCTGGCTTTGGTGCGATGATCGTATGACTTTATTCAGGCCAAAACACTTCACTGTCAGTCTCCACTCTCCATTGTACTCATGTACCGGCCAGTTGGGACTACAGGACATTTCCTCTCCAACCTGCTTGAGTCTTTCAAGTTTGTCCAAAGTCTTGGACAGTTCAAAGCCACAGGTCAGTCAGGAGGAAAAAAGATGATCTCAAACTGCTTGAATCAGGTAACCACCTGGAGCACTTCTTGTCCTCCTTCTTTCATTTACATCCATGTCAACGCCCTGGTGTACACAATGGCAAGTTCCATACAAACTGTTGCCACATGGATTGTTGTGAAAAACTAGAGAAAATTATTACTGTTGCAAATCAACTGAAGAGGAGGGGGCAGTTCTGTGGAAAAGTGGTAGGTGCACTGCTCTATTCCACACTCCGGCCCCCAGGAACCTCTAGTCCAGCCCAGAATGATCGTCAGGCACTGGCACACTGAATGCAATGCCCCACACCCCATGCCTGCAGCCTCAATCTAGCTCCAGAGGGACTGGATAACCAGAAGTCCCACCTGGGAGGCATAGCCACAGGAGGCCAGAGCAGGTAAACCCCACTGCTTTAAGATGTATATGGTCACTTCACTATCATCCTTGGAGCTGATGGTAGCTGAGATTGCACTGGGATCAAAGACAGCAGCTGTATCTTGGTTTTCTCTCTTTTTCACTCCTAACTTCCCCTTCTTGGAATATGGGGAATATAAGGCTGGATGCGTAGAGTCTGTGAAATGAAATGCTTTATTCTGATTGACTGTTTCATCTTTTGCCAAATTCCTGCTCTGCTAAAGTTTACCAGCTAGGTTTGTTTTTTTAACCTCCTGAGAATATTGCAGCATTTCTCTTGTGTATCCATCTCAGGGAAAAGTAGTACCTTCTTTAAAGAAACTTGGCAAGTGAGCACTGGGGCTCAACATTTATGTACTCTGACCATCATGCGGATTGATAGGGGATTGCTTGTTATTTGAATCCCTATAGATTACCCCCAGCACAGCTGATTCTCTTGGGTAGTGGATACCTTTCTCTATGGTGGTCCACCTGCTTGCACGCACTATTACATCATCCTCGAGAGCGTACCTTTCCTTCACACTTGACAGGAGTTGCCTCCAGAGGCTAAACGTTTGTCCTCTTCCTAATCTCCCAGTCAATGCCTGCATCACAGGACAGGGATCCCAGTTACCTAGCTACATTACCACCCAGCACGGCACCCAACAGCTGCGCCATCCCAGCTCTGAGGTTGCTCTGGGTGTGCCAGCAGCACAGTATACACTTACAGTGGGATGTTGAAACTAAGATTTTATCACCAAGCATCAAAATTAATTTTAGCTATCAGATGAAAAAATTATGACCAAAAATGCAAGGAGCAAATCAGGAAGCACAAAAATTATCTGGTTACAGTACCCGCAGCAGTAACTGGACTCGGGACTTTTGACTCCTAGCAGAAATATACCTGTAAAAATATTCATTAAAAAAAGTCTGAAAAACATTTTTCACAGATAATTTGCAGCATCTACAACACTGGCTACTGCAAATCCCAGGGGTCACTGCTTCCATCCAGTTAGTATACAGTATTCTGACTCTTAGATCTGGCCTTCTGTTTCACTGCTTCCTGCCTTGACAGAACCAAATCTACCCTACTTGTAGATAAAGAGGAGGATATTTTCAAGACATCCACATAAAGGGAAATATTCCAAGTTACACTGCCATTTTATGTCTTCATTTAACATAATTCATTAAGTAGACAAATCATCTGTGCATATGTCACCCTATAAGAAGGATGCAACTTGCCTATTTGTATTAAAATAAAAGAAAGGGGTGCACTTCAAGGCTGCTTGCAGACTTGTTCCCCAGCTTAGAGATGAAAGGACAGTAGGAAAAACAAAACCACTGTAAGTGCCTATTTCTGCAAGCCTGGTAGCAGCAACAAAAGACAGCTGCAGCATAGGGAAATGACTAATACAAACACATGGTATCTTAGAGCCATTAACAAATACAATATAGGGAAGAAGCAATTTCACCCTGGTATACTCACAACCCCTGCTATGCCAACACATGCTTTTAAGACTAACTAAAATTCTGACTCAAACCCTACCAATAGCACTGTCTTTGCACCACTGATGCACAGGTCTAGGCTAAGGATGCTCACCTCTGCATATGGAGCACAGAGGTGTGGAAGATAGTTTCCTTACTCAACAACACTGTGGAACAAGAGGATATTCTCCAATTCCTTGGGAAAGAAGTACTTAATTTAAGCAGTAGAAAAGTGAGTCAATTCTGAAACTAGTATTTTAACATTAGCAACAAGATCAGGAACGCTCTTTGGTGCTAACTTCACATTAAAAAACCCAAAACAACCAAACAAAACCAAACCAAACAACAACAATCAAGCCCACAAAACAAAAAAACCAAAAAAAAACAAAAAAAAAAAACCCAAATGCACAATAAGCAATCACACTTCCTCTCTTTTCATTAATATAGGCTACCAAGCTAAAGACACGTTTTCCTTTCTAATCAATTTCCTTTTAACCAATTCTAAGAACTCAATTTAAGGTACATTTATGAAAAAAATAAGGCAGACTGTAGCTGCCTACACTTAAATAAGGCTGGTTGAAAGTTCTCCAGTCCAGTAAAAAGACACACAAGCATGTCAACAAACTAACACGCCTCCGAAAGGAGTGCTTATATTCCAATATGCATTATTATCTGCAGCCAGTGACCACAGACACAGTATACACCCATGCATGCATAATCATTTAAGCCTGATGTTTGCAGTCACAAAAATACTGGAATGCCAGTAGTTCTTTAGAACTTTAGAAATATACAGGCCATGTAGCTATTTGTATTGGGACAGCAAGGACAAACCAAGAGTTCCAAGCCACCATTTTTCACCTGAAGAAAGTATTTTCCTGCAGGAAGTACAAGCAAAACAAACCTGTAGGCAAGCAGAAGTACGAAGTATGAAGACAAGGAATTAATTGAAGCAAAAGAAAGGATGACTTACTCATACATACAATGAACTCATTAGCACTTCACAAGACTTCTCTGTATGATGCACCAGTCCAAAGAACTGTTCTTTTTACTTAAAAGATAAATCACCCCACTGTATCCATGCAACTAGACAACTATCAAGAGTACAGTTTTAATACTGACAACTCCTTGTAGGACTGAGCAATAAATCCTTGCCCTGTCCCATGTACATTCTTCAGCTCAGTTCACAATGCAAGAGCTCACATGTGGACAGGACAGTGACACACAGGCAGGAGAGCTAGTGTCAGCGTGTTGAATTACAGCTACAGACAATACCTGTCTTCTGCAGATGCAGTTATAAACAAAATGTGCAGTTACAGAGAATTCATCATCCCCTACTATTAAATTAGGGGTTGTGTTCTCCTTTCCTGGCCAAGAGGGAGAATTTAAGTCAATATCATTGCCTAAGTCATGCAGGAACTACAGGGGCAAAAACAAGTAGTACAGAGAGCTTTGCCAATTAAAGGCAAGAATTAATTACATGCTTTTTACATTTCAGTCAAGGTACGACAGTTAGGAGCAATTAATACTCCAGCCTCATTCTCAACTTGACCTTAAAATTACAGGCAGACAGATTTTATTCTCAGCCTGCTCAAGAAAAATTTTATTTCCATTGAGGAGACATCCACGAAGTTGTGAGCAAGAGTGTAAACTACTGAACTATTCCACAAGCTGACTTAGCTCAAAAAATATGCATTCATCTAAGTCACCTTCCTTTATTACTATGAAAGTTTAGAAGTCACACAAAAATTAAGAGAGGATTATACTAGGATTGATCTTTGTTTAATTCTTCTTGCTTGACTTCTTTTAGAAACTGGTTCTGCGAAAGGATCCTTACTCATTATAGAAAATTAAATGAACCCAGGTCAAAAGCATTAGTTACAGATGCTCCATTACTAACTGCTGTACAGACACTTGCAAAAGGTTAATTCAAGTCACTAAGATTGTGTTAACATTTCGTTTAATTCCCTACTGTATACAACACAACCAAATTCCATAGCCTAGTGATATTTATTTTACTTAACTTGGACTCGTCAACTTTCAGATATCTCTCCTGTATTTAGGGTAGAAACAACAGCCTGGGACCACAGAAACATCTCTGATTGTTAGTCAGTAAAGGACATTAAACAGCTTGTCAAAACTGTACCTGTTTAGATTAACTAAATCCCAGAATGGCTACAGATTACCAACTGGTACAAAAATCCACTTTGCTGGCAATAAGCCGTATCTGAACACAGACCTGCTAGGAAGAACACCACAGTGTCTCTTAACCGTACGCATTACAGAGGTACGACATGAGGCAGCTTTGGGTTTAGTGAAAATATCCACCGCAATTTCTGTTCTTTTAAAATGGTTCAAAGGAACAGAACGCAGCGCGGTAAAGAAATGCTCTAGATCTAATGGGACAGAAAAGGAAAAGAAGCCTCCAGCCGCCAGTACAGTCTACGGAAGCCTCCCCTTGCCACCCGGAACATCTGGCAGAGCAAGTACCAGCTGTGCGCGGGTTCCCTACTCCCGGGTCACGCACAGCCGCCCCGCCGAGCACCCCGGAATCCAGACCCGCCGGGCCCTGCGCTGCCCGCTCCCCGCCGCACCCGTCAAATCCCCGCCTCGGGCCCCAGCCCCGCCTCGGGCCCCGGTGCCGCCGCAAGGTCACTCGGCCGCCCCCGCCGGACGGGCCCGTGGCGACTGCGTTCGGCCCGCACAGACTCACCTGCCCGCGCAGCTCGGCGTGCGCGGGCGGCGAGGGGGAGCCACGGACGGGGGAGCGGTCGAGGCCGGCCCGAGCCGCGGGCCTTAGCGCGCCGGGCCGCAGCGAGGCACGAGCGGCCCCGCTCGGCGCCCCGGGGCGGGAGGCGCCGCCCGGCCCGGCCCGGCCCGGCCCTTTGTGCGCGGGGACGCGCCCGCCCGGCCTCCCTCCCCGCGTCTCCCCGCCGAGCCGCGGGCTCGCAGCGCGGGACTGGGCAGGCAGCCCGGCCTGCCCGGGCGCCGCCGCGCTCTTACCGAGGGATCTGTACGGGAAAAAGGGGTTAGAATGGAGCCACCCCGCCCGGGCCCGCGGCGCGCCGAGCCCCGCGCACCGACCGCAGCCGCACAAAATGGCCGCCGCGCTGCGGCGCCGCTGGGGGCGGGGCCGCGAGAGCCCCGCCCACTCCGGCCAGAGGGCGCGCGCAGGGGGCGGGGCCGGGCGGCCCCGGCGAGACGCCCTGAGGGGAGCGGCCCTGGGCGGGCGGTGCCGCCGTGCTCTGCGGGGAGCCTGAGCGCTGCGATGGCACGACAGTGAAACACGGGCGAGAGTTGGCGGCCTGACCCCTCGAGGCGGATGTCGGGATGCGGGCGCTCCTGCACACACTCGCCCGCGGCTGTCGCAGCCACCGCCGGCTGGGCTTGGTTCCCTCCACTGGTGCCCCGTGTGCCGGGAAGCGGGGGGGTACCTATCCGAGGGGGTCGTCACCGTGCCTCAGCCGAGGTCACCTTCTGGTACAGCCAGAAGACTGGGGTCTGCTGTGAGTAACAGAATTGTTCAGGGCTAAATTAATTTTGTGAAAAACAACTGTTCACTTTGAAAATTAAAAAGGTTTATTAAACCTTAACAAAAATAAAACAAAAGGACTACATAAGGAAAAATTCGCAGCGCTGAGAACAGCTCTCAAGAGTACCACACGGCAGGTTCATCTACAAGACAGATGCTCGGTCTTTTATACCCCTGGGAGGGGGTTTGCATCAGCCAACCCTGGTCCCTCCCCAAGTCTGTCAGTCAGCTTTTCTTTGCCGTTTGATGGCGGAGATTGCTTTCTTGTAACTGGATTGGAGGTCAGGTGTTGCCATGCCACACCCCCTAAGCAACCAGCTTTTCCATTCCCAACTGCCTCGTGGAAGGGGCACATGTGCACGCCTTCTTTTCACCTGACCTAGATAACCGAGGCTGTCTGACGGCAACATTACAGAGGGGGGGAAAAGGGAACTATGGGGAGAAGAGGACATCTGAACTACAATAACATAACTATACTACCACGGTGTCTGTCCTGGAAATGCTTGCCCTGCTCAGCTGGACACTGAGGTCAGCACTGGCCACCTTCCCAAACCTCGGGAGGTAAGGAGGGCGGCTTTGGGTTCCGAAATCCTGAGCCCCAGGGAGACCTTGGCGATGATGACAAAGGCAAGGAGTCGTCTCATGCAGGGCTTTGTAATCCAACTTTATCTGGCAGCTCAGAAGAGATACCTGAGTCATAGGGTAAATAGCCTGCAACAGCAGCGTGCAGCCTCTCGCACAGGCTTATAACAGTGGGTGGTAACCAGGGAATGGCCCTACAGTGGAGCAATGGGATCAAACAGGGGTGTGGAAATCAGGGTGACATACATGAAGGAACACCAATGGGAAAGGAGGGTAGGAGGAGACCTGTCTGTCCGGCCTATCACTCGACGTCCCGGATGGAACCTTCCAGAAAGAAAGGAAGGGCTGCCGAGTGATGGACGGGTCCAAGGGCAGGGTCCTCAGAAGGGCTACATTTCGGGGGAGGAGGGAAAGGAGGACTGACATAGGGATGGGAGCAGGCAAGGGAGGGCAGGACCACGTACATGGGGGTGCAGGACTAAACCACATAGCAAACCGAACAAACTCAATAACACAATGCAGCACTATATATCATTAAAGCTTTTCTTAATATTCACACAATAGTCATCCCTTAATTGCGAGAGCAAATAATCTCATTATTCATCTATAACAATTCCATTTTCTTTTTTTGATAGTTTCATGCTGGGTTAAAGCCCAAACCAGATTGACACAGAAGAACAAAAATCTATGTATGCTGTAATTCTTAATGTCAAATATTACAGTGTTTCACTGTGGGTGCATAAATTCTCCCTTGTTCAGGTAGGTTTCCTGGGATAATCCTTGAAATTCTGCTCAGAGGCCACAGACCAGCAGAGGGTTGCTGCCCATCAGGTTTTGTGATTGAAAGAGCAACTGCTGTGGCCAAGGTGTCCACATAGCGCCAAGTGCTTGTGGGCTTTGGAGGAAGACACAACATGGCCCAAGTGCTTTTCCCTTCTGTCTTCCTCCTCCTCCAGCTGTGGGAACTGCTGTTGCTACACGGATCTGGCTGCTTCTTTGACACCAGCCTCAGCCCAGTGTCACAAGCATTGAAGGACCCAGAGAGCACAAAGGATAGTTTAAAGCAGAGTGTCCCCATCACTGTACAGCAGTAGGTGCTGGTGCTTTTCTGACAGAGCCTCTGAACTGTGTGCTGGGAATCTGTGGAAGCAGAGTGGCCTGCTAAAAGTACTGCAACAGGGAGAAAGAAAAAAAAAAAAGGTTGAAAATACAGTTTTCAGTCTGGATTTATATTTTAACCGGGAAATCTCAGAAGTGGTCTTAATATTGTAGGTGTCTAGAAGAGAAAAAAAATGCAGAAAGAATTGATATATATGTTGACTATAATTTGTGCCAATGTAATATTGCTGTATTTGGTTCACAGAAATATAATTTGATATGTGTAATATTTTGTTGTTGCAAGCACACACGCCATCACCGAGAGCTACACCCCACCACCCCCCACACTTATCTGTTACACCAAAAACCAAAACCTCATTTACAATTTAATACTTGTGGCTCGCCTGGAGATGGGTTGTTCCTTGGGTTGATACTGGAACGCCTAGGCATCGATCATCCCAGCAATGACCCGATATTGGGATTAAAGCCATGTTTCCATAACTCCATCAAGGAAAATCATCCACACCTGGACTTGGATTGTTCATCCTCAACACAGAGAAAACAAACTTTATGAATATGTGGGACTTTGAATGGGAAGAAAAGGTGGATTGCTGAAATCCTGGCCTTGAGTGGAAAATTTCCTGTAAGAACTGCAGGGTCCAAGAGGGTGGTGTGTGTGTCCAGGGGAACCTCTGCCAAGAGGCTCCTTCCTGTCACGCACCCAGCGCTGATCTTGGGCTCAGCACTGTCCTTTTCCTTGTGGCTGGCTCAGAGAGAATTAGATATAAAATAAAATTTTTATTTTTCATTTTTAATTTGGCTGGATCAATTCTTATCTATGTTATGTGTAGTAAACATAATTCACGCCATTCCTTGTATGAAATATGTAATATTGGATACTTGTTAGGTTATACTCATTTGTATTAGAAGCCACCCCCACCCCCGACTCTCGCAGGCTAAACCTGGTGTGTGTTGAAACCCGATTTACAAGTAAAAGGATGTGGCTCAGCCAGGAGATGGGCCATGTCTGGAGAGATACGGGACACCCGCCCAGGTGCTGATCATCGGGTGGTGAACGACCAACCCGAGATGGATATCATGGAAATCCTTGGGCAGATACATGTGAATGCAGTAAATGTAAATTTCATCAAGGGATTCAACAACTCTGGACACTGAATTGTTCTTCCTCATCACCAAAAAAGAAAATCTTATTAACCTATGGACTCTGAATGGAAGAAAAGACTGACTGCAGAAATCTTGGCCTCAGGCGGAATTTTTCCTATAAAAAACCGCTTGTGCCAGGATGGAGGTGTGTGGGCACAGAGGAAAACCTCTGCTGAGGCTGACTCCTTATTGCACACCGAGCGTTGATCCCGGGCTCGGCACTGTTTTTTCCGTAGCCGGCTAGATAGAATTTGACTGCTAATAAAAATATTTTTATTTTTAATTTGGCTGAATAAATTTCTAACATCTATAACAGAATTAAAATAGAAAGAAACTGGAAAATAACACTAAAGTTTTGAAAGAAATAGAAATTTATTTTATTTTACCAAAATATCAGCATAGTGTTTGTGTAATGGGGTTTTTGACAGCACTGTATTTCATTCTGGAGTTTCATCACTTTAAAAAAACCTACAGACTCTTATCACACCTGCCCTGAGAACCGCTTCCTTCTCCGAAGTAGATCTTCCTAGATCCCACTGGACTCCTTTGCTTTGCTGTTCCCACTGAGAGCACATGGCTTTTGGTAGTTCAGGGATGTGCCAATTTGTGACATTTCTCCTTTTTCACTGTCCAGGGGTCCAGTTTCTCTATCTGATGTTAGTGTCCATGGTTAAAATGATCATGAGTGCTCAGACATTTGCCATACTTGCCTGTTCTGACTGGCCATGGAGCGGCAGCCCTTCCCAGGGAACAGGAACGGTGCTCCTCCACAGACACGTGGCTGCTCTCTGCCTGTTCTGATGCAGGTTGCAGACAGACCCTGCTTGGATCAGTTGGATGAATTTGGGTCCAGAGTTTCCCCACACATAGAGTAAAGTAGCAAATGTGGACAAACTAAGCTTTGTGGCCCAGGAAGGAACCCAAACTGGTGAAAACAGAGGCAGGCAGCACTGCTTTCCTCTGTCCCCTTTGCTCATCAGACCCTGGCAAGACTTTGGGCAGAGACCTCCTTGCCCCCACCCTTGCTGAGCTGCTGCAGTTCTGCACTGTGAACTTCAGTGGATTTCTCTGCAGGGATGTCACCATGATGGGAACATCACAGTCCATGCCAGTTGAATGTGGTGCAGGGCTCACGGCCCTCGTGGCTGAGCAGGACATGTGGCCAGGGAAGCTGGGGCACCACCGATACTGCTCCTCCCCTGATCAAGCTGGAGAAGAGATGCAGCTGGAGCATGTGCCAGAAACTGCTTTGGCAACAGAGGAATGGCGTCCCTGGGCTGCGCCCCTCACTGTTTCCCAAGAGCCCCGTGGTGATCAATCACTGCACCTCCGACAGATTGCTCTGCCTGTCTCTTGCCTTTGTGCAAAGAGCGAGGCTGGCAGGGCTCTGCAGTGTAAAAGCTGCCCCAAGGAAACAGACGGGCTGGAGGAACAGGCACCAGAGACCTCACCAAATCCAGCCAAGAACGGGTAGGAAATGAGAGCAGATGGGGACAGCAGACACCAGGGCAGGGGAGATTGGGAAGGTGGCAGAAAGGTGTCTGGGCTGAATGGGAGCCTGACAAAAGAGGAGGAGAGGGCTTTCCCTCAGCCTGTAATTCTCTGTTGTTTCTCAGGATGTGAACCAGGATTTAGATGTTGCCAGAGATGGGCCAAATATCCAGTTTGCTGCAGTTTCCCCAGCTGTAGCCATGACAGAGAAGAAGGTCTAAAAAGAGAAGGGAGGAAAAGCAGCCCCCAGACCGGGCATCTTTGGTGTGGCAATTCCTCCCATTCCTTCTTGTTGGTGAGGAAGCTTTGCCTCACAGAATGACAGGACAGGAGGGGGGAAAGGGCCTATGGACAGCAGCTCTCACTGTGGGTCACCCAGAGTGGGGGTGGCCCACAGGGCTGTCCAAATGGGCCTTCAAGGCAGGCCAACCTCTCCCCCCAGGTGTGGTGGGCAGTTTCCATGTGACAGTGTCAGCACAGTGATGTGACAATGCAGTGATGTGACATCAACATGATGGAACAATGCCCCATGGCTATATTTCGCCGGGAGACCAGCTGCTGTGCCTCTGGAGCAAGAGTCAGAGTGGGATCACAACACCATGAGAGGTCTTGGCAAGAGCTATGGAGCACCATCTCACTGCTGGTGTCCTGCTGAAAGGCAGAGGCACTGCTGAGTGTGCTGGGAATTAGGGGGGAGGGGACCACTGGGCCAATATAGAGGGTTCTGCTGGGGAGCCTGGGACATGGGGTGATGCTCTAGGGCTTTGGGACTGCCATGCAGGAGGCTTATTGGGCAACACCTGAGTGTCTGTCTTCTCATCTCAGTCCCAGAAGACCACACCTGGGAGAAAGAAATACCAGGAAAATGGACCCCAAACTGCTAAAACTCCCACTTGCAGTCAAGATCCCTGTGGCACCTGGATCCAAGCCTGTCTTCTGCAGGGGAAAGCTGGGTGAAAAGGTAAAGGAAATAGGGGTAGAAAATCTCTCCTCTTTCACTGAGTCCCCACCATGCAAAGATTTTCTTGCAGCTGCCTGCTCTACAGCAGGAAGTGCAGCCCTTCAATTGGACAGGACTGGGCAGGGAAAGCTCCAGGCTTCCTGGAATACAGAGGAGAAAGCACTTGTCCATCTTCACACTGGTTTCTGGCACTGTGCATGTGTGGCTGGGCCCCTGCCTTCAGCAGGCAGCGGTGTGTGTCCAGCTGCCAGGGCAACTCATCCCTGCAGCTCATGCCACAATGTCAAGCCAGGCCCTGGGGCACCTATGAGGGAGATTCCAACCTTCTGCTTGCCTTCTTGGCACCTCTGGAAAGACTTGGGCTTCCCTGCCTGGGGTATACACATGCTGTTGTCCTGCAGCTTGTGCTGCACCTTCCCAAGAAAGAGATTTTGTGGAGGTGAAAATAGCCAACACAGCCCTTGGGCCTGCCTAACCCAAGGAGACTGGTTTCATCCTCTCTCCACTGGCTGCATTTGAACCTTTGGAGGTTAATTTGTGGATGGGTCTGCAGTTCTTCCTGGTGGCCTAAGATACCTATTTGCTGGTGGGGTTACTGTGCGGTTTGTCTTTTCTCCCCTAACCCATCATAGCCCAGCCTGGCCCAGCCCAGCCCTGTAGTCTGTCTGTGCAGGTCTCTGTGCCTACAGAAGGATGGAGAAGACCTTTAACTTTTCACAGGTACTATGTGGTACCTCTTTGCTGCACTCTCCTGCCTCCTTCATACTCTGGAAACTCTCTCTTACAGATCCACTGTCCACTTCCTTATTTCTCTCTGGATGATCCCTACTGCCACCACCTCAGCCCAGCATACAACTGCCTGCATGACCCCCACCTTCAGGACTACCACAAGTGCAAGGACATCCTGCGGATGCTGAAGAAACAGGGCTTTGTCACCAGTGACAAGAAGGTAGGTTTGGACTTCAGGCTGATCAAGAACAGCCCTCTTCAAGCAGGGCTCCCACAGCCCTTGCTGCAGCCGCCTGCTGCTGCCAGAGGACAGAGGCGTGCGCTGGTGTCCCTGGGAGCAGAAGCAGCACCAACATCGGCCTGGCAAGCCCCAGGCCTGCCCCACGCTGCCTCTTCAGCCCTGCCTGGGGGGACATCACTGCCACCAACACCAGGGAATGGGGGGAGGGCTTGGGGGCAGCTCCTCTCCCGCTGGGGTCAGGCTGTTTTGGGGAAGGCTGACTGCATGGCTTGACAGCTTCTGGGGGACTCTGCCCTCATCCCTCCATAGGTGATTTGCACTCTGAAGGAGTTCAACGAGTACAGGCAGTACCTGACCAGGACCAAACTGCAGTCAGAGCAGATCTTGGCGCAGAGAGAGGTAGGCAAAGCGTTGTGTTCAGGGCCATGGGACTGTGCAGGGCTGTGCTGCTGGGCTGGGCACTGTGGTGAGGAAAGGACTGCACGGCTGAGAGCTGAGCCAGCGCAGGGCGCTGAGCTGGGCACGGGCAGCAGGGCCATGTGCAGGCATACCCTGTGCAGAGGGAAGCCCTTCTCTCCTGCCCTCGTGGCCTGGCCGAAGCAGAGGGCCAGCCTGAGCCTGCGGGAAGCCTCAGCACGCAGGGGCCGAGTGCTTGTCCAGGCACCATGACCCGCAACCTGTTGTCACCTTTCAGGAAGGGCTTCTGCCATCCTGGACCAAATTAAAGCATTGCCCCAACCTGCCAGGAATTGTGAACATTTCCTCCCGGGGAAAACGGCGGCTGCAGCCTCAAAAGCCTTCTAGCCTACCCAAGGGCCAAAAATCAGGGGTATGCAGAAAAGGGACAGCAGCTTTGAACAAGGGCCAAACTTACTCAACAGCTGAGCTGGGCCAGAAGGATGTCAGCACTGTTGCTGACTCCCAGAGGAAACCAGCTGGCACTGCCAATGGCCTGTTGAATGCTGTGTTTGAGCAATTAACTGCAGCAGAAGCCAAGAAGCTTGAAGAGCTGGTTGAGACTGTGGTGTACAGAGTGTTGGAGAGGCTGAAGATTCCAGGGAATCAGGATGTCAGCTTTTTACAGAGGGCTTCTCGGGGAATCAGAGAAAGACTTTTAGGCTGCATGAGAGTAGAATGTTCGGATACTTCTCTTGATCACCATCAGAAAATGGAAGTGGTGGCAAAAGAGCTTGTAGCAACAGTGTTGGAGATCTTGGGGGACCATCTAGCATCCAGCACATCCAAAGCTGCTGAGACAGGGGTGGCAGCGAAATGGAAGGAGCTGCCTCTTTCTGGAAGAGCCACCCAAGCAGACAAATCCAAGGACACTGCAGACAGAGCACTTTCACAGACTTCCCTTGACACACTCACCACAGAAGTTGTTGAGAGTATTCACTACACATTGGAATCCTGTATAACTTCTCAGTTTGAACAAGACACTGGCTGTGAGTACACTGAAATCCTGGAGCTTCCTGAGCGTAATGTCTCCAACAGACAAGTGCAGCTGTCCCAGACACTTCGAAAGCAGGGCATGGAAGCAGGACAAGGATTCCCCAGAGCATCTGAACAGCAGAGCCTGAAAGCAATGTTACTTGCCCCTGCAGAAGGGGCTGGGTGTGCCAAAACCATGGAACCTGAGGATTGTGCAATGGTGAAGGAGAACTTGAAAAGAAAAATGAACCTAGAGTCAACAGCTTTAGCCAACACTTTGGATATAAAGAGCATGTCAAATCGGATTGCTGACTCAGTACTAGAGCAGATCAGTCAATCTGGGCCTGCACCAGCCCCTGACAAGAATTTTCAAGGGCCTGTTGCAAACCCACCCACATCCCAAGGTGGGATGGAGAGCTGTGCCACTGAGGACACTCTCCCTGCCATGGACCCATAGCCTTCCCAACAGCCCATCCCTCCAGGCCAGCCCAGAGCACGGCACAGAGCAGAGTGCCCAAAGCTCATCTGACACAAGTGAGGTGTGTGAGTGGAGAGCTGAAGAGCTCTCAGACAGTAAACACAGACCACATCCTTGTGGTGGCAATAAAGAGTTTATTTCCAAGGCCTTGTTTGTGCTTTCTTCAAGCTACACCATACTGTCTCTGGGCATTTTACCTAGTATAACCTGCCCTATCTTCCATTCTTCAGCCTCTGTCATGCTGAGACCAAATTTTATAGGGAACTTGAGGTAGGGAGGCAAGGAGTAGCCAGCATTTTTGTCTTGTTTAGCAAGCTTTGCTGTTGAGCAAATCGAAGGATAAGTTTGGATCTTTTCTGCTTTCTCTGTGAAAGAGTTCAGGTGTCACCTGCTCAGCATGAGCAGAGTTGTGCACTCCACAGGATTCACTGTCAGAGAGCAGAAGGAGCTGTCACAGGACAGGTGAGCAGGAACTGAGCTGGGAGGGCACTGCCCTATCCAGCACAGGACAGGCCAATGGTAAATGTGAGCAAAGCAAGGACAGGTGAGGACTGGAAAATCCTACAGCAATGAGGCAGGTCAGAGGAGGAAGTCAGTGCACAGGCTTGGACCAGGATCTCCATCATCACAGAAATGGTAGACCCAGCTCACACACGGGTCCAAGGGCAAAGGTCTGCAGTTAGGCAACATTCCTGAGAAAGTGGGAGGAAGTTCCTAGTGAGGGGTTCTTCAGCTACTTCCCCTCAAGGGCCTGGCTGTAGTGGTGGTATTGGGGAGCTGGCCCCGAGCTTAGCAGCTCTACTTCCGAAACTGCCCATGCTGGCTCACAGCCCTACATGCCAGCACTGGTTTCTGGCACTGAATCAGAATTACAGTCACACTTGGGCAGGGCAATGCAACCAAGGAGCAGCCCCAGAGAGTGGTCACCAAGGTCTCCATGCCTGGCTGGAGTAATTCCCTGCCTGAGACCCTCTATTCCTCCCTGCCTGGCCACTCTGGGGCCTGTGTGGCAGTAGAAAGTGGGGGGGGGGGGGGGGGGTCTGTGCTAACAGGGTTTTCTCCTGTTTCTAGACCTCTGCCAGAGCCCTCAGCTGCCTCAACACAGCCCCCATGGGGGCCCTGCAGTCTGCACAGCTGCTGCAGCATCCTGCTCTGGGGCAGGAGGATTACAGATTCATCTGGACATGGTATCCACCCTCCACACCAGTGTGCAGCACGCCAGGGATGAGCTTTGTGTCCAGCTCTCCCCACTGTGCTTCACCCTGCTCATACTTGTTTTTGTCAGAGTGCTGCTGGAGGTCCCACAGGTCTACCTGACCTCCAGGCTGCTCCCAAGGTGCACACAAGGATGGGAGCTGAGTGAGTCACCAGGTCAGTGTGCCACCATCACAGCAGGATTCCACATCTGGGTACCTTCTACTTTAGGACAGTTTCTCACCCCTTCTTTGTTGACCAGAGCACCCCATTCCAGAGGCTGGGAACTGGCTACACATCTCCAGGGATGGGTGCCAACCCAGGGATGGGTGCCCACCCTCAGCGTATGCCCTTGGCCAAAGTAAGCACAGCCCCATCCAGGGAGTGGCTGGGAGGGACACACAGACAAGCAGACATTTCTTCATCACTGCACCCAGACATCCTGATTTAGCTGGCAGAAGAGAGAAGGCTGTAGATTCTTCACCTCCTCATTCTCTACAGTGCTATCTACTTGCAGATGAGGTTCTACAGGCCTTTCTGTGGTCCCTGGGGTTAGAGGGTCTGACTGACATGTCCCGAAAGTGAGGAGGTAACACCCACCAGGGGACACCCTAGCCCAGTATTTGGGGACTGTGTGCAGTTACCGTGCCCTTGTCTTCCCCAGCAGGCACCGAGGCCATGCTGTCTCAGGGAAGCCTGTTTCACGGCAGCTGAGGCAATCCAGCAGCTCACTGAAAAGGAAGAGCCCCACTCCCTCCTCCACTCCATACCCTCCACATCCCTCATGGACCACCTGGTCTCCTGCTTCACTTGTGATCTGAACAGAAGTCCAGACATGGTACAGATGGGATGCAAGAAATGTGTCCGTGAGCAGAGATGAACGGACATAACCATAGTTCTCCTCTGGGAGAAGCTTCAGCTTTTAAGAGCAGCCTTGACCTTCTCAACACCTTCACGGCCTCAGGCCTCAATTCCTGCCAGCATCCAGCCCTGACAGCAGAGGTCACACAGTTCTCCAGTTCTCAGATACAAGCTCCCTTTATAGTACCAGTAAATACTAAGCACTTCAGACAAAATGGATAGTTTACATGGTGAGACAGAGGAAGGTCCAGGCAGAGGCTGGGGCAGGAGATGCAGGTTTAAATCCTTGTGACATGGACAGAGTCCTCAGCCTGTGTTCCCTGCTTTGGAAGGAACAGTTGAGCTGATGAGTGACTCCATATATCCCAAAAGCTTTCCTGCATGGCTACCTGTAAGCACTCAACTCTGGCCAGGTCCCTATGTGGTCCACCTCACTCAGAACACCCATGCTCCTTCCTGTTCCCTTGTCATGGGATGATGAATGCCTGAGCTGGTTTCCCCAGCCCATTGCACCCACAACCAGCTCTTGCCACCATTCACTATGGCTGACAAATGGTGTAGGACAACAGGAGCTCTAAAAGCAGCAACCTCAGCAGCTAATTCATCTTTTCTCATCTCATTTTTGAAGGGTGTCCTGCAGGTAGTCCATGGGTGTACCAGAGCCAGAGCCCCACTCCACAGAGCCCTGGCTTGGCACTGTCCTCCACGAGCCAATTCTGCTCAATCTGCCAGTGCTGTGCTGCATGCACATCCAACCAGCACTGGGGCAGTACCAGGACAGGGAGCCTCCCATGTCTGCCTCCTGCCAGTGCTGCAGGGCTCCCAAAGCAGACCTGCCTGTTTCTCTGGTCTCTGCCTTCCCACGAGGCTGATCTAGTGCAAAGCTCCATGTAAGGATTGGACTAAAAACCTACATGAGAATTATGCTAAAAACTGGCCTCTTGTTATCCAGGAGCTTTGAGGAGGTGGCAGAACCTCTGTACATCTCTGGTTTGAGAAAGAAATGGAGTATCTCTGATGAACAAGGGCAGGGAGACCCTACGCATTTTCAAGGGGAGGAAAGACAGTGGGGAACTTCTCTACCAGGAGGGGTGGCCTTGTGGTTGCCCTGTCCTGTAAAACATCAGGCAGCTACCAAAGCAAAGCCCTTTCTCCATCTCAAGCTGAACCTATAGACAGGTCCAAAATCCAAACGTGATCCCCAACATCTGCCCAGCCTTTTCAGAAGCTGAGGTGGCACATGGACAACAGACATGAGGGCATAGTGCCTATCAGCTGCCATGAGCAGAATTGTTTTTACCATTTCTGTTCGCAGGCATAGAAAAAAGTTATTGTAAGGCTCTGTGAAAAGGAGACTCAAGCCAGCCAGAAATCCAACAGCACAAGCAAGAGCACCCAGCACTTCAGGAGTGCTGGCCCCATTGGAACACATCACTCTCGCACAACCACCAGCAGGTAATGGACAAGCTGCTGGTGCCTCCTCTCAAGGAGCTGTGTCCCAGCTGCCCTCTAGCACTGGATCCAACTGCACTCCTCATGGAAGCCCAGAACAAACCACAAGATTGTTCCAAGACCAGCTGCTGCTCTGGCCATCACTTCTTTAACTGATCCAGGTGTCAGGCCCTGGTTACTGCAGGAGTGAGCCTGAGTCTTGGAGCCTGAACTGAAGCATTTGGCTTGTGGTCTTTTGTGATTTGGCAAAAATCAGCTCATTTCACAGAAAAGCTTTGGGGAACACTCAGAAACTGGGCTGCAGACATCCCCTTAGGAAAGGGCTGTGTGAGGTTACAATGTTCCTGGTCTTCTTTCTGCGCTCCATTGTCCTACAACCCACCTACAATGCTTCTGCCAACCAGACTGGTGGAAAGACTCAGTGGTATGGCCAGCACATGTGATCCTAAACTCCTGGTGTGACAGAGCAGTCCTCACTGGCTTTGTCTGAAGTGCAGCAGCTTTTCCTAGTCTGACAGGACAGTGACCACACCCAGAGCACAAGCAACATGACCCAGAGCCTGGGCTCATTCCTGTGTGGCTCAAGTAGCACAGCTGGCACCTGCCCTACAGCTCCACGACACTGTGCAACCAGCACCAGTATTGAGCACCAACAGACTGCTTCCAGCAGTTCCTTGGACTACCAGTGAGGAAAGATGAGAGAATGCTCCAGTCTGAACATAAAAATGTCCCAGTCAGGTCAGCCTAACAGCCCAATTTATTACATCTCCATCAGCAGAGACCCTGCAGGGGGCCATACAGAGGATGCCTGTGTGGCTACCTCCTACAGTCCACCTGCAGCACTCCCAGCTGCTGGAGGAGGGACATAAACAGAATATCCTCTTACCCTCCAACTGCCCATAAACTTCTCTCATACCTTTATGACCCTGAGAGGCTCCAGAAGATATGTGTAAAGCAGTATTGCCTTCTACCTGTTTCAACCCATTCCCTTCCTAGATTCATTAAGTGTCGTTTGGTAGCTGCAGAAATTCACAAAAAAGACAATTCACAAAAGATACATGAAGAATGTATTTATTACTATTAGAACAGAGGAAAAGCTACTTTACTGATTGGTATTTACAAATCTGTTGGCAAAGACAATATCCAGTGTCTTTTATGAGCATGTTTCACAACTCTTGCCAGAATCTTTCACTTTTATTAGCAGCAAATACCTATGGTTTGATTGACTGCCACTGGCTGAGTGCAAGAAGTAAAATGGATCACCACTACTAGTGGTGATCCATTTTACTAGTAGTAGTAGTAGTGGCTGCAGGCAAAGCCTGACACAGACACAGGCACCTGCAGCCCGAAGAGCAGGGCAGGTCCCACATAGCTGCTCCAGCCCTTGGCAGGGTACAGGACAGCCTGAGTCTTTTCAGCAATTCAAGTCTCAGGACAGCATGTCACAGCTGGTAACTTCTGCCCGTCTCTACGCTTCTGGGGCAGTAGCTCCACAGCTGAAGAATAAGTTGTTCAGCACTGCAGAAGGACAGAGCAAGCTGAGCAGCATCAAAGCATGGAGATGGGTGTGTATGTGAAACAGATGCTAGCACATTTTGTGGGCCTGCTTGACAAAACTGATCTTGACAAGGGAGCAAGACTTCCTGGCCCACAGAATCATCTGGTATGAGGAACCTTTATTCAGCTGGGCAGAAACTGAATTCCTGCTGTAGAGTTCAAACTCATCTGAACATAGGCTCTGGGAACCCTCTCAGAAAGACTCTGCACATAGCACCTCACACCCACGCTGGTACTGATTCAGGCATCAGCTCTAAACCCCACTGTCAGCAGGGCTCAGCTCCCCACTGCAGTCTGGAGAGGATGATCCCAGGTCCCCACTGGAAAGGGAGGGGGATACAGAAACACAAAGGCAACCTTGCATGATACTGGCAGACTTAGCACTGCATCAGCAATCCCAAAACATGCTTTTTTGCAGCAGACCTGCCTCCAGCAAGGAAAACACCTCAAAGGAAGAGCATGGATACCACAGTTGACTACAGGCAGTACCAGCATTTCTCAAACACACAGCACTGCTGCTGCTCTGCCTGGAAGGGCGTACCTGAGCATAGGAGCACTTTTAACTGTTGGGGGCTTTCTTAAACCTGGGTTGAGCCAGAAGGGTGGGTCAAACTGGTATTTAGTTCCTGGCAGAGTGGTCTGGGAAGGATGTGGTATTAGGTAGGGGGATGCGAGGAGCTGGAACTGTGAGGGCTGTTCTGAGCATGGGTTCAGGTGCTCCTCAGCAAAGCTGGTGTCAGTTCATGCTGTCTGTAGCAAACAGAAGCTGAAAGACCAGTGGGGTCACCGCTCCAGAAGATACAGCCCTCATTTAGAGGATGCCAAAGTAGTTGTTTACCTGTTTGTTGTCAGCAGTGTGGCCTTCCTGTTGTGCCCAGCACCATGGTGTGGGTGGGTACTCAGCACAGGGCTGGTCTCACATGGTGCTGCATAGCTCTACAGTTCTTGAGCCTCCACACCTTCACAGCCCTCTGCCAACAGCATTGTGGGATGTCAGAACAACCCTGATACCTCCAGACAACAGTCTGCAGAGATGAACAAGGCTGTCGCCATAGTAGTAGGATTATTCCTGATGAGGCAGCATCTTCCCTAGGACCAAATCATGCCACAGCACAGGAGTGTTCTCCTACCTAAAGCCAACTCTGTCTCCAGAAGGGAAATGGAGAGTCTGACTGTCCTGTGTAGCAGTTCCTCACACGTCACAGCTTTCACTCAGCACCCAATCTTGCGGCTCTCAGGAAGAGGATTGCGCCTCTGACACATACTGAAAGGCCAGGAACTGCTAAACCTGACCTGGCATGCCCAAGGATTTCCTGGTGCTGATAGAACCAAGCCTTTCAGAAATGTCTAGTCCTTGTGATCATATACTGGGAGATGCTGAAGGGCTAACCGAGGGTGCGAGAACAGCAAGGAAAATGGAAGAAACCTACATGGAGAGGAGAAGCAATCTAGTAACTCCTCAGAGCAATGTTTTGCACTGTGGCTCAAACCAGCCCTTTGATGAAGCTCGTGTCCAAGTGTACTATCAGCATGCGGAGAAAAGACATTTCTTTGCGTGTGTTCTCAAAGATAACGCGAGGGTCGTCGGACTGGCAGCGCAGGCAGTTGGGGGCCATCACCATGGCCAGGTTATTCACATCCATCTTTGTTCTGCTCACATTTGATGGCTGAGCAAAGATCTGCAGGTAGCAAGAACACATTCACTGGAAAAGGGCAAGGAAATCCAAACACATGGCCCAAGAAAAAGTGCAAGGAGAGCAGACATAAAGTCTGCCTTAAGGACACTGCCCCAGGTGCCACACATCCACAGGGAAGAGCACTGTGCTCTGACACAACCAACAGAGCAAAAGCCTTGGCAGACAGGAAACCAACCCCTGATTCTACAAGATCAGGATCAGGGTTTATTGCTCCCATAAGGAACAAGGCCAGGAAACATTCCTCCATCAATCCCACCTTAAGTACAGATAAGAGGTCTTAAAACCATGCTGATGGTCCCGCCACCACTGTCCCACTAACTGCGCCTCACATGCTCCTGGCCCCAGTGCAGGGCTGTAGAGGCTGCCTACCTGCAGGAAGTGTATGAGATAACACAGCACCAGTCTGTTGAGCTCTGGCAAAAGCTGCACCACAGCCACAGCAGCGTCGGGGTTCTCATAGTTGCTGATACACTCTTTGTAGAATTGCTGGGGGATCACAGGCTCCTCCAGCTCCCGATACCAGAGCTTGAGGAGAGAGGCTGGGCAGAAAACAGGTGCATGAGAACAGCTCTGGTCACTTCCCTGCTCCCTTCAGGGGCAAACTTGGCAGTGAGAGAAATGGCAGAGAAGGGATTTCTGAGCTTGTGCTGCTTCACCTTAATTCAGTCTTGGCTCTGAAATGCTCAGGCACCCAAACACACTAGTTAGTGGGAAATACTGGCTGCTACCTACCTGCTTCTCCAGGAAGCAGCTCTGGGGCTGCCTAAAGAAGAGGACAAGGAGACCTGAAAGATTCCCACTGCTCTGCCCAGCTTGCGCAGCCTTACTGCGTCAGAGAAAGACATTCCTCCCCACTCCCAGTGTTTCCTCTATGGGCAGTGTTTGGAAAGGCAGTGAAAAGACACAGAACAAAGTCCCAGTCAGTGCAGACAGCCTGTGTACACATTCCCAAGCAGCAGCACACCCACTGAGCTGCTCTTGCACGTGCCCCTCTGCACTGTACCGTGGCTGAAGCTGCAGCAACACACCTGCAGCAGTCCTGTACCTGGTATGTTGGGGTCACTGAGATGGTTTGGGATTCTCCACTGATCCACCTCCAATTTCAATGCATTGACTTCATCTATGTCACCAGGTATCCTGCAGAGACACAGAAAAGGTCCTTCTGAGTGAGCCAGGCAATATGCTTGGTGAGGCAGCTGGCCAAGCAAAGCATGGCTCTGAAGCTGCTTCTGGGGCCTCAAGGAGAAGGCCTCAGGCACCACTGCCAGCTACAGCAGCAGTTCCTCAGAGAGAAGAGGGTGCTTATTTTTATACACCATCTTGAAGTAGGGGCTCCACTAGCCTAGATATCAACTATTGCTGTTCTCGGGAGTGATTATTTTCTGTAACCAGGCTTCTTTGCAGCGTGTTCAGACCAAAGATGAGCAGCATCTCTGTCTAAATATAGTTATATATATACACACATAAATCTCTCCATCTGTCTAGCTATTTAAAAAAATTTACCCATACAAGGTAAAGTTGAGTCTTTTAACAACTATTTTAAGTTTAGCTACTGAAAAACTAATTCAAATCTTAAATGCAAAACAAAATCACATACACAAAGAAAACAACAGAGAAAACCCAAATCCAAAGCAGAATCCCCCGTGTTCACCACACAGATTCTGTGTCTCTATTGGCTCCTTTGTCTTGTGCAGCACCAAGGCTGATGTGCTGCATTAGATGAGGTGCTCTGCCAGGATGCCGGAGCTCTTCCCTCCCCTACACTGGCTAACTACCATTGCCAAATCTGATGAAAGCTCATTGCCCTGCCTGGGAATGAGCTGTCCACATAGTTAAGTCACACCTACACCACTTCCCTCTGTGCTAACACATGCAAATTGGCTAATGCTACTATAAGAGGTGATTCCTGAACCTAAGAAAAGTCAGATTTTGTACAGTCCACAGTGAAATGCTATTCTTAGGGAAGAGGAAGCATGTGGAGGTCAATCTTGACTCCTTGGCTATGAGGACTGACACGTGGGTTGCTCAAAAGTAGCACAGCACTGCAAAAACTCACCTGAAAATCCCCTCAGTCTGCTCCCCTCCCAGGGCCAGGACCTGCTGTGATAGCTGTGTCTGCACCCAGGGCAGCTTGTTCCCTGGGTACATGTCCTGCTGCCGCAGCATGATTTCTTCCAGGGAGCTGCCGAAGAGTGATGGCGTGAGGATGGCATTCCTAGCATGTGTTATCTCTTCCACTGTTGGTTTACGGAGGCCCTGAGGACAGAGAAAAGCTTAGTGCAGCCATGGCACAGCCAGCCCACAGAGAAAGAGTGACCCAGGGATGGGGACAGTGAGTAACCAGGACAGAGAAGGCTGACCCTGCATGTGGTCACCTTGTCAGCCTCCTGGCAGCACGGTTCTTGTTCTGCTGCCTAAAATCAGGGGTGGTTCTATTCATGAGGCCCGGGAGGAGCAGAGGAGACCACTTTGGAGAGTATGGGCTGGTTTTGCAGAGATTCTGTTGCTGTGTTTTGCACAGCAAGGGGACTGCTCTGGCTGCAGCTCCCCCTGCTGCGGGAGGCAGCATGGAGCAGAGCCCAGCCCAGCCCCAGCTGTGGAAACGTCAGCAGAGGGCACCTACACCCCAACCCAGCATCAGGCGTGTGCTTAGCCACAGACAGGTGTACAATAGTCCTTTGGAGATGGGAATTCCAGGTCTTTCCAACTCCAGGGAAAGCTCTGCTCTCAGAGGTGCTGAAACCTGAAAACTGGGCATTGGTACCTGTTGCTTCTGACAAATACCAACACTTGAAAGGGGTATTGAATGTCCTGTGGCAGCAGTTTGGAAAAGCACAGAGTTGTCACAGGGGGAACAGGCTGCCCAGCACAGTGGCCTTCAGCAGTCATCCTGCAGCCAAGTGGGGAACACAACAGGGGGAAGCTCCTACTGAGCCCTATGAGGGTCAGTGGCCAGGGGTAGAGTTGTGTGCAATGTGTGTTTGGAGGCTTACTGTCCTGCCCCTGGCAGGATGCCAGGAGCCTTCACTCCTCTCAAGGTATTTCAGCTAATTTGTTCACTATGCAAAGTTCAGATGGCAGGGAGGCCCTGGAGGATTTTCAAAAAAAAAACCAAAAAAACCCAACCCAAAACAAACCAACCAACTAAACAAAAAAAACCAAAAAAAAAAAAAACCAACCCAAAACCAAAACAAACAAAAACAAAAAACAAACCCCAAACAAACAACACCAAACCAAAAACCCTGATGACCAGATCTGGCTTGGTGACCTAGAACTGACAGGCCGAGGCCATCTACCAGTTTTCATGGCCACAGGCAGAACCATGCAGAGGGAAGAAAGGAAGATTTTCAGATAACACAGAGCACAGACACCCCCCTGCACCAACCATCTCTGCTGTATGACTGTTTGAACTGGGAATTAACAACTCTGCAGTAAACCAGCTGCAAGACCCAGCCCATATAAGCTCTCAGTGCAAAGGGAGACTCTTCCCTCACCCGAAGAAACAAAATGATGGGTATCCACTGCACAGACAGCTCCTTTTACCCTGGAAACAGGTAAGTGTTGGGTTTGTCTTTGTCCCTGAGGCCAGGAATTAGCCAGCCATGCAGCTACCTGCACAGCAGAAACTGCTGTCTGCCAGAAGGATCGAGGGAACTGGACAGCAGCCCTCTCCCACACATTCATGGGGAGATGTACTCTGAGCAAGCCTCCCCTGCTCATTCCATCTCCATTTCCATCACTGAATCAGTGGTGACTGCCAGAGTCGCCCAGGCAGCCCCCAGGCCCTGCAGCCAGGGCAACTGCTCACCTTTTTGCCTCCAGTGATGGCTACTTTATGGAGTTTCCGGTAGCAGTACTTGGCATAGGTGCTAATGGGCAGACCTGGTGGGAAAGAGGAGATGAGTGGTCAGCCCACAGCACCATGCACCCCAACACTGAAGCCCTTCAGAGAACTCCAGCACAGCAGATCATTCTGGCACAAGCAGCCCCCTCAATGCACAGCCCACTGCAGCAGGGCAGGACTGCCAAAACTTGCACTGAGCACCCTGAATCCCAGTCCCACGGCAGGCAGTGTCAGTGCATGCCAGTGCTTGGGCTTAGAAAGATTCATCTCCTGATGAAGGCTCATAGCTCTGCACCTCCCATCCCTGATCCTGCAGATCTCCACCTCTCACGCCTGGCGTGCACCTGCCCTGTCCTGACTCCATGCATGGCACCCATTCAGCATTCACAGCCTGGGCACACACACATGCCTGGGTCCTAGCCTGGTGGGTACAGCCAGCGTTGTTTATTATTTGAGAATTTCATTCCTTTGCTAGTGAGAGAAGAGCAGTAGAGAAAGGTGTGTGGGGACAGAGCAGCAGCACGAACAGTGACTTCAGGACACAAGAAGAGGTGTGGAAAAGTGATGGGATCTTATCTTCCCAGAGACCTGCAGAAGGCGTCCTCATGTTCCTACCTGCAACCTTCTCCAACCCAAGCTTGTACCATGCAGCTCAGGCATGCTCTGTGAGACAAGGAAAATGGGACACACCAAAGCTTGGGAACTGCACCTCAAAAGCTGCTGCCCTCCAAAAGAGCACCTGCTCTGTCTGTGCTTGGTTCAGTGTAGTGTGAAGTCAAGTGCAAGCCACGATTCACAGAGATAATCCCTCTGTGACACCAAGAGAAATGTTTGCAATGACAGAACACTGATTGCTGAGAGTTTTTCCAAAACTGCTGGCCTTTTGTTCTTGTTCAAGTAAAACCCAAAACTGCTCACTGAAAGCACTGAATATATCTGCCCTATTTGATTCCCTGCCAGGCCCAAAGCTTGCAGCACAATTCAAATACTTGTGGCTGTGAAAGTCTACATTCTAGTCAGATACTGTGCATTTCACATCAGCCTTTTACATACCCTATGGCTTAGGTATGCTGACTGGGAGCTTGGAGGTCTTCAAATCCTGTTAATGAAGAGGGAGGGCAAACTCTTCCCAAGCAGAACAAGTCCCAGAGGTGGGAGATGTACTGTCCTCTCAGCCAGCAGATAAACCACAGCTCCTCTAGATGAAACAGGCACCTCCTGCCTCCATCAATCTGCCTCACAGCTGGAGCAGAGCTTCTGAACACCGCTGGAGTCACACCAGAGGAGGTACAACAGCATTCCCATCTCCCACAGGCAATGGGAAGGGAAGCCAGTTTTAGGAATTTCTCTCCAGGGAATATCTAAAGCAAAATATTCACTGTAACCAAAAATCCTGCTAATCCTAAGCATGACTTACACTAGGAATATCTAAGGATTAAAAGGAAACAGACCAAATGAGCTACTCTGTGATGCTTCACTATCCCAGGTTCCAGCTTCTGCTGTCCAGTGTGAGACACCCCCCAAAGAGAGGTGTCACCCTTCTCAGAGGGGAAGGGGAAGAAGCTGGACTGTGTCCCTCCAGCCCAGCAATTTTACAAGACAGAACATTCAAAACTAATAAAAAGAGATATTTTTCACACTTTATTTAGACCACGAAACACATAATCACCCTAAAAGCTTAACAATGTTTGCAAAAGAAACTGGTGTCTTGCAGATTCTGCATGGCTGATGCATGGGCAGCAGTCAGACACATTTCCTTGAGGCCTATTTTGTACTTTCCCAGGAAGCTTCCTAGTCCCAGAAAAAGCCTAAAACCTACATTCAGCATTTTCTGCAGCAAGGCCTCCTGCCCCCATGACAACCATGCTGCAGCCTCTGACCCAATGGGGTCTGATGGGGTCATGTGTGAAACTGACCAAATTTAAGTAATTGAAAAATAAACTTGCTGCATGCACAAGAGGCTGGAGGAGTTACTGTGCATACACCTGAATGGCCAAAAAAGAGGCAGGAGCCCTGAGGAACAGGGTGAGCAGCACTCATCCTGGAGGGCACAGAACAATGGCTCCCATGCAGTCTCTCTGCTCCAGAGGAGAAGCCATCACAACACAAGTGTTGTGTTGGCCCATCACTGCCCCAACACTGCTCCTGGCTCTAGGGCACGTGCTCTTTGTCCCTGGATCCCTTGGAGGAAGAAGCACAATAAAGCTCTCCTTGGAACCCCCACACAAAGGACCTGTTTGTCCTTCTGTGTCACCTGGGTCACAGAAGAGCTGAAAATACCCGCTTTGAGCACAGACATACACGACTGTGCCCCCAAGGTGTCTTTTTCAAGATGCTTCTCTGGGAAGGTCATGGCACTCTGAGCAACACTGAACCTGCACACCACCTGCTGTGCTGGCCCTTTGGGATTTCATTCTGTGCTTCAGGACAGACCATTCCTTAGCCTGCTGCCTAACACCAAAACCAGGCAGCTTTTTGTTCTGCTATTGCACACAGTGAGAAATTTTCTTCTTGCTTTCCCTAGGTAATCTGAAGTTTCTTTCATCCCATTGACTGTCTCCTCTCTTCCCTCCTCCATGTCCAGCTCATATGTTACCTTCCCTGCCTCGCTCATCAGCCTTGGAGGGACCCTGGGCAGGACATACAGAGTGGGCACAGCACAACTACAGCCAAGTGCTGCTTTGCTCTCTGTCCCTTCCCTGCAAGCTCCTCATCCCTCTTTTGGTTTCTAACCACTTCCCAGCAATGTGTATGTGTTTCTGGAAATTCATATACAAAATGGAAAATGTCTTTCCCTCCTCAAAAAGGATCAACTGGGTTCTCCCCCTGCACTTGCAGTCAGGGACCTCTCCCCCATGTAAAAAACATTGCTTTTGGTTACACAATATTCTCTGTTGCTTGATTGCTCCGTTCGTCACCCTTGCCAGATCCCCCTGCACCCTTCATTTATACAGCCTTGAATAATTTTCTATCAACACTGAGCTGTCAGCTCATGATTTGTCTCCTTGTATAAACCCAAAGACCAGCTTACATTCCTGTAGGATCAGCAGACAATCCTCCTTCTGAAAACACAGCATTTATTCCTACCCATTCTTCTGCCTGCCAAGAGGTTATTCATGCATGAAAAGACCTTGCACCACATTTGTATTTCATTTACTCACAGAGAATTAAGCTAGAAGATGAATACTGCAGAGGTTAAGTGTGGGAGACTTCAGAATTCTTTCTTCGGATATATGTCAGACAGTAAATTGTGGGAGGACAGATTGTAGGAGAGTAAGAGATAGTGCTGAAGGCAATCTTGCTCCTGAGGAGTTGCATCTGTACTAATTACCAAAGAGTAGGCCTGCCCTTAATAGGGCACAGCTGTGTCCAATAAGGATGGCAGTTATAAAGAGTGGATTAACTGCTCAAGACAGAGTTGGAGTCAGTCAGCTGTGCTGCTGCAAGGAGCAAGGGTCAGGTGGTCGTGCTAGGGACAATAAGGGTTAGTATGTGCTAATAGAGACAGATAGGGTTAGGCGGTCGTGATAGGGACAGAAGAAGTCAGCCATCCACGAGGAAGAAAGAGAAAAGGAGTCAGTGTTGCGAGATGCTGCCCGTGAGAACTCACAGAGAGAGGGTATGAAAGTCTTACAGTAAGACAATAAACTAATGGTGACAGTTTGCATCCACCTTCGATTGGTGTCAAGCACTGACGCCAACAATTGGAGGCCCATATTGAGATGACTTATGACAGTAAATGTTTACTCATCTATGAGCTTCTGGACTGAAAGGAGTATGTGCACGTGTGGGGAATCACTGCTTCAACTCAACATTTCACTGAAAGACTGACACAGATGCCTACTTATCTTGTATTCAGTTCTGACTGAAGTCATACCCTTGATTTCCTTATGGATTTCTCTGATAAACTGATGTTACAGCATCCATAGGCATCTTAGTATTTCAGAGCCACTAAGGAACTTCTCACAACAGCCTTGCAGCTTCAGGTACATCCTACCCACCCCTCACACATCTGGAAAGCAGGGCCGGTCAAACAGAAGTAGGTGTTCCAGGGAAAAACCTGATCTTTCCAGCCAGCAGCAGAGAGAACCTGGCATGTTCCTGCAAGATTTCCCCTTACTTCAGATGCAATTCTAAGGTCAGTCTCCAGGAAAAGTCCTCAGAGTCAGTCACAGCGAAAAAGCTGTTTTGAGTGAGCTGCCAGCCCTGCTGCCTCCTCCACTGAACCCCTGCAGAATAACTCATAGCCTGGTCCCTGCCAGAGCAGCCTCCTGAGCCAGAAAGACAAGAGTAAACAGCTTCAAGCTGTGCCAGGGCACATTTAGGTTGGATATAAGAGAAAATTTCTTCATTGCAAGGGTGATTAGGCATTGGAACACAGGCTGCCCAGGGCACTGGTGGAACCTCCATCCCTGGAAATATGAAGAAAATGTATGGATGTGGCATCCGGAGAAATGATTTAGTGGTGGTCTTGAGAGAGCTGTGGGAACAGTTTGACTCAATTACTTTAGAGGATTTTTCCAACCTTAATGATTCTGTGATTCTATGAAAGGTAACAGTGTGTGACCTGTCACCAGAGCCCCAGCTGAGGCCATACAGGCATAGCTGACTTTCAACTGCTTCCTTCTGGAAACTTTATAAAGTTATCCTGGCATGCCTTTTTCATAATACTTCATACAGATACATTATCAGAGGCAACATAGAAAATCCTCAATTGGAAGGGACCTACAAACAGTCTAACTGCTGATGTTTGGTTTTGCTTGTATTTTTTTTAATTTTAAATTTAACATTTGTGTCCCAGGTCTGCATCGAACTTAAAATCCCTCACACAACTTGCACAATTGTGCTTGAAAGGGCCCCAACCTGTCCCAAATGCAGCACAGCTGCCACTCACACTGCTGATCCATGCTGCAGTCTAGCCTTGCACACCAGCCTGCCACCAGATACATTTTCCCAAACTCAAGTCTCTGTATTTAAAGAAATAGTTTGATTTTCAGCAGAGCTCAGCATTGTCGCCTGCCTAATGTCAGTGCAGACCTCTCTCTCAGCTCCCTGTGTCTCTCCTTACCTTCATCCTCAGTGTTTTGTTTCCTCTTTTTCCTGGATTTTGTGATCTTCTTGTTTTTCAGATCCACAAGCTCCTTGATGTGCTGGGCAACTGAAAATTCAGAAAAGGGTCTGGATTAATAATGTGGTATATACTAAAATACCAAAATACAGAATTGCCCTTAGATATGGCAGCCAGCCTTGACTCCAGCATAAGAAGCTCTGTCAGGGGAAAGGTCCTGCACCACAGCCAGCTCCCAATGAACCTGAATGAGGGGCTCAGAACATCACTCATCTTCTCCAAATGGCCAAACAGTTGAAAAGTTCATACCTAAATAAACTTGCTGCCTAAATACCAGCAAAAGAACCATCTTCTCAATATCTCAGAGTAATCTTCCTTGCTGCCTGCATTCTGGGCAAGGCATAGCTGGAGGGAATGGTTTTGGACAGAACTGACAAGGGCTGAAAATCTTTATAAAACCCAAACTAATGCTGCACACCTGGCAGTTCAGTGAAGAAATCTCAAATTAAGGCTATAATCATAAAAAGAGAAGGCAAATATTGCCAGTGTAGCACTTTCCCCTTGGTTCAACCTCTGCTGCCATGCTCATGAACAGGGGCAGAGGGGTGCTGAGGCAGAATTCCTGTAGCCACGCTGGAGACCTGGGGGGGCTTCAAACACAGCTTGAAGTCCCCAGAGATCAAGGGGAAAATCGGTGTCTGGTTTCTGGCCTGAGATTGGACAAGACACAGTGAGTGCAGCTGAAATAGGATGAAATAAGCCAATAAATACCAGTTAATACTCTCCAGGCTAGTACTTAGCTTTTTTCTTTTCTTCGTGTGGCCCACCCCCCCATGAGATGCTACAGCAATTTAAAACTGGGGTAATAACAGAATATAAGCTGGGCTGGTCCCCAAACTTCTGAAAGACAGATCAATTGCATCTCTTCACACTAAAAGACTGCGTTCTTCAGGATCCCCAAACAGCCAAGCTCTGTTCTCAGTGTCTGCAAAGGCTCCATTAAAAAAACATTAGATACTAACAATCCTTTTTTTGCCAGCTTCAAGGAACTTAAAAGTAAATTATGTCATCAGAGAACCCAGAAAAGCTCTGCCTTTGGAGGGTTGGGATCAACTCATTTCAGTGCTGATGAGCGCAGGCTGGGGCTCACATTTCTTTGCCAGATAAAGCTTCATCCCACCAATGAAAGGTGAACTCAGACAACACACTGTGCTCTCAATGACAGAGCCCAGAGCACCAGCTGGGGACTACCTGTACTTTTAAAACCCAGACAGCCTTGACTATGTGGCACAACCCACCAAGATGCTGCTGCATACAGAGGAGGTGCATGAGGCACTTACTCTTTTCATCACTGTCAAGGTGGCGGTAAATGTAACCTTCCAGGTAAGACTGAAATTTGGGTGATGGGGAAAAAAAGGCCAGACTGATGGCCATCAGTTCCCAGCCCCATGCCAGGCTTCGGTAGCACATGTTATCTGTTGTCTGCCGGATCAGCTGTATGTAGAGCTCATCTCGCAAGCCTTGCATGCTCCAGCACTTGGTGACTGTGACCAGTGCCACGTGATTGCGGTCCATGCGAGTCTGACGGTCTCCCATATAGCTCTGCACCAGTTTGAACATCTCACATGCCTCTTTTTTGATGGTCCGGTTGCTAGTGATGAGCATTGGCTTTTTAATGGAGCCGCCATTCCAGGACAGCATGTTGGAGATGGAGATCCTTCGTCGGAAGATGCCTTGCGTGTGCATGTTCAGGTTTTTGGAAGCCCAATCCGCCATGCTGCTCTGAGAGATGGGCTTCCGTAGGGTGTTGTAAGGGAAATGGCATCCCACACAGCCACCACGCTGGCTGCTGCCCTCCTGCTTGGGCTCCAGCTCTATGGTCTCAGGCTGCAAAGAAGAACAGACATGTTAAAAGCAGCTTAGGTGACTTCTTACCCAACTAGAAAAATTATCTACAGTGAAACAGGAAGCTGCCAGCAACTGCACAATGGTGAATCAGTACAAACATGACTTGATACATACTGAATTGGTGGATGACACTTGTAGTTCTGAAAGAGCCTGGCTGGCACAGCCACACACTAATGCTGTCCCCTAAGGGAAGTGCTGGGACATGGAGTAACAGGGCTGAGTGTCCCAGCTGTCACCAGGTTTATGGGGACAAGCAGGAGGTGAGCTGATTTCCAGAGCAGCAGCACAGCTCTGTGGCACCAAGCACCAAGGAACCAAGTATCTCTGCATTCCTCACTCCTCAGTTCCAATGGAGATCCAGGAGCCCAGGAGGAGGGTGGGACACTGGTCTACAGTTAACCCCAAAATACACATTAGTTCTTAGAAGTTTAGAGCAAGTCAGTGTTTCCTTCTTAGTATAGAGAAACTCCTGAGAGGCTTCTGCAGTCCAGCCCTTTCCCATCTCACACCCCACATGTCTCTGCATGCAGATGATGGGATTAGCACTCATCACATTCCACCCCTCATTGCCAGCCTGGGGCACAATAATCTCTCCTGGTTTTTTACTTTGTTCTTTTTATCCCCTGAGATATTCCTCTACCTCCTCACCCTCTCTGAATTCACTCAACACACTGACTAAAAATCCCCACCTGCAGTTCTCTGCCATCTCAACATCCTCGGTCTCCTTCAAACCACCTTATGTGCCTGGAGTTGGTTTTCCTTCTATCACTCTACCTCCTCCTTCAGCATGTTCCTGCTGCGGAGTCACCTCCTCTTACTATCTTGAGGTTCAGTTCTCCTCTGCTCTCTTGGAGGCTTCTCTCTCACTTCTCATTCACAGCCATTTCTGCTTAGCCTGTCCCAAAAATTTTGCCCATCCTCCTCCGATACTGAGTTTTCTTATCTCCTGATTTTCCTCTCTATCATGCAAGTCCAGCAGAGGACATCACTGCTCACTTGATGCCACTTGATGTTATTTTCAGGTGAGGCAGCGATTTTGCTGCCATATTTTCTGCAACTTCCTCCCCTCCTTACTTGGACTCTTGAGTATTTCTGTGAATATTTTTTTTTAATTTATGGACTCTTTTTGCCTCTACCACAACATCCGTCTCCTTTTGTCTTCTGCTTCTCCATATTACCACATATGAAATATTTTTCTTCACTTTCAAGGCCATTCACAGTCTATCCCCGCAACTCACCATCTCTAGTGCATAATCAAGTTTCAGCTCTCCCTGTCAATGAAACAGGTTGAAACACAGCCAGAAGACTGGAGAATTATTTCCTACAAAGAGGCTATGAAATGGAATTGCTGAACTATTAATAATAAGATGTAAGTAATGTAAACGTGATGTGTCTCTGTACCTGAAAAGTGAGAAATGTGGGAACATGGTATCAGTTTTCCAAAACGTTTCAGATGAAAGCAAGGCACTTATTGATCCAAAATGGCAACAAAGAGAACATATACAGATAAATCTGATAAAGCAGAGGTGTCAGCCTAACTTTCAAAGAAAAGTTAAACCTCACAGATCTGCTGGAGCAATCTGGAATAGTCAAGGAGCTTTCCCAAGTTTCTTCATGAGAGACTTTGTAGCAGCAAACAGGAGATAAACTAGAAAAAAGTAAGAAGCCTTTTCCTCATAGGGGATGATTATCAGCTCTGCCTCATCAAATTAATGCAGATACTCTGGGTGTTCAAAATAGGAGCAAAATAACTGGAAGAGTGAGCAAAGAGAAAAAAGGGCAAAAGCTTCAGGAGATATAAAACTATCTAAAAAGAACTAAAATCTGAACTAAAACTAGGAAGCAGGATAGTCCTTTGAATCCAAGTAGGAAAAAAAGGTGGCAAAATAATCCTGCAGAAGTGCTGTGTTAGAGAGAAAAAACACTCCCCTTGTGCAGGCACACTAATGGGGCTTTAAAACAGCAATTTCCAATAAGATGCTAGAGCCACTGACACTGATTTTCTAAATATTGCTATTCCGTGTTCAGGCATTGGGAGGGAGAATAGCATATGAGCAGTCATTCAAAAAGAAGAGAGAGAGAGAGAGAAAGAGGAATTGCTGTCATGTGGCTATGCAAATCTTGATGCCGTACTCAGCAACTCAGACCATTCCAGTGAAGAAAGTACATATGAGGGAAGACATGAGTGCCAGTAACATGATCAGGCAAGCACATTTACCCAAATAACAGAGCAGAGCTACCCATAGTGCTGAGGCCTTGCTTGGACATGAGCCCCATCCCACAATTCTCCTTCCTCTCAAGCCAGGCCTGAAACTGGGCCTGAAACAGGGTTTCTATGAGCAAAGTTGTGAAGCTTCATGACCTGTTTGCTATTCTGCAGGAACAGACATGTCTTGCCAGCAGCACACCCCTGGAATTAACCCCCCCCTCCAGACTCTGTATTATGAGTGTAGCAAGTCTAGCAAAGAAAAAAAAATTAATATGGCACAGATGGGGAAGTACCTGTGAGGAATGGCATGTAGCGCCTGATGAAGCAAAGTTTGTCTGGCTGGTGACGTTCTTTTCTAAAGAATCTATTTTCTCAAAAGTTCTCTTCTGCCTCACTGTGTCCTGTGGAGCAGCCACACTGCTGGGAAAGAATTCCCTAATCTCCAGGTCCTGTCTGTACAGAGACCTGTTGCTGGCTGAGACATCATCCCTGGAGCTCTGGCTGATGCATTTTTTCAAGTGGTCAGACTGAAACCTGACCTTGCTGCTCTCTGCTGGAAGATCGCTCTCTGGGCTCTCAGCATCCAGGCTGGCTTTGCTTCCCCTGCAAGCTGCTGATCTGCCCACCACCGTACGCATCTCAGCGATCACTCTATCATTGAGAGCTGTGAACTCACTGCTGCTGCCCACAGAGCCAGGTCTTGCTTGACCTGTTCCTTGCCTCCTTCCTTTCCTTTTTCTCAAGCTTGGAGAAGGGCCAGTTGAATAACCAGAATCTTGATGGCTTATACCAGTTGGGTACTCCTGAGTCTGCAGGCTGTTTTTCTGACTGTGGTGGAGTCCCATGTTCTTAAGGACATTGGCTTCCAAGATCCTCCAAGACTCCTTGAAGCTGTCCTTTGAAGCAAGCTGACCAGGCAGTTTAGTGGAGGTATCCGTTGTTGCAGCAGAAGAATGGGAGAGTTTGGCAGATTGGTCAACATTGACCATATGTTTTATGTATTCTCTGCCAGCTGGGCTGTATTCAGTGGAAGAGGGATTTTTTGCATGCTTCTTTGCAGCTTGCTGTTGTTGCATACTAGGATGCTGCAATAACTTGGTTGGTGGCAGCTGCTTTTTTAAGCTATTGCTTGGTGACCTTGGTGGAGACATCCCACTCACACAAATGCATTCAGTGTCCATATCTATTGGTGGCTCGTCATAAATTGGCAACTCTAAAGATGGCTCATCATATATAGGTGCAGGAGAGGCATATGTGGGGGATGCAGGCTGGGGAGTTCCTGTCCGGCTTCTTGGAGGTGTTTGAGAAGTAGGACCATTCATCATCACCAGGCAAAACCCACCACTCTCCGTCTTTTTGATCTGCATAGACTGCTTTGTTTCTCCAGCAGGCATTTGCTTTGTGGCTCCACCGCTCTGGGATGTGGATTGAGGCTGAGCACATATAGCTGGTTTGGGAAGAGATTTTGGGCTGTTGGGCTTTGGACTACCATGCAGCTGAAGAGAACTGTTTGAAAAGTTCTGCATCTGCCTCAAACTGTTCACTTTGACCAACATGGCTGCTTTTGTGCCTGGCAGAGGCTGCCAGTGGGTAGGAGTCTCCCTAAAAGAAGAAAGGTACAAATACACACAATTATTTAAGAACTGTATTTATTGAAGTAACTTCTACGTCTACCCAAATACCAAATAATTAGTCTCAAATTGCCTGAATATTCCCCAGCCAGTTAGATCAGGAAGTTACTTTTTCCTGGAGATCCCTCTTGCTGAAACAGAAAAACGTTGTTGTTTTTCACATAATAAATTTCTAAATCATGAAGAGCAGAACAAGAAGATAAAATTAGTTCATTATACTATAACATGTCTGGTATCAGCACCACTGATATAGGACACAACCTATGCTTCTCAAGGCTCAGCAGATAGCATGGCACCCAGAACAATCAGCTGAAGACCACCAGGCCATGCTGGAACATAAAACTCAAGCATTATATTGGAAAATAATCCCAAGCACCTGCCTTCACATTATCCAAATATGATGACAGTCTTTCCAGACCATGCTGGTTTTTTATTTTAGTTTCCAGATGTGCATTTATTTTGTAGGAAAACTTTATGAGGTCTATGGGGGTGGCCATTCTCCGCTCACAGCTTACATTCCCACACAACCTGCCACGCCTCCACCCAATCTTGTCCAGATGCACTCGGATCTGATATCCTTGGCCACACCAACTGGCCCTGCTCAGCTCTCACAGCTGTGAAACCCTCCTCTGCTGGGAGTATCACCTCTGATCCGTGGCAGTACTCGGGATCCACCACAACCCAACATGTCCACTGCAACACCTCAGTTCCCAGGGTATATTCTACAGTGTAGCAACAACAACCTGATGTCAGGCTGTGACCATGGCCAGTCTGTGTTTGTGAGCTCCAATGAAAAGGAAATGGAAAGGATATTAAACCAGCAGAGCTTCCAGGTTTTCCAACGCATCACAGTCCGCAGGAAGGTCCACCTGAGTCTGACGCTACCTCCACTTGAATTGTGCCCTACCTCCATGTATCTGCTACCACCCATCACTGGGTAAGACCTGAGGGTGTACTGCATGTGTTCCATCTGAGACAAGAGATGTTCCCCTAACATCTTCATAACTATTTTGCTGTTTGCACCTTGACCCTGCTCCCAACTTCCACATGGCTGACCTGCCCACTATGGCCTCTGTGCTGGCAGACACACCCACTTCTGCTGCGTGTCCAGAGGTGCCTCCCACCAATGTTTGACTCTCTTGTGCCTTCCCTGCCAAACCCCAAGGTATCTGGACACCCCAGCCCTCTTGCTCTGCTCGTGCTCTCCAGAGCCCTTTCACCTCCTCCTTCAGCACAGCTTCCCTGGGGTATTCTGCCTGTCCTTCCCCCATGGTTATCCTGCCAGTGCATTTGCACACCCCCTGCTCTCCCCATACCTGTCCCACATCACCGTGGATGTCCTATTTCACTGGTGCACTCCAGTCACTTTCCCCATAACCTCTGTCCCATACCTAACGTCTCACATCTGTTCCCAATCCCTGCTCCCCTAAAGGGGTGGCGTGCTCCTTCCTCATCCACTCCTTACCATATTTTTGGCAAAACATGCTCTCTGTTGGCAATGTGTCATTGTGAATCCCATCTTGACACAATGGCACCAGGAGTGGTGAAGACAAGGCTGGCACTGCCCTGCCATGGCTGCAGTTCCTGACCCCTGGCCAGGGTTCAAAGGCTTCACAACACCCTGATCACACTTAGCTGCACCTCTGTCTTTGCAGGGCTGGCTCCTTTCCCGCAACAGAGTCCATGTAGCTCTCTTGTGCAACTACCCAGGTGTGGCCAGAGAACATTGAGAAAGGGCTGTCTTCCTCTGCTTCGAACCCTGGGGCTCCCTCTTGCTCTGGGACCTCTGGTGCCTCCCACTGAGGCACCAAGGATTTTATTTTAAGGGCATTCATGACGCTATTTCCAGATGATGATGCAACTGCCGTGAGGAAGGCCTGTCTCCCAGCCTCTACCTTCATTCTCTTCACAGCACTGCAACCCAGTGCTGACCTAAGCCCTATGCCAAGAGTAGCTTGGGAAACACTGACAAATTTGAGATTGGTTTCTCTCCATCTGACCAAGCCACCATTCAGTACAGCCCCAGCTCTCCCATTCCTGTTTAGCCCTCAGTGGTTTGTCCTCCACATGCTTCTTCCTGGGGCATGATGCCTAATGCAGGGGGTCGAGTGCCAGCAGTACCAAGTGAGGATGCACACAGGGAACCACCAGTGGTAACAGCAGGATGAGGGTGGCATTCATGAGGACACCCAGCTCCACAACCCACCAGGTATCCCTCCTTGGGGGACACGGGGCTTGCTCTTTGCATCAGTGCATCTCCCCTGTGCATAGCCAAGCTCCAGTCTCAATCCCAAGCTTTGCTGAAGACTAAGCTCTTCCTCAAAGAGTGCCTGGACTAACAGGAAGAACCAGAACAGCAACACTTGGCAGGCTTTTAAATGAGGATTTCTGACACCCCCATGGCTGTATCAGTGAGAGAGACTTTGCCAGTCTCTCGTTTCATGGCACAGAAGAGAGACTGACAAAGGACAGAACAATCCACAGGCTCCTGACTCAGCAGGCAGGCCACAAATGTATGACTGGGGCATATTTTAGCTCAACCCTACAGCAACCATCATTGCATCTGGACCAGCATTATCCAGTCGTGGGGTTGCAGAGCAATAGCCCAGAGCTGCAGATGTGTCTCACTGCCTTAGCAGGGCTGGAAAATAACCCTGTGCTCTGTGGAAAGGTGCTGGACACTCACATCCCACAAGCCACCTCCTGAAGTTTTTCCTCTCCCTGATGTGCAGCATTGCAGGCCCAGCCAGCTGTGCACAGTTGAACCATTCACTCAGCCAAGGCTTGACAGACCTGCCTCAGCCAGGCACAGCATGGCCAGACTTGTGCCCCCCATCCAGGCTCATCATGCACTGGTACTGTCTGGCACCAGAAAATCAAATGAACAGGAACTCAGCCTGAAGCTCTGCTACCTCCTTGCTCAGCTCTGAGCCACAGGAAGGAGCCCCTCCCTGTCCACACAGCAGGCATTGGCACCACCTTCTGCCTCATCTGTCCCAATTCACACCCCCAGAGCAGCACTGGGAACATCCCTGTTGGTCACTGCTCAGGTGTGGGCCCAGGCATCTCCAGAACAGCACCAACCTGCCCATCAGAGGCAGGTTCCTGCTCCAGCGTGGCATTATAATTTTAGGGCCCTGTGGGACCTCAACTGGCAACAACCTGTGCCCCTGCACTTGTGATAAAGAGCATAGCCCAGATATTAGGCCTCAGATGAGGGATGAGGGATTTGATCTGAAAAAGAAAAGAGGATATTGTGCTAACAGCCTCCTGCAGAGGCAAGTTACCTACCTGTGAGCCCCAGTAAGCTGGAGGGCAAAAGGCAATCCAAAGAACAACAGCTTCTCAGTGCCCAGAATCCCTTTATCAGGGTGCAAGGAAGACATCCCTCACCTTGGGCCTGCCCAGGACAGGAGGATGTACTGGGGTTTCAGCACAGACTTGGCCACATGGGTGGGACATGATGGAGAGCGGCAGGAGCTCTGCACTGGTACAGGACTCTCTCTGCACCTGCCCTGAGCCCAGCTGGCAAGACAGCAAGACAAGTTAGACAGACAGCCACAGCAAGGCAATGAAGAAGTGGCTCTGCCACAGGCAGCAAGCCTCCCTGTAGCAGGATTCTGGCACTTGCAGTCCGTGCCCCAACATGTTCTCTCCTTCAAGCCTAGTTCAAGGTGCACATTGGGACCCAGCCTTCTCCAAACTGCTGCAAACCCCTGGAGCTGGCAGAGCCCACCCACTGACACTGATTTTTTTTTGAGGAAGAGCAGAAACACATGAGATTACAGCTAGTCTACCACGGGCACTGGTAAGAGGCAAAGCACCTAGATGCAGGGGCCAGAGGAAACTGGGAAGTTGTGCCACTCCCACGTCACCAAGTGCCACCATGCTCCCTGACCCAGGAATGTGATGGTGAAGGGAAACTTCGGAAGGTGTACAGTACCCCACCTCACCCATCAGTCTCACTGTGGACATATCATGGCATTTCCAGCCTCCCTGGCTGTCAGAGATGAGAGGAAAGAAGTACCATCACAAAAAAGACAAAGATGTCTTGAAAAGGCCATTTCCACAGCCGTGAATGATTTCATAGGGCCATGTCTGCATACAGCTTCTTTCAACTCCATCCCCAGGCTCCTGGAAAGACCAAGAAGAAGACAAGAGGGACTTCCTGACTTCCCAGCATGAAGATTCAATCTTGTCCTTGTGAAAGCTGTGACAAAAAGCAAAGCCAGTAGTGGAAAAGTGTCCCAATGCACCCTCTCAGCTGAGCTCTTCAGCCACCAGCAGCAGAGACCCTGATGAATCCTCTGGGACTGTTCCTGTGAGGAATGCTTTCAAATAGCTCCAATATAAAGGTCTCAACTTGGCACTGATTTTCTCAGCCTGCATCCAGCTCCAACAAGCCCAGCATATCTAGCAGCTCTTCTCAGGCTCCAGATCTCCAAAGTTTGTTTTTCTTCTTCCCAGAAGCCTGGAGAAAAGGCCCTGCACCTTAGTTCTGCCCTTTCTAGGAGTTGTTTTCCTAGTGCTGTGACATAGGTGAGTGAACAGGGATGTTCGTACTCCAGCAGCACTGCTGCTCTGCCCCTAATTCCCACACTGGAGGCAGGGATACAAACTGCCCAAACCAAAAACTCTGCAGAACTGTGCAGAGAACATTGTGTTTGCATATCCTACCCCAAGGCCAACTGCACAAGCAGGAAACAAACATGTATTAGGGATTCTGATGGTCTTTCTTGCTTGATTATGAAAATTTAACAGTGGCATTACTTATGCTGTGCCTTAAGAGACATGAGCCCATGACGAAACAAACCAGACTTGGAAGAGGCAGAGGTATTCTTACAGCCACCTAATCACACATTCCCTCTCACTCCTCTTCCAGCACATATTCCTGGCACTGTAAGACCAAGCCCCTGCTCCTTTCCAGTCAAGGATGCTGAGCTATGGGAAAGGTGGGTGAGGAGGGCATAAGCAGCACAACCTACTGCCCATGCAGAAAGGACCCTCACCTTCCTCACCTTCTGCTTTCTGGGGACAGAATGTTCCTAGGGAAGGTGGCTTTCTTACAGAGGATTTTAAAATAGCCTGTTATTGCAAAGAGAACCTCAGAAACAGCACTCTGAAATTCTCAGTGATGACCTTAGGAGAAACAGGGGAAGAGGAGTAAAGGGGCTCGTTCTGCATGGATAGCAGGGCCGAGGACAGCACAGCCTGCTCACAGTCCTGACCTGCAGTGTGCTGAAATGCTGTGGACCACCACACAGGCTCCCAGAAAGACTGCCTTCTTCAGGCCTTGGCATGCCACCAAGCCCTTTTTCACCCATTACCTTGGAGTTCTGGCAAACCTCAGCATGGTTGCAGTGGCTCAGAGTACACTTCCAAAATGCTGCATTCAACCCCAGGCTGGTCTCACAGTCCCCAAGGGAGCGTATCCACCCTTTGCAGAGCTTTCCAGTGTGTGAAAGGATAATTTGGCCATCATTTCTGCTGAAGAGAGTCCATCTTGCTTCCTAGCAGGATTGTAAGAGCTCAGGATGAGTCTGGAGTTGTGAGGCAAGTGCTGTTTGCTGTCCTTGTCCAGCAAGGGAGAAGCAGAGTCAGCATTGGGCTGGGCAGACCCAGGAAGCACAGATGAAAGACAGCATGGGAGCAAGAGCATGGGCAGAGGAGCTTCTCCAGGAGGCTCCAGAGATGGTCAGTGGCACCAGCGTCTCACCTCACTGCAAGAAGCTGCCATTACCCTAGGAGATCTACCCTCCTGTGCTGCCTGGGGAGGCCAAAGGCTGATGTCTAGAGAAGACTGCTCCAAGCCACTGCAAGAACTGGAAGAACAGCAGCAAGCTGTGGGGCAGTGAAGGAGGGGTGGCATGAGCATAGAAACAGAGGGAACAGGTAGCAAAGGTTTGGGGAGCTTCTTTGTTCTTCTCGAGGCTGCTGAAGGTTTCACAGCACTGAGATGTGGCAGGGGGCACAACAAATTCAGCAGTGCTGATAGAAGGCACAAGAGAGGAAAGGTGGTAAAACCCAGTTTACTAAAAGAAAAAACCTCGACCACAAAGTACAACTAAAACCAGAATGAAATCCCTTTCCCCCAGATCTTTGTGGAATAGGCTTGCAGTAGGCCCCTCTTGGGGACTACACTGGTCTCTGCTGGTCTCTCCATCTGTCACAGGATGACAAACATGAAGGAAAGAAAACCACTATTTTTTGCACTGGCATTAAGAGACAAAACCGAAACTACCTTGGGTGCAAGTAACTATAAAGATGTCAAATACTACCAACAGCACTCCATGTGTTCACCCTCTGTTTACGCAGCTGCATTTCTCCCAAGCAGAGGAGGACGTGCTTGAGGTTGTCTTTGAAGAACAACACAGACAATGGAACTTAAAAGTTCAGTGTGCTCATGGTATTAGTATACCAAACATCTCAGCAATGGCATTAGATCCCACCTGAGAGCATTTGCTTCTGGCTCAGCATGTTGCTCCCCATTTTACAAGCTAGCAAAAGCTCTCCTTGGGTGTCAGGCTCAACTATGGAAATCAAACTCTTGCTCACACAGTAGAGAGAACACATGATAGATGTGAAAGGAAACAGTGCCCAATCTCCTGCTTCCAAGAAAGCACATTTTTGCAGACGTCATCTTACTGGTATGAGCCTTGTAATATGAAAGAGCCTTCATATCCAAGCAGCCTGTTAGCTCCCATGCAAGCTACCACTCATGCTTTTCTCAGCACTTGCCCTTCAATTCATTGCAGATTCAAGGTGCCCCAAGATTGCTGCACAAACCTGATCTAGGGATAGAACAAAGGAGAACTCCTTTCCACTTCCCCTCCTTGCAGGAGAACGAGCAGTGATGGTGATGCTATCCTGGCAGGCAAGGAAAGGTACAGCAAACTGCTGCCCACGTTGCATCACTCCTCCTTCCTTCTATAGGAGGGGACTGTGTAGAAGGGTCTTCCCTACTGAGAGGGCTGATGAATAGAAGGATGGGCCAAAACCGGCATCACTTTTCCCTTGAGGCACAGCAACTCCCCGTACAAAGGCAGAGGAGGCCATGTTCCCTCCTGAGAGACTGAGTCAGTGTCCTGGCTGCAGACAAGGCCAGAGCTTAGGGCTGCTGTTACTCTAAACCATGCACATCATGGTATAGAATAACATTTTCCCTCCTGAACCACACCACGGTTTCAGGAGGGAAAGCCAGGCACCCTATCTGAAGCGTGCCATTTTCCCTCTGTACAGAGGAGGGACTGTCGGCATCAACCCCTGCGGGACCGGTCCCTTTGCTCCCCTGCTGGTTCCCCTCCTGTTTTCTCAGTACACAACTACGGAACACGGTGTAGAAAGGGACAGCAGTGAAAATGCAAATTGATCGCAGTGCTGAACCATCAGCACTGGCGAGGAGGAGGCTGCTGTAAGAGAACAGTCCAGCAGTGGGAGTGAGCCCAACCCCACTGAGCGAATCAAGGCGAGCAGAAAGGAGCCCTGCCAAACCCAGCCGAATTGAGCCCAAAGGAGAGCATTTGAGCAGTAGGACAAAAAAACAGCAGTGACCTACAGGGCTGACCTCTAGTGCAGCAGGGCAGTAGAAATGGTGGCACAGTTACCTGTGCAGAACTGAGCCCAGTGGAGCGGCTGCATGACCCTATTTGGACAATCCAGCTTTCAGAGAATATGTCACTGGTTTTTGTGGTTTCTGGCTGGAAGAAGCAAATATTAGTCACAGAAGTTGTCCCACCGTCATGCCTTTGTTCCCAGTGCCACATGGGCAGTACATGAATGGCCACCACATTGCCTTTGCCTGGGAAAGCCATGTGGATGCAGCTTATAAGGAGCATCTGCCATCTTGGTTTTGTTCCCAATAGTGAATAACTTTTTGTGGGCAAAACACAGCCTCTTTTTGAATACTATTGCTATTAACATTTTTTTCTATCTTCTTTTTGTATACTATTGCTATTAACATTGCTGTTGTTATTGTGTGTTTCTTATTCCATTGCTTTATGTGTTCAGTAAATTGTTAATTGTTAATTCAACCCGTAATCTCTTTTGTCTCTCCCTTACCAGACGAGGAGTGGCTTATTTGGAGTTTATTTCAACCTGGTATGAGCCTTGTAATAGGAAAGAGCCTTGCATATCCAAGCAGCCTATTAGCTCCCATGCAAGTTGCCACTCATGCCTTTCTCAGCACTTGCCCTTCAATTCATTGCAGGCACAAGGTGCCCCAAGATTGCTGCACAGTCAAAGGAATACTTTGGGCTCTGTGAAGCTCATGATATCTTACACTCTATCAGGACTCTTACACTCATTTCTCTGGAAATATGTAATGTAGTTTTGATGGTGCCCATCCTGGCTGCCAGGCTGTAGACTGACAAGGAAGGAAAGTCACCTGTCTCATGTCAAATCCCATGTGCCTTAGGTACAGCCTAAGACATTTACTGGATTTCTCCTGGCAGGGCAGGGATCATTCTCTGGATGGACAGGAAGCTCAGAAGTGCATTCTCTGGGACAGGAGGCACAGGGAGCATCACAAGCACCAGTAAAGTGTTGGGTTACTTCTGGTGCACTTTATGTGCATCACCAGTGTCTTGCAACCATTAAGAACTGCACTGAATACAGGACTGTCTCACAGGAAGCAGACATGTGATAAGTCTCACTTAAGGGTGCATATACTTTCCAGAACTGCCATCCTATGCAGCTTTCATTAACTTGGCATTTTTCTTCTATCCTTGCCTGCACACAGAGAGGCAGCCTTGATCCAAAAATCAAGGTGCTAGCACGTGCTGCACTGCCCAGAACCAGGACAAGGCATCCCAGCATATATGGCAGGAGAGTCAGATTTATCCGAGCACTGCTCTAGCCCTCAGGTCAGTTCTCAATATGACGCAACTTTGCTTGTTGCATGGCCTCCCCAGCTACCAGTACCACATCCTCCAGGGCAGGATGATGCCCAGGTAGAGCAGGAGGGAGGCAGAGCAGCCCCACACAGTATCCCAGGCAGAGAGGCCAAACCAACAGAGACTGGGGAAGGGATACTTATGCGCAGCTGAAGCTGAAATCATGGTTTCAATACAATAAAAAAATTCCCGATTGCTGTCAGACTAGTTTTAGTGTAAAATAAAATCTCTTAGTCAAACAAAATAGCATCTTGTTATTGGTCTTTTATTTCAGGCTTGATGTGACCATGTAACTATGCCAGCAGCTCTGTCCCTGCAGCCCCACCTCCTTCCCTGGCTTAAGTTGCAAGACATCAGCAACTGAGCAAGTAGAAAAGGAAGGAGCCAGACCAGATGGGCTCACCCACACCTCACAGCAGCCTGACCCTCTGCACAGGAGCTATGGCTATCCCAACAAACCCTGTTGCAAGTTTTTGAGAAGTTTTCATCAATACATGACACTCCTGCCTGTCCCCCTGTCCTTCTGTTGTAGCACCCAGAGCAAAGATTATCTTTTGATATGTATTTTTATGTTATATCGCACAAAGATAGCCTGGCCCAAGCTGGGAACATTCAGGCAGTGGTGAAAGCAGACAGCTGTACCCCAAGAAGAGGAGGGCACATGGCAGTGATTGGGGGCCTGGCAGTACTTTGCCCAGTGCTGCACCCTCCTGGGGCAGCACAGCACTCTCCTGGGGAAGCATGGTTCCCGAATTGCCTAACAGGGACTGCCTGGCAGCTAAATTCACCCAGTAGATATAAATAGAGAAGGCTGAAGCTCTCCCCATACCTGGCAGGATCTTTCTTCTTCTCTGCCACACTGTTCCACTTGCCCTTCTCCACCTCCTGCAAGACGGCCATTTGGATGGGGGTGCTTCTGCCACCGCTGCCGGTGCTGCCGTGGTGCTCCCGGCCACAGCAGTCAGGCTGGGAGCTGCCTTTCATGGCCTGGAGCTGTGCCAAGGGCACAATGTCACAGCCCTGGGGCCGGTGCCACACTGTCTGCCGTGTGATGGCATTGTAGTAGTAGAAGCGGTTGTTGTTCTGGTCGAAGAGTTCCCACCACTGCTTCTGGTCTGACTGGCGCACCTTCAGGTTGGGAGGGGGCTCCCAGCTGCACTCCCCAGTGGTCAGGTTCACGTACATCCGCTCCTGGGAGCGAGGCTCAATGATCTCCACCCAGTCCGAGCTGCAGGGACACAAGAGCCACATTAGTCTGGGCCAGAGGCCCAAAGCAAACAGGTTGTCTGAAGAGTCCTACAGTCCCTGCTGCCACTGGGCCAGGCAGCCTGCTTGCAGATCAAAGCATTGCTTGGGGCTATTCAGCAGTCTAATGATCTTAGGAGAAGCCAGGGCAAGGGTTTGATACAGGGCTGCTACAAAGGAACCGTTTTTTGGCACAGGGAAGGGGAGGTCAGCCCTATCAGCCTGGCTCCCTCACTTCCCACTCACCAGCCCAAGACTAATCCACGGGGCTAGGCAAGCACTGTCTGTTGATGCTGGGATGACTCACATCAAGGCCTGGTCCAGTCACAGGACTGCCAGTGCCTGGGAGATGCAGGGTGCAGGATGCAGGAGTGTAGGGGACTTGACTTTCAGGAGCAAGGAGTATCTGCAGAACAGAATCTGCTCGTTTTGAGAGCTGCACTTTCCACCTGGGGAGACCAAAGCCCTGGCTCCCAACAATTCGAGCAACCTGCTCCATGCAAGTGCCTGCCTGCAGGCTCCACACACTGTGGGGCTGGAAAGGATCTCTGTGTCCCATGGACTGTGCTCAGAGCCCACACTTCTGTCCAAAAGATATATGTGGGGAATGACTGGTGGATGAGACCATTGAGACCATCTCCATTGCAGGCTCTTCCCCCTACCCCTTGTCTGATGGGACAGAGCCTTCAGCAGGGTGTAAGGTGACCCAATGGACAGGCCCTGCTGCTGACCCATAACCATTTGCAGCCCTAAAGAACCACTCCTTGAGCCCCAGGGTCCTTTATCAGCACCCATACTGGCCCAGTCAGTGAGAGCAAGGCAGGTAGTGCTGAAGGACTGCTTTTCAGGCAGATCAGTACAGTGTTTTTTATGCAGAGGCATTGGGCTGCACAGCCGTCATACATGGCATTTCAACCATATCACTGACACATCAACCCTAAAGAGCTGGCCTGAGGAGCTCAGCAAAGCCAATGCAGCCGCCCAAACCATTTTGGATAGCCCAAATAAATGGAGGAAGGGAGTGCAATCCCAGCAAGGTCTCCCTCCACAAAGGAGAGATGGTGCCTAAAGTGATCCTGAACCAAGTTGTATGCTCATCATGCTGAAAAACAACATGAGCCCCTCCTGCTCCCACACCCCAAAGCCTGGCCTCCATCCCAATGTTGGTGGAGGCTGCAGGAAGGAGAGCCTAGTTAACTGAAGCTACTTTTGCTATTAATAAAAGCCACATGAAGACGACAAGTCCAAGGCCCCTCCTGAAACCTGTTCCTGCCCACGGGTTCACTCTGACACAATCGCCAGCTGCTCTCCATCGAGGGTATGACAGCAGAAGCCACAGCAGAAAGCAGGAGAAGGGAGATCCCACTGCATCCCTCTCACACCCTCAGTTGCCAGCCTGCAGGTCCTCAGAAGGGTCAGGAGTGATGGTGGCAGCACTGCAGTGCCTGAAATGGCTGCCAACAAACCCTTCTGCATGGCTACAAGGACTCCTCTTACGACTTATTTCACTCCCATGTGTTGCACTACGACACAAAATAACTCACACACTCACTTTAAGATTTAAAAGAAGAAAAAGAGGAAGTTTATTTTCTGACTCTCCAATATATAAAATTCCAAAAGTGACAGTGGATTGGAGGATGAAATTGCCACCTCTCCAACCACACTGGTCAAACTAAGAGTCCATCAATTCTCTCCTCCCACAAAGAAGAATGCAAAACAATCATTATTTACATGAACAGTGCATGAGAACTCCAGTAAAAATATTTTAACATCAGAAGGCTTAAAAAACTTTCAAAAGAACTTTAAAACTTTTAAAAGAACAGGGCGACATCCATATTCTGTAATTTTTTGATTTCTGTGTTTCAAGCCAAGATCCCACCTCCTTCCCCCACTTCCCTTCTTTGGGATGAGCCCTGCAGAGAGTTGAGGCAGTACTAAGTCCTTCCTGGCCAAACATGGCTCCATACCAAGTGGGATTTTTCAAGAGTAATGCCCTCAATGGAGGCCTGCAGCATACTCAAAGCCAGTCCCAAGACAAAATGCCAGTTGGTGTGATCATCAGAGATCATCTAGCTGAGGATGTGCCAATGCCAAAACAGAGTGCCTTGTTAACAGGTCCTCCTTGAGGAGGAGGAATGCAGTTTGGCCATCACACACAGAGTGAAGTTTCTCAGAGACTGGCCACAGTGTCACGGTGACACCAGCCAAAGGCAGGGAAGTGTGTGCAGGGAAGGCCACTTGCTGTATAGCAATCAACTGGGGTGATGGGGATGGGTATCTGAAATAATCTGTCTCATAGAGACAAGTTCAAATCCTCTTTCATTTGCTGTTAATGGAGCATAGGACAAAGGACCAATGAAAAGGAGCAGAAGCAGTCATACAGAGAATAATGCCATGCTCACCATCCTGAGTCCTCTAAAAGGAGGCCCCTGAGGCAGATCATGGCAAGCCAGTTCAGGAATGGGAAGTGGGTATCAACCTGGAGGCTCCACTGCTACTGACATTGCTGCTCTTCTGTGGGTCTAGGCTCCCGGCTGACTGAAGAACAGCACGGGCTGCGTTAAAGAACTCAAACATCACTACAGATTTTTTTAAAGACAATCACACTTGCCCCTTTACCTTCTGCACAACAGGCAAAGCCACCTCAGAAAAATTCACTTAGTACAAATGCTGAGAAACCAAGCACAACCTCCAGGTGCCTCTGATTCACTCAGATTTCCATATCAAAGCCAGGACAAGGCTGTAAAACTCATCCCTATCCTCGAACTGCAGAGAGCCTCCAGAAGGTCTCTAGCATCGGCTCCTTATGGGAATCCTCCTTCAGCTGAGTGAGACAATTCAGGCTTTATTCACTGCCTCCTCTTAGCTGAGTCCAGAAAAGCTGTAATTTATATCTTAGGACGAAAAAAGTACCCAAAACAAACATGTCCCTCCTACACACACACACACACCCACACCCACACATATACACATTATAACTTCTTTAGAATACCCATGCCTCCTTCTAATAAAAATTATATAGAACAAAAATAATGTCAGGCTGTTCATGAAATTCTCCTGCTCCTGAAAATAAGCACTATGCAAACAAACCAACCTCTACTTTGCCAACGACAGACCACACTGCAGAAATCCAGAACAAATGCTGATTGCTCAAAGCCTGAGCACATATGCTTAGCTCCAGCAAGAGCAGAACAGGGGCAGGGCTCTGAAAGCAGAGCAGAGCCTGGCAACACATTGCATAGAAAAGAGAGAGTAACACCATAGTTTGGGTGGGTTAGTGATACAAGAGAGCCTGGAAAAGGTCTTATCACAAAAAACATCTTATTACTTTGGTGTTTTTAATGAAAAAGAAAAGAAAACAAAAAAACAACAAAACAAACACAATCAAAGCCACAAGCCTTCTGCTAGGTGGTATTTTCAAAGATGAAGATGTCAGATGGGAAACTTGGTGGCTTTCTGGTTGCTTGGACTCTGTCAGCTCTTGCCTCTTTCCTAGCTTTCCCAAACTTTCCCCCAGCCCAGGTACCAGCACTGCTGGCTCCATCTTGCTGCTGTTAACTTCTTGATTTATCCCAAATGGAGCAGAACAGACAACAAAGGGGTAGCTCAGTCCATAGGAGCAGGCTGAGGCAACACCAAAATTACCAGCAAATTCCCCCAGTATCCTTTCTCAGAGAGACAGAAGAAAAAAGGACTTTTAGGACACAGGTGAGATGTCTTGGCGTCTCAGCAAAAGGAGAGAGGAAGGGCATAAGGAAGGACAGACGCTATGACAAGCCATGCCACAATGATAATCAGTTTAAAATAAAGTCCAGAACAGTCTCAAAGGCATAAGGCCCAACAGCTCAAGACCAGTACCTGAACCTTGGATGGGATGGATGCACAGGCATCTTAGAGCTCTGTATGGCAGTAGGGAGGAGGGAAGGCAGCACAGACACTCCCACACCAACCTTCATGTTTCTTTATTATCCTCTCTGTGCTAAGTGTTGTCCACTAGGTTTGGACTGATTTGAGTCCTGAAGTCACTCCCTGGAGCCACAAAGAGAGCACCCTAAGGGAGGGGAAGAGAGAAGGGCTTGAACTGCTGCTCATCCCCACCCCATCCTTCAGCCCCCCCATCACAGGATGGACAATTCTGCAACAGAGGGAAGACCAAGGGACAGAAAACATCCCTGTTTTAACAGCTTTGAGACAAAACACTTGCTGGATGGACACTGAGCAGAAGGAGGATATGTACTGGAGACACAGGCACCAGGGGACTGCCTGGTGACCAGCAGACCAACACTAAAGGAAACTGAACATGAGGGCAGGAGGGGCAGTAAAATCCACTCCTGTTAAAAAAATCTTGGAAATGCAAACCAGGTACAGGTCTTCACCAGAGAGCTACCTGCCACTTCCCTGGAGGCCAAGGGTCTCTCACTTCTTTCTGTCCCCAAATTGTCTTTGAGGGTGAGCACTTTGGCCTGTGTTATGGCTAGAGACCAGCTGTGGCCACTGCAGCCTCAGTAGGAGGCAAAAGACATGTCAAAAAACATTCAGCATCAAGAAGTTTCGAAGGGCTTCCCTCTACTCTTTGCAATGATCCACAGACTGGCCAGGGACACATATCTGGCAGGCAGCCCCTCCTGCCTATCTGTTCCAGCCAGCCCATGAGTTTCACATGCTGAGGAGCAAAATCATTTGTGGAGTTTGAGCCCTAGGCCACAGCAGAGAAGTGAGCTAGTTTCCTTGGGCTATGGGACCTGCCTTGACACCCTGTCCAGCCCTCAAGCTGCTGTCATAGCATACCTTGGGTCTCTTGTGCCATTATGGCTCGAGTTTTCATTCTGCAGGTCAGAGCACAAGCTCAAAACTCCAGTACTTAAACAGCCTCCCCAAAGCTCTGGTTTGCCCCAGATGAAGTGGCACTTCCTAAGCTCAATGAAAGCTTAAGCACAGTTATTTTTCCTTTTAAGGGACTGAGTACTTAAGAACAAATTGCAGAAGAAAAAAGAATTGGCAGTCTTCATACCCTCTCCTTCTAAAATGTGCTGTGTGCATCCACAGCTGCATCTAAACTACAGCTGCTGGAAGGCAGGCAGCTGTGGAGGGAAGTTTGGTGCCAGAAAGACGGTTCCTGCCCAGGGGACATAAGGTGCCTTGGCAGGGAGCTGAGACATGGCACAGCTCGGTGCTGGCCTCCTACCAGCACAGCCTTAGGCTGCATCAATCCCAGGACAGGGATTGATGTCAGGTCTGTCACTGGACTGAGACCAGGATTGGGACCAATACTAGCACCACTGCACCTCATAGTGACTGCATCCCACCTCAACATGCTAATAACTAGACTTTGTCCCCAACAGACAGGATTTAAATGGGAAAAGTTCAATTTTATCAATATTCTAGAGAGGAAATATTTCACAGTTGTTTCGGTAAAGGCATTACAGGACAACCTGCCAGTTCAGCAACAAATTATGACCACAGCTGGGATGCATACTGCTTACCTTCCACCCCTGATGCTCCCCCATGGCAGCATGTTGGGCTCAGCCCCAAGGAGGCAAACTGATGCCTTCCCATTTGCTCCCATGGTGATGCCCCTGGTTTCAGGGAGGATTTGTGCAGGCACACTGCAAGCATGGCTCAATGAGCATCACCATGGTCATCCCACCTGCACAGGGTCCCACCAAAGGGGGCAGCAGGGCTCATGTAAGGTCATCACCAGATACACCAGCCACATCCTTCCAGGAGTGTAAATCTCTGCAGGCAGGTACCCAAGGTAATAAATCTACTTTCTCCATGTCTTCTCGGGACACACCAATCTAAGATACATGATGCCAGCTGAAGCAGACCTGAGCTTCATCCCCTTCTGAGAGTGTATGCAGGCACCAAGTCATACAGGATTTGCCCACAATGATGCTCAAAGCAGAGCTAAGAGCCTCCAAGCATGAATGAAACTCTAAAATCAGGCCTTGGCTGTTTGTGTTTTTTTAAGGAGGATACATACAAACAAAAGGAAAGGATGGAGATGGAACCCCTGAATCTCCCGCCTTCTCAATGAGCCCCAGCATCTCTTAGCACTGCCTGCTGATTGAAACCCTTATCAGTGACTAGAAAGCTGAACATGGCTCCACAGACCTGTAAAACCCCAATACCTCTTAGAAGCTGTTGAACAGAAGTAAACTGAACCTGAAGCAGGATGACATTTCCCAATGCCAACAGAACTGCACCCCGGGTGAAGAGCATCATGCTTTTAAACTGCAGGAATGAGGTGAAGAAGTTGTACCTGCCAAAATGACACAGGGCAAGAGCCCAGAGCCTTGGAAAAGCAGCATACACCAAGTGCTCTCCCTGAGCCAAAGCAAGTAATGTCACATCAATGATATCCCTGCTATTTCAAGGATGCAGCAGCAGCCACTGCCCTGTCATCCTATAATTACTGACAAAGGTCTTGATTTATCTAGCTTGCTGCCCAGCTGCTTCAAGACTGAGATTTACTCTTCACCACCTCCTATGTCACCACTACTGATTTCAGGGATTCCTCCCAGCATTGCCATGAAGCCCTTGCAGCCAGGGGCCCAACACAGCAGCTGCCTCCTCAGACAGTTGATGTCAAACAAAGCAGTCTGGGAATAGAAGGCTCTACAATCAGAAGTTGTTTTAGAAAAGCCACATTACCACATAAACCCAGCAATTGCTCCAGTACCTTGGGAGCAACCCACAACCTGCACTGTGGAAGGAGCAGGACTCAGCAGTGACTGATCTTCGTCATTTCTGTATACGGATCATCCTGGGCTTAGTGACACAACGCCAGGAACTGCACAGACATAATAAACACACTGCAGTGCAGCATAGTTTCCCCATACAGGAGGATAAAAGAACAACCATTACTCTGCCATCTTCACTGAAGGGAAGAGAGCCCATAGCAGCCAGAACCGAACAAAGTAAATAGCCAGCTCCCAAGGCTCATTTGCATCATACACAGGGATTTTTTTTTCTGCAGAAGGGAACACTGAGTAATGACAATAAAACATTTACAAAGATTTCTGAACAGCATCAGAGAGTGAAGAGGAGGAAGACAGGAACAGAAAAGAAACTTCCAGAACCAGCAAAGGGAAACTCAGGACTGTTTGGTCCTGAGGACCAAACGACCACCATAATGAGAGCATGCAGGGTTGGGGACTTAAGGACCTCTCAAGACCTCTGATCTAAAATAATTGCACCATACCATCAAAAAAAAAACCATGACAATCATAGCTTTTTTAAAGGCAGAACATCAGGTGGCAGTGGTCAGGAACAGAAGACTAAAACTGTAATTACAGGGTGGAGAACCTGCACCACCAGACCATGCACAACTGGACTGTGTCACCCCAGGTGCCAACAGAGGATGCCCTACAAACAGCCAGATCACAGAGCATCATGCTTTACACATCTGAGGCAGCTAAGTTCCTAGAAGTGTGACATTAGCAAATTAATGGCCCTGTGTCTCTGTTCATTTAAAGGGCTACCAGTCATTCATGAGCTGAAAAACAGGGTCCCTTGAAAACTTATGCACAACATAGCCACGGATAGCAAGGTACCAAGTCATTCCTCAGATAGCAGGGTCCACAAAACACTGTGGGCTAAAACCACAAAACAAATATAACAGTACTTCATCATAACTTCTTTAGGGTTATTCGTTCTTCAGCAACAACTCCAACTGCAGCTGTCTCTGCCAATTCTGTTGAAAAAAATCGTGAGAGAACAGATGCAGTGAAACTCTTGAAAGTATTAGCTGTCCAAGCTTGTTATGTGTGACTCAAGTTAACCACTACAACACCAGGCTAGCAGAGGAATTTGGTTGCAAGTCAAAGGAAAGAACAGGAGTGTTGGCAGTAAGTCAAAGGATGAACAGTCTGCAAACAAACAACTCTCTCTCATCCTGTGAGATGCCATCAGGAAGCTCATCCCAACAGGACCCTGTGCAGAGGAGCCACTTCAGTGTTATAATTTTCTCCAGCCCAGAGCATACCAATTTCCTCTGGCAAAGGAGAGATAGTATGTAGCTGAAAACCTCAGGCACAAAGTTCATAAGCTCTTTATAGAACAGCAAGTAAGAAAAATAAATTTATCATGGAAAAGAGGTCCTTCCATTTATTTTGTCTACAGGAATTGCTGAACAACAAGCACATCAGACAAAATGGAGCCAGGATGTTGCAAAGCCAATGCACTGGACCCAGAGCATTGGTCCCTCCTGCGGCCCCATAGCCTCCCCTCCTTCACGCCTGCCCCACAGGGAAGCACATGGGTCCCTGCTCTATGCACAGCTCCAGCTCTGGAAAGCTCACCTATCCCTATGTCAATTCTTAGTTTGGGATGAAAAACACAGACCATATTTGACTATTTTATCTTGGTTTTTTATTCTGAGATAATAAACCATGAAAAAAGCTTCCTCCAAAAGGAAAGGCACGCTTAATTGTTGCCCCAAACTGACATTCTTTTCCTCATTGTCTCTACAACATTACAGTGTGAGTAGGAGTCACATCCTGTGAGCTGTATTTCAGCCTCTGCTTTGTCTGCTACACACTTGCATCTGCAAGACCAGCAGTGACTACAGTAACACCTTGAACTCCAAGTAAACCAAAGTACTAGTTATCTATAGTTTCAGTGCTTTGTCATTAACAAGCTCAGGTTTGATTCAATGAGAAACAAAGACTGAGGTGTTTGACCCTTAAAATGCATCTTTTTTAAAACTGAACATCTCTTCAATCTCACCGATGTAAAACTTCACAAAATAAAGTGCAATTAGTTAAAGCCCCAAATTTGCCTTTGCTCTCACCATGTCATAGAAACCAAGGTGGGATTAACCAGGGGAAGACCTCACTGTGGTCTTCAACTACTTCTCCTTCATGAGAGGATGTGGAGGGGCCAGTACCAATCTCTTCTCTCTTGTGACCAGTGACAGGACTTGAGGAAACAGCATGAAGTTGGAGGAGGTTTAGGTTGGATATCAGGAAAGTTTTTCATCCAACAGGTGGCTGAGCACTCGAACAGGCTCCTCAGGTTATCACTCACAGCTCCAAGCCCGTCTGAGCTCAAGAAGCATTTGGACAATGCTCTCATGCACAGGGTGGGATAACTGGGGTGTTCCATGCAGGGCCAGGAGGTTGTAGACTCAGTGATCCCAATAAGTCCCATCCAACTCAGCATATTCGATGATTCCCAAGAGTCCACAAGAAGGCAGCTCATGGCAAATAACTGCATCAATCACCAAAGTCTCTCAGTTGTTTCTTGGAGATGCTCAGGAAAAACCAGCTGGGCTGCAGAAGGAGGCAGTCCTGCATCACATATGATGCCTCCCCAGGAAGACTCAGCCCTAGGCTGCACATCTGGAGGTACTACCTTGAACAGACTGCCCCCAAGAAATGGGGAGAGCAGCAATAAAAGAAGGATGCAGTCACTCACTGTGGACATCACAATTACTCATTGCTTTGGACAAACCTTTTGCAGGGCATATGCTCATTTCTTCAACCTCTCCAAGGAGGTCAGTAGGATAAAGAATTCCCTGTTTTCACTACATTTTTTTTCTTTCAGTTAATGACAGTAGGCTATCAATCCAGCAGGTCAGGGAGATCAGGGAAAGTTCAATATCAAAGACAGTGACATCCAAAGCTGCAATTTCAAGACTGCTAAAAACAACCTTTCAAGTTGGTGAGGAAAGGGAGAGAGGGTTGTACAGTGTCATGGTTTGACGCCAGCACAATGCCAGTGCACCCATGAAAATAATCTTTTTCAAATGACTGCTGTGAGATGTGACCAGAAACAGAGCAGAGAAGATTTAAGCTTAAAAATAAAGAAAAATAACTTTATTAACTACAACTATAATAAAAGGAACACAGAGAATTCAGAATGCAAACCTTCTAAAACATTCCTCCTCCCCCCACCCAATTTCCAACAAAACACAGTGAGACAAAACCCTGGATTCCCAATCAAGTTACCACCCCTCAGATAATCAATTCTCAGTTCATCAAGCTAGAGAGGAGTCTCTCTTGTACCATAGACTCCCCCAGGAAACACAATTACAACCTCTTGTGTTTCCATGTCACACATGGTGCTGCCTGGAGAAAATCTGCCAGTGTGACACTCTCTCCTTTCCATGTCACAGTGCTCTCACCGCCGTGCATGGACAGACTTCTCATAGGCCTTCTTTAAGGATGCTTTGCCAAGGACCAAAGAACAACAGCTTCTCATTTTGGGACAACAGTCCCCCCCATTTTCTCTTCCCATGGAGCTGAGGGTCTGGAGAACAGACATATTCTTCTTCCCTGAAGACAGAGGGCATCATCACATCCTCCTCATCTTTTCTCTGTTCATTTCACTGCTGCACATGATGTCACTCCCACTCCTATCACTCTCTTGGCTCAAGTCATTGCATCCCCCTAGAATGCAGTCTGTGTTGCAGGAGAAATTGGTTCAGTCTATGGCTATATAAGAAAAGTCCAGCCAAGGCCACTCTATCATCTCCTCCTAACTATGATTTCTTCTTCTAACATCTCAGGTCCCAGACTGTTTCTCTTCTCTCTCAAATCGAGGAGGAGTAGTGTTTCACATAGCTTTCTTTGCCCAGAAATGGTTAAAAGTCTCGGGCTCCCAGGTCAGCTGAGATCTCACAGCAGGCTGCCAAACTCCCACGGCTGGGCACCTTCCCTCTCCTCTTCTCTTCCTCCTCTGCCTGCGTACTGCCGGCACATTATATCAAATTTCCTGGTGGAACGGGCTCTCTCTTTCTCTCTCTCCCTCTGGGGGGGCTGCTCGGGACATCTCAGTGTTTCTCCACCCTTCTGTCCTGCGTGGGGGCCGACCAGGTTCCATTCCTCTCACCCCCCTTCTCTCTCTGGGGCTCCGGCCTCCCTCAGCCACGGCCGCATGGCTGCTCCTCCACCCAGCCCGTGGCTGGGCACGGCAGGGCTGCTCTCTTCACTGACCAGAACAAAAAAAGAGCCTTCGCATGGGAGCTCTCGGCTTTTAACCCGCTATGTTCTCAGAGGCGTGTCCAATGTCTTCAGTGGTCACACCAGGTGTCAATATTCAAAGCTGACCACTGATTGGTTTGACTATAATTGCCCATGAAAACTCACTTCCTTATCAACCGACGACACACAGTTAATATCTACACTTCAGCAGAAGAAAAGTGAACTCCCCAAATGAGAGGAGACTGGTCTGGCAAAACAACTCCTTCCTCTGGAGGGATGAAACTGGAGAACTGTGATTTGTGTACACCTAGAAACAGAACTGGGGACAGACTCATGACCCTGGTTCAAACCCATTGCAGCTCTTCACAGATGCTCAGGCTCAAGTGGAACCACCCTTTTAAGCAAAAGCCCAGGATTCACCTTTTCCAGAGCTCTTTAAAAGATTCCAAAAAACCACACTGGTGATGGTATTTTTGACACAGTTCCAACTCAAACCAGATTCATGCAGGCATGCTAATGCACTCTGGGGTTTTAAACACCACTGAATTTAACTAGTGCCAAGAACAGTTGAGCTGCAGTTTTAAATACTCAAGAGTTTATCTTGTTTGAATAACCCGGAGATAAGTAAAGAAATCATGAACACCAGAGCCTGGCCCACATCATGTCTGATTTGCACAAGGTTCTCTCTTACACCAAGTCAGTCTGAGATAAATACTTAAGCTACTTCACATAGCAGGAGGAGTAAATATGTATCATCTGTTTGTCCTGGTTTAAAGGAAGGAGGAGAAAGGAAAAAGAAACTGAATTAAAAAGAAAATTGAGACATGACTTTCTTATAAATGGCACAAAAGAGACAGTGCAGTGGGTGGCTGCAGAGCTGGCAGCACTAGACAGGATCTCCAGAACAAAAAAAAAACCCAGGAAATCCGCAGTGTCACTTCTCCCCACAATTATTTAAAATGAGCTTATTCCTTGCACTTTGTCCATGAGGAAGAAGCAGCTTCCTGGCTACGATAGGGGGAAACACAGTTATTAATAGCATAACAATGAGCAAGTATCAGAAGTTATGTTGCAGCCCTGGAAGATCTTGGCTGGTTTGTGAAAATGTGTTGCCATGGTAGTAATTGCTATACATGGTAACAGTGAACAGTGGGGTGAGAACAATACGCTTCTTGATTTGGTGCCCAAAACAAGTTCCTTTTGTTTTCTACCACCAAAACCCACATATTTATTATTAGCTTGTGTTCAGTCTAAAACTGAGCTTTTCACTTTCAACAGTGGAAAGGAAGATAGCAAAAAAGAAACAAATTCAGGAAGACATTAAAGCAGGCACCACTCTCTGTCCTTCTGCAATGGCATGGTTGATGGATTGGGGCAGAAACTGGACCACATTCAACTTCACTTTTTATTTGATATTCATCTAGACAGTCTTCATCTGCCAAACACTATGTACCCAATACACAGTATTTGCTACTGATAAAAAAAAATAAGAGCAAATAACTTAAGAAGCACTTAAAGCAAGGCCTCTTCCCAGATGGGATGACCTGACGTTCAATATCCAACATGGCAGCAGACCACAATGATGCTGTGCTATTCTGTCCTTTGCTTTCCTCTTCGCAGTTCCCAGCCTCCTCTTCCCTTCCTGTAGCCCTGCCAAGCACGGGGCACATAGAGAGTGCTGATACTTTCCAGAACCATCTGTTACCCTCAACTCATTCCTGAATTTCAGTGCTCAGGATTTCTTCCCTCATTTGCTCTTCCCCAGCCACTACTTTCATCCCCATTTCTAGATCAGGTACAAACACTGTGAGCAGCAGAGATTCCAGTCTGGCTTCCCCAGGACTTCCCTCCCCTGTAAAGTCTGACCATCTACTCCTCATCTTTGCAGCTCACTCTTTTAACCATTTATTCACCCATGATGGACTTTTCCTTGATATCCCGTGCTGAAACATTTCACTGAGGTCCACCAGATCACCCCTGCCATGTACTTGGAAATAACTTCCAAGTACCAGTGGAGTCACATAGCTAAGTTTTGGTCTACAAAAGCCATATTGGCTCTTCCCCAACATGTCACACCCATTTATGTTCCCACTTACTACTGGTTTCTGGAAACATTGAAATATAAGACATGCACTTTCGGTAAAACCAAATGCCCCTTCCATTCTGCCTACAGGTGAGAGACTCAAAGAGGTTTGTTAAGCAAGACAGGTAAGCCTGGTCATGCCCCTTCTCTATCTTCCCCCTCATTGCTCAAGAACCCACATGTGTATTACAGATGCTAAAGGCAGATGGCTAGCTATTCTTTCTAATAACTATTTCAGACTGACTGTCTGTAAGTTTACTCGGATAGTTTTTCAACCTGATGATGCCTTTTGCATCCGTGACCCCCAAGAACACTGAAATCAGAAGTTGATCACAGACTAAGTAAAATAAAGGGCCTTCCTCCTATCTGTTATAAACCAATCTCCTTCACATTTCACCAAGTGCCTATAGTTCTAGGGCCACAAGACTTGGTAGAAAAAATTCAACTTATCCATAGAAAGGGGAAACACTGTCTGTTGAGGCAGGGTTTTTCTCTTTATTGATGTTTGTTTAATGCCTGCTCGTTACCCTTCCTCCCCCCCCCCCCCCCTCTGCACCTCTCCCCCGCCCCCCCCCCGCTGCCAGGTTACCCCCCTCCCTCCTGCCGATTCCCTGCCCCCTCTTAGATTTGGGTATAAAATCATAAAATCTGTGTTTGCCCGTACTGAGGGGTCTTGGGGGTTTCCGGAATAAAACCACCCTGTCCCCCCCAGTTCCTGTGTCGCCTTCCGTCTGTCCCCACGCCTGGACTAAACCGAAGAGCAAAAAGGGGGAATGGCTGATTTTCCTCCTCCTCTCCTGCCACTGAATCTCGCCGATGCTCGGGGGAAAGAAGTGGACATGGCACGCACCACAACAACTGCCCCCAAATTTTAAAAGGGTAGAAAGGAGGACCCCGGGAACTACCAGCCTGTCAGCCTCACCCTGTGCCTGGGAAGATGATGAAACAAACACTCCTGGAAGCTCTACTAAGGACATGGACAATGATTCAGGATAGCCAGCACAGCTTTACCAAGGACAAGTCCTCCCTGACCAATCCACTGGCCTTGCACAATGGCATAGCTCAGTAGACAAGGGAGGGAACAGAGATGTCATTTATACGGACTTCCAGAAAGCATTTGACACAGATCCCCACTACATCCTGCTCTCTAAATTGGAGAGAGATGAACTTGATGATTGGACTGTTAGATGGATATGAAAGTGGTTGGACAGTCACATCCAGAGAGTAGTGCTCAATGGCTCAGAGTCCCAATGGACATTCGTGAAAAGTGGGGCCCTTCAGGGGTCCATACTGGGACCAGTGTTGTACATGAAGGGAACAAGTGCACCCTCAGCAGGTTTGCAGATGACACACCTGAAGGACAGGGCCATCCAGAGGGAGCTGGACAAGCTTGAGAAGTGGCCCATGAGAATCTCCTGAGGTTTAACAAGGCCAGACGTTGGTGCTGCACCTGGGCCAGGTATCAGTCCCAGTATTGATCCAGACTAGGGCAGGAACAGATCGAGAGCAGCCCTGATGAGAAGGATTTGGGGGTGCTTGTGGATGAGAGGCTGCACACGCCCAGCTGTGTGTGCTGGCACCCAAAAACGAACCATGTCCTGGGCTGCATCAAAGGAAGTGTGGGCAGCAGGTCAAGGGAGGGGATTCTGCCCCTCTAGTCCCCTCAGGTGGGGTCCCACCTGCATCCAGTGCTGCATCCAGCTCTGGAGTCCTCAGTGCCAGACAGACACGAACCTAGCAGAGCCAGTCCAGAGGAGGCCACCAGGTAGTTCAGGGGGATGGAGCAACTCTCTTAGGAGGAAAGGCTGAGAGAATTGGGTTTGTTCAGCCTGAAAAATAGGATGCTTAGGGGTGACATAATTGCAGCCTTCCAGTTCCTGAGGGGTGCTTACAAGAAAGATGGACAAGGACTTTTTACAAGAGCATGTAGTGACAGGACAAAGATGAATGGATTCAAACTGATAGTAGTTTAGATTAGTTATTTCTTTGCTGTGAGGGTGGTGAGGCACTGGAATGGGTTTGCCCAGAATAATCATGGATGCCCTTCCCTGAGTTGTTCAAGGTCAGGCTGAATGGAGCTCTGAGCAACCTGGCCTAGTGAAAGATCTCCTTGTACATGGCAAGGGTTTGGAAGTAGGTAATCTTTAAGATCCTTTCCAACCCAAACCATTCTCTGATTCTATTACCTTCATGACTTTACATACTTTGATCTTGCTATGGAAGACTTTTCCAAACCAAGGAATCACAAATTTTACATTCTCTCCTCATAAGGCAGCTGCTCTGTCCTTTAGTAATTTTAATTATCTTCACTGCAGTCTCTCTTAACACCACTGTCCTTCTCACAATGCAGACATCAGAACAGCATGCAGTCTCCAAGACATGAACAAAGTGTTAAAGAGGGTCAAATTGATGCCCTCTGCTTCAGTATTAACTCCCTTGCTGATGGTGACCAAAACTGATTGGTTTTTTTGGCAAACAGAACTGATGATTTTAGAGAACTGTCAATGACTCCAAGCTCCTTCTCAAGCTAAAACCACTAGTTCCAGGCTGAATATCAAACACGTCCAGTACTGGTAATTTTTCCCTGTTCACCATGTTTTCCTACACTAAAGCTTATCTGTCACATATCAGTTCACTTCCTCAATTCTGTGAGGTTCTTAGGGATTTCCTCATTATCAGTGAGCTATTCAACCCACTGAAGAAACTGAGGATCCTTTGCAAACCTGGAAATGTCCCTGCACCCCTCTATACCTGAGGTTACCTATAAGGTGCAAAACACTCCCAGCACCAGTTTCTAGAGCCTTACTGCCGAGTTCCCCAGGCTGAAAAATGACCAGTAAGCCCTATCCTTTGCAGTCAATGCTTTCACCAGCTCTTGGTCCATAATAAGACCCTTACTCCATGGCGACTCTTTTCTCAAAGCCTTTGGCAGAGAAACTTGCCAAAGGCTGTTTGAAAACACAGACACACAACGCCTAGTGGTCCTGCTCCCAGAATGCTCATCAACCTCCAGCAGGTCAGTGAGGCAGAGGCAGGGCTTGCCTTTACAATAGCCTTTCTAACACTGCTCCAAGCAGCTGTGCTTGGCCATGCCTTCAGCAAACTTGTTCTTCATTGCAGAGACTTAGGCACAGGGGTCAGACCCTACAGTCCATGGAACCCTGAATACTCTTCACAGCCCTTCCCTAGCAGTGCACCTGGACAAATACTGAGCCACTTCCCCAATTTCCTCAAGACTTTCAACTTTTAAAAATGCTATTGCATTTGTCACCACCAATTTATGTGATACTAAGGGCACATTAGTAGCAGGATACACATGAAAGTGTCTCAGCAATTTCAGATTTAGGATCCTCTGGCACTCTTGAGTAAATGCTATCTGTTCCTTAGTTTCTTGTCGGTTCCTCTATTTGCTCTAAAGCTATTTCTACTGATGTTCCATGCAAGACAACATGTCTGACCGTTCTTCTGTAGGAAGCCTGAAGTTTGTGAAGCTCCTCCACAGGAGTCAAGATGGCAAAAATGCTTTACATTTTTTTGTGATAGCTTATCTTCTGTGACTCTCACACTTTGATTTCTTCTGTTTCCAGTTTCCAAAAGGCTTCAATGTATTTCAAAGTTAATCATACCTGGCAAATTCACTCCTCGAAAGTTTTAATCTGGCCCACCTTATTTTGATTTTACATGCAATCTGCTGAAATAGATAGGTTTTTTGGTCTTCTTGCTTGGATACAACTTTCCCTTTTTGGTAAGCCTGCTTCTCATTCCACTGTCTTTCTTTCCCCTGTACATTTCCCTTTTTTTGTGTCTTTCTTTAAAAGGCCAAAAAAAAAAAGTCTGATCTGTTCTTGGTGGAGGTACCCACTCCTTCTGAGCTGGTAATATAAACACTAAATATTTTCCATGCCACCTCTGTTCCTATCAGCTCCTCTATAACCAAGGAACAGATCTCAGGGTTCTTACAAGACAGCAGACAGCCCTTTTTTAGCAGACTTAGGAGTAAACACCAGCTCTGGGTTGAGGCAGACAAGTCTCATTTATTTTATTTTTATGCTGCCAGTCATAAAGATCCCATCATAACCCCAGGCTTCACATTATTATGACTATTCAGCACATATGTACTGAATTTTCACAGGTAACTGCACAGTCACAGTTTCCAGATACCCAAAATTAGATGTTTTTCCAGCTGGAAATATGTTACACAAACAAAGCAGCTCCTGAGGCACCCACCACATGAGAGGTAGAGGGGTCAAGGCTTCGCCTTCCCAGGAGGAATACAGGATGACATCAAAGGGCAGAAAAGATTCCAGGAGAGCAGCACCCTGCAAGAGCATTTCCCTTCCAAGGAACTGCCACAGCTTGGAGCTTGTCCCTTGTTTATTTTCAGCGCTATTGAGTGTAGAACTGTAGCCAAGGTTGAGGCCAGCAGGACCTTGGCAGAAGATGTGCAAGAGACAAAAAGCTGTGCCTGATGGCTAACAAACTGCAAAACAAGTTTATTCAGCAACTGGTTTTAATCTAAAAAATAAAAGCATCATGGATCAATTATTGCCTGAAGCACAGTAAAAGTGAGGATTACATCTCTCAGCTGTTCATTCCTTTTCCCATCTTCTCTCACAGCTTAGCAAGGTGTGAAGTTGAAAGATGAAACCCAATCCTGTCCTGCATCTTGAGCAGCACAAAGAGCTCTGCTACAACAGAGCTGCACCCAAGAAGGGGCTGGCTGGATGCCCTTGGTAGCAGCACCCAGTTTTCACAGTCAGCCACCCCAATACTGCTTTGTGTCCATGGGCCCACATACTGCCTGTCCTAATGACAGGCCGCACTTCCCAGAAGGTCAACAGAGCAGTCCAAGCTCTAGCACAGACGCATCTCACTGTTAAAGCGCTTCATGTCACAGTTCACATTTGCCTTTCCCAGGACAAACAGCCACACCATTCAGCAGGGTTTACAGCTATAGATCTACAGGCAATGCAGTACAGATTCCTACCAAAATGGTAATTTCTGGAGAATATTGTTAATTCATCTAAAGTCCCTCAAATCTCTGCAGCCCGTAAAACTTCTGGATTTAAGCCAGGTCCAGCCAGAATTTGAAGGGCAAGAAAGGTGCACTGCTGGCGTTCCATGACAAATTTGTCTGTTCTCTGACCACCCGCATGCTCTTGCTTGAAGAAATAACTACCGTTGCAAACAGCACAGGCTTGAGCAAAGCAATAGGAATTAACTGCATGCCCTTCTCTGCCTGCACCAAGGGTGCACCATGTGCAGGTCCTGGAGGCCCAACTCCACTTTGGAGTTGGTGCCATGTGCCCTGGCAAGACCAAGGTAACAGAGCCCTCTGGGCCAGCTGCAGCGGCTATTTTATATCTCATCCAGAGTACAAGATGTACCTTGTATCAGGAGACACCTTAAAATAGAAAACTTTGCTCCTCCCCAGTGAGACTCCACAGCAGCTCAAAATCAACCACTTTGGAGCTCAGCTCACCACCCGAGCTATCCAGGCCAGAGCACAACAACTACTGGAAGATGTTCATTTTTGCATTTCCAGCTGAACTCCAGGTAGTTTCACTAAACTATTTGGTGATCACCATGCTGTTCACTCTTTCCCATCTGAAGTCTTTGCTTCCTGCCCCAGGGAAAGCGGGATAGACAAAGCAGCCCAAGGTGAAACTCCCCTGTAGCCCCACAGCAAGTACAACTTCACCGAACACCAAGTACCCAAAAAGCCTTTCTTCATGTATAGACACCTGTCACAGCTCAACAGCAGCTCTGCTTATCTAAAGAGAAAATAGTGAGTGATTTCATCTCTCCAAGACCAAATAAAGTTTAAGCTTAAAATTGGTCAGCTACTAGAGCTCTGGATGGCTGACAGGGAGGCGTCATTGGACACTGAGAGGTCACCCTCCTAGGGAAGGGTTATGGGGAGACAGAAAGGCTGAAATCACTGACATGCCCCTCACTGCCAACTCATACAGCCTTCCCTGTTTCAAGAACAAGATCAACCCAAAGAATTGTCACCATTAAAGGAAGTTCTGCCCAGAGTATCTCTCTGCCAGCCTTCCTCTTGTTTAGAATTCAAGGCCAAAGTCACTTCAACAGCACTACATTCAAAGCTGGCTCAACAGACCATGGAGAGGGAACAGGATGATAACATCATGGCACAATGGCACATTAAAATCAGAGTGGATGACTCAATGACGTTCTCCATGACTCCCTCCCACTCCTTCCCCATCCCCAGCACTCATCACATGAGGCCAGTAGAGCTCCTCAAATCTTTCACAGGGATAACTCACCCTGCTAACTAACAGCAGATGGTTTTCTCTTGCTTTAGTGAACTCAAGCACTCTGGTAACAAAGACTCAGAACCAGAAAAAAAGGTAAGGTGGCAGTGCACAGCTTCACCTCCAGATCATCACTGTCTTTTTTTTTTTTTTTTTTCTGCTTGTTGCCATCCCAAAACAGACTTCTACTTTGGAATTCTCCAGAATCTTAAACCTGTATTTTAGACTAATTTCAAATTACAGCTTTAGTGAATTTAGGCTGGATTGTCATACCACCACCAGACATTTCCTCAGCAGCTTCTAAGCCCTCTGTACAAAAAGCAGCATATTTGCTTCTCAGCATTATTTTCAGAGATTTTGAAACTAATTTAATAAAAATTAGAGATCATTCAGGGGCAAGCTCCCTAAGGAGTTTCCAAGCCAAAACTGCAATTCGCAGGCCATTAGTACTCTAACTCAGGACAGCAGGTAAGAGCCCAAGGGCAGCACCAACTGAAGCACAAAGTTGCCCTCTAAGCCCCAATGCTACTTCCTTCACACTCTTTTTACAAGGCTGATTAAATACACTCAGCCATATCCCACCCAGACTATTCACTGTATTACACGGGCATAAATTGCTAACATACCTCCACATTATGACATGCTAAGCATTTGTCTTCAGACCTACACTAAATGCTCCTCCTTGTGCCATTTCACCATCTCTCTTCACTTCATGTTGATCGATGATGATCAAGAACACATAAAACACCTGGAGCTTCTCCTCTCACTGTAGCTTAGAGCAATACTTCGAAGGTTTAATAAAAAGAAATCCCAAACATAACTACTGGATCCAGGGAGCCAAGAAGAGCTAAACAATGTGGTTGATGCACCATTAGATAGCTGTAGATAGCAAAGGACTATCAAAGAACTACAGTGTACACAAGGAAGAAATGGGTACAGGACCAGAAGATGACCAAATATGGCATTTATCACTTTACAGCAAACTGACCATGTTGAAACTAACAGCTGAATCTTGGGTTACTATTTAAATACCTACTTGGAAGACTCAAGTGCCTAGATTACAATGGGACCACCCACAGTTCATTCCATGTCTGGAAACAACCCTGCATTTGAGATTTTCCACATGGCACCAACAGCATACAAGAGCATACTAACAGCCCCGAGCAGGTAAGACTACACGCTGGGGTACAACTGTGCCAGAAGATGAGCAGGGGGGTGAGAAGCAGGTGTTGGAGCAGTTGAGGTGGCCAGAACCAGCAGGCAGGTTGGAGTTTCAACAGAATGTGAGTCAGCCACTCCAGCCAGTGCAGAAGAACCTTTCCAAGCAAGACTACACAGCACAGCTCATACACTGCATTCTCTGGGCCTATATTTAATTATTCACCTATAAAGTCTCCTGTAAGTTTTTCTCTGATTTTCATTTCCGACTAAAAATATTTTGCACTAATTCATCCTTCTAACCTGAGCCCTGGCTGCTTGTACACAACATATTGCACTGCCTCAGTCAGAAAAACCCAAGCAAGCTGAACTCCACGTAGTTAAAGCAGATTTGCTGAGCTCAGTCTCAGCTCCTCAGGCAGCATTGTGCAGGGATTTTCTTGGTATCACTAGTGATGGAGACAGTAAGCCTCTTTGTTTTTTCCCAGATGAATGACACAAGCAAAGACTAACAGAAAAAAAAACAGACCTACAGAACAAAGAGACTATCCCTGCTACAGTGCACCTGGCCCTGGGCCACAAGTTCATGATGTCCACAATGATACAAAATCCCACTACACTGAGTCTTTTCTGCCTCACTTAACAGGTTTCCAGGCAAAAAGCAGCAACCTTGTTTGCTCAGGTAGGAAACAGCCCCATCTGTCACAGCAAAGTGCCTTATGGCAGTGTCCCACAGCTGCGAAGTTACACACACAAGTGAACCCAGCACAGGTTTGTGTGGCGGACCATTCCTGCTTGGCTTGTTTGATTTTGGTAGATCATAAACCCTGCAGCTAAGAAAATGGTTGGTTTAGAGAGGCCCAGGACTGCTCTGCTTCAAGTTGAGACAGGAACACATAGCAAGTCTGGGGAGCACTGGCTGCTCCCTGTTCATCTTCATTTCATCTGTGTCGAAGCACTTGCCACTGAGGAAGGCAAAGCATACCAAGAGCTTGGTTCAGAGAGCTGGGCACAAGCAGAATACAAGAGGGGTAAGAAAATACACCCTCCTTAGAGAACCAGACTTCTATTTGCCTCTGGTGGTTGATGAAGATGTCAGCAAATGATTTAATTAAGACCTTTTTGTTTCAGAAATTCTAGCACTCTGCAGCATAGAGTCCTTGCTGGAATTTCATCCAAGACCTAAAGTACAATGAAACAAAAGAGCCTGAAAAAAATAAACTCAGCATCTCCAGCACTTTAGTCTTTTAATGTGTTTTTTTCAGGAAGAATTTTCTAAAGCTGATATTGTCTACCTTAAGCCCCTTCTTTTTGCCTGAAGCATGTAACAAGGGGAGGCCATGTCTCCTTGCCATGCCAACACTTGCCTGGGAATCACAGAGTCCTTTCCCTCTCCCATGCTTCACTGCAAGCAGTCAGTCTAGATCTCCAGCACTCTCATTTTAAGTTTTCCAAATATCTCTTGGCTGTGTGAGTTGCATAACCAAAAAATGGCAGCTGACAACACACAAAGAAAAAAGCTTGGGAGAGTAGCTGGAAGATAGCTGACACCAGCTTCAATGGAATTTATTGGGCTACACTTAACTAGAAATATAAAACACTTAATCCATACAGCAGTAACCTCAAACCCTTGGAACCATAATTAGGATGAGAGAATATATACCATATAATGGTATTTCCATTATCCCATGAGACAAAGACCAAGCACAAAAGAATTTTCTTTTAACCTACAGTGTCTCTTCCAGATGTATGAACCAGACAGACCTCATGGCTGCTGCTTTAGTTAATACTCTCCTGCCACACCAAGAACTGACTGTTTTAAGAAACTATCCAAAGCAGATTACTTTCCTCATGAATAGCATAAAACCCATCAAACAGACAGCCTGCTTCAATGGATACTCATGACTGAGCTACTAAAAAGCACAAGAAATTATTTGTTCATTAAAGCTGTCTTTCCTACGCAAGAACAGCCTTTCTTGGCAAAGGCAGGAATTAACATTAAATATGTAATAATGACAGCAGAACTCGGGAAGCTCCTATGAATCCAGCTAAAACCAAATCCCAGTGCGTGTTCTGGAATTTCTTTTTATTACAGATAAGAGGGACTTCCTGAACTATTTGAATCTGCCTGTGAGGCTTTTTATAGAAATGTAAACATCACAACAAGGCACAAATAATTGCACTCCACTTGGGAAGGACTGATGGAGCCTAAATGGAGCAATTCAATTTCTGACCTATTTGCTGAAAGCTTGCAAGCATCTCCTAATTGCATCATCCACTGAGAAAGCCATTTGAGGAGTACAGCAGGAATAAAAACATTGGAAAAGGAGACAAGAAGAAGGAGGAAACATTCCTTTCCCTTGAACTTCTGATTAGTTTCCATCAAAAGACTCTGATCTGTCTAAAGGGTTTCCTAAAGACTAGGCTTTATCTGCATAGGCAAACATTGGAAGGCTTGACTGCCCTTTGGAGCTAGCTCCGGGCCATGCTGACAGAAGCACCTTAAAAAGGTTTGGCAGTGATGGTAGACAGGACAACCACCTTGTCCTCTACAGTCTCTCTTCTGCCTCTGCCAGAAGAGCTACTGGAGGAAAACAAACTCCTGGCTTCACCTAAAGCCCGTCACCCCTAAAATATTTCATTCCGAGTAAACTTCCTGGGTAAGCTTACCAGCTCAGCAGCATGTTTAGAGGACTGGTGACAACAGGAGCAAGCATATGGCAGAGGTCAGACTTGCTGATAACTTCTCCCACCTGCACTTATTTCTGATTTTGCAGAGCTAACAGAGACTTTTACTATCCCAGTTTATTTACTGCTAAGTGAACTACCAGAATCCAGCCCATCCAGGAAAAGGCTCATTCAGCAGACAAGAGTGGGATGACCTGCTGAGGGGCACGGGCTTGTCCTGCAGTCAAAGTTAGCTACAGAGAGAATGTTTATTCATGGCTTTATTAAGCCAGCTAAGAAGAGGCTAAACCAGAACTGGGCACATGGACCCAGTTCAGAGGATGTGGAGGGCTCTGTATGGCACAACAGTGAGAGGCTTGGATGCTCTGCCAAAACCAGAAGATTCCTTCGCTGCAAAGTCACAGCTGAGTTCAGACACAAAGAGCCCATCAGCAGCTCCAGGGCAGGGTAATGAAGTGTCAAAGTTTTCATTCACTCCTGAATTAAAGTTGCTAAAAAACATGGAAACTGGTATTCATGCAAACTCAAATTAAAGCCTGAATTAACTAAGAATCACAAACTATACTAAAATGACTCAAGACTCAATAACAAAATTAAGGGTCCTCATTGTAATCACAACAAAACACATTACATTTTGTATTAATCAAATTAAAACAGCCAACCAGAACAGCAGGTTTCCTGTTTCCTGCACACTTAGTACCATTCCCAGTCCTTCCACCTAGCTAACATGACTTCAGCAATCTCAGTATTTCTGGGTAGGCTGGAAGATCTCCCTCTGCACCCATCCTGAGGCTGTTTAACTCAAACAGCCAAAAACATGCTACTAAAACAGCAAGTCCAACCTTAAAAGCTTTCTTCTCCATAAGTAAAATAGTAATCCAAGCAGTATCATTACTAAAGCATTTACCCATCAGGAAATACAGATATTACATGTATGATTCAAAAAAAGGGTTAATGAACATGAATATTTATTAATTGGTACAGTCAGCGGAAAAAAACAAACCATCCTCATGGGCTAAAAAGTCAGAATCCTACAGCTGTTTATGCATTGTTACCTTTAATTGCAGAAGTAATTCCATTAAAGCTGATTTTGTGTATCTTAAAGCTCTTCCCACAGTACCTCAACAATGCTAATAATTCTTCCTCCATGGCTCTCAGGAGAAAAAATCCCTTGGTCCCTGGTTTACAAAACTTTACCCATTTGTTATCAGGCAGTTACCCCAATCCTGTGAAGGCAACCTCAAAAGAATGGCAGAACAGGTTTTAAAAATGCCTCAAAGCTCAGACACTAATACAGTGAAATCCATAAGATGCTCTTACCCCATAGGCAGCTCACTACAGGAATTCCAGGCTCTCCTTTCACCTTTGTACCACACATTACATTTTTCTAGAAAGTAAGTCAGTTGAATGGGAGGCACTTTTTTGTGCCCCTAAAGCAGGGCAGCACTTGGTAAGCCCTGCATGGCATATTATGCATGCATGTCTCCCATGAGGATTTCTGCTGCAAATCCAGTCAGGGTCAGGCTGAAGGCAGACTTCTGCACCACAAGGATAACCATAAAATTCTCTCAGTTACAAAATGCACCAGACCTGTGGACTGAGATGTCACTGCAGCTTATGTTTGCCCAGCTAAGGCCAAGATATCTGTTTCAGCTAGGCAAACTTGTGAATACAAAAGTCATGTGAACTATCTGAACAAAATTGTGGCCTCCAAATCTGCACTCCTATAATGCACCGTGATCTCAGTATCCCTCCAAATAGCCTCTATCCAACTGATAGGAAGAGCTGTCTCATCAACCCAGCAAAAACCGAATTCAAAAGCACTAAAGAGACAGCGAGGGATACACAGGTAAAACACAGTAAAACCCAGGACAAAAAGCTCAGTACTCATCTGCACTAGCTACTGCAATGATAGCCTCAAATCTACACGATTTTGTCAGGCTTTAGAGTTTACCCCAAAATGAGGAATCTACAACCTTGATCTCCAAACATCTTTGGCTGTCACAAGCACAGAGGGAGAAGCAGCTACTGTGAGTTGCTGTTCCTGGCAAGGTGAGAGAATGCGACTGTGTTCATCATTTTGCTCTGTCTGAATTCTGGTATTCTAGGGCCACCCTCAATGGGATTTGCTATCCCGTCCCAAGATGCTCCTGGTCTGCTGCAGGAGATGTAGAAGGAAAAAGAAATAAAACAACTTCAAATTCAAGAGAAATAAAAAATTATTCCAAACACCTTGCATCACCAATGAGGCACTGAGCAAAAGGCCAGTGCAGCTCTCCCCCAACCAACAAGAATGTGAGAAGCCAGCTGAAATCTGGTACCCCTGGAGAGTCGAACTGCAGGAATTTTAAATCGGTCATGTATGTAACCTAGGATGAAACAAAACACTGGCAAACAAGCACAACAGCAAGTGGCATCACCAACAGCAGGGACAGCACTTCTCCTAGGCTCTGCACTTTCCTCCTGGCAGAACCAAACTTAATTTAACTATTTCTGACTGATGATCCCAGGCACAGAGGGACCAGGAAGAGTTCTCCTTCAACAGGGTTATTCATTGTACCCGTAAAATCCACCTGCGTTTGTCGGAAGCCGGATGCAGCCTGGGAAACTGGCCTGGCTACCTGGCCCTCCATTTTCACTGCCAACAGGTGATCCTGTCTCCCTACCCACTTCCAGGAGAGGACAGAACCCTCTCCTGGCCACAGTGCAACAGCCACAGCCGACGGTATTTTCAATGTCCTTCTATAAAAGCGCTTATTTTTTAAGCGAAAGAGAGAAAGCTACGGCACTGGGCACCCAGCCCAGTGCCACCGAGCCTGGGCTGGAACGAGCACAAAACCATGGTGTGGTCCCGACGAGCCGCCCGTCTTCGAAGGCACCCAACAGAATCCGGCCGCAGCCTCCGAGGAGGCGCCGGGGCCAAGCAAGAGGGAGGACTCGGAGTCAGGGCCGGGCCGGCCCCGCTCAGCCGAGCTCAGGGCCGCCCGCCTTGCTCGGAGGCAGCAAATAGCCCAGTCCCGGCCCCAGGCGGAGGCCCCAGCGGGAGCTACAGCAGTGCGAGCAGGAGGTCCCACCGCAGGCAGCCCAGCGCCAAGGGAGGTGGCCCGGGACCACCTCGCACGAGTCTGACCGCTCGGCACGGCTCGGCTCGGCACAGCTGCATTTCACCTGCCGCATCGGCTTGCCCGGCCCCGCGTCCACCCGAGCCGGGAGTGGCTGCCGGCCCCCAACCCCGGCCCAGGCCCACTGCCCCGGGAAGTGGCAACGCCTCTCGCCCCTCTCCCGGCGCTCAACAGGTGCGTGGCGCTCGCACTTACCTCTCCGCCATGGCCGCTCTGCCCGCGAGCGGGGCAGGATGTGAAACCCGATCCCGGCCCCGCCCGGGGGCGGTGCGGCCCGGCCCGCGACCCCCGGCCGCTCCCCGGGTCCCTCTGCCGGGGGCTGCTGTGCTGGGACGGAGCGGGCCGGGACTGGTCGGGACTGACGAGGCCGGCGTTAGTGGCGAAGCCGTGGGTCGAGGGCAGCCCCTGGCGGCGGGTGCGGCCGCTGTCGAACCCGACCGAGTCCGCCGAGCTCCGGCCCGAGGAGCGGAAACGAGAGTGGAAGCGGAGCCGGGACATCTGTTTTGGAACCGCGGAAGCCTTATTTGAGCAACAAGTCAGTGCCAAAAGTCAGCGGTCGTGACCCCTTCTGTGAGGAAAACCGTGGTCTGGCAGGTCACATCTTGCTCTCGGGGACCTTACGGCAGCGCTGTAGTTGTGGGCCCCAGATGCGGCCTGTGCTGGATTACTGCTGCACCGGCGAACCTCGTTCTCCCGACGCTGCCTCCCCCTGCCCGGGCACATGAGGCTTTATTGGTTCTGCTCCGCCCTCTGGTACTCCCGACATCTTCCAAGAGCGTGGATGGAAAGTGGCAGGGGAGACTTGAACCAGTGTGGAGCATTGAGAGACGGAGGTTCCTTTGCCAGTGCTGGGTGTTGAGCTGTCTCTTCTTCCAGGGGGGAAGGTACAGACATTTGGGTCAGCCTAAGCTGTAAGGCTGCCATTCTCTGGGTTTGCCCAGATGTCTTCTCTTTTTTTTTTGCCCCAGCAGTTTTGTCTGGGCAGATTTTGCAGACTTTCTGTTTCTTCTCTATACTGAGCACATAGTAGACTGGTCAAAGCTGTGTAGGAACATCAGGTGTGTCTCCAGCAGATGCACAGATCCACCAGCAGTGTGCAAACAGCATAGGTTCAGAGACTTCAAGAACAAGTACAGCCATGCTCCTTGGCCAGCTGAGTACTCTGAATAAACAAGCCATGCCTTAAAGGTCAGCCCTGCTAGATCAGCTTCTGCTTTGGGGTATGTTATTTGGCATGGTGGCACAGAACAGCTCGTGTATCTCAGTAATTGCTGCAATGTGGCACTGCTCTAAGGTATCTTTTATCCTGTTATTCCAGAATAGAAACAATCCCATGTAGAGACAAATCCTGAGGGTTGAGCTGCCCAGATTCCTCAGACCCTATAACTGGGGGTGCAAGACTTGACAGGTACTTGGTGGGTTTTCCCACTAACAGAGTGTTTGGGGCCCATGTCACACCAGGGAGCAAATGTCTGTAAGAAATTAGTCCATTCAGCTTATTAATGACCTCATGCAAACCAATGGTCAGGGTCCCATCCGGAGCAACACTGCTCTTACTTTCAAATGGCATTTTGTCACTATTGAGAACTTGAGGGTAACTTGATCTGAAGACGTTCCCATTAAATTCCCACTGCATTTTAAAATAGCAAATAGAGAGACAGTGAGATCATGGCTGCTGCACTTGTGAGCTGGTCACACAGCTGCACTGTGCTTATGGGGTGGGGCAGGGAGGGGAGGGGAGTGTGTCCCTGCAGCTGGGGGCCAATGGCAAGCGAGGCCGCCCCAAAGGAGCTGTGAAGCTGCTGGAGATGCCTGAGGTGCTGTGGGAAAGCAGGCAGGAGAAGTTGAGTTCTGTGGGACTGCAAAGTTCAGGGGCTGAGGCACAGGCTAGCAGGGAAGGAAAGGAGGAGTTAAATCAGGTCTGTGTTGAAAACAAAAATTTGCTGGTGTAGCTCTATCATGATTAAATTGATATCCCTCCTGTGGAGATGCAGATATTGCTTATTTTTGCCAATACAGTCTACACCTGTCCTCAGGAAAACAGTAATACTAGGAAAATGCTTATTGCAGCCTGATAGTCTCTGTTCAAGGGCTCCTGTAGACATAGACTTAGTGTGTAAGAATTTCAACAGTTTGATTGTAATTTTTGTGCTAGCAAGGTCCTTTGAACATGCTGAAAATAGATGCTGGGGACATGGAAGGTTTCAGAAGGTCCAGCTTCGGGGCCCCCCAAAATGAATGACCTGACACAGTAAGTGGGAAGTTGGTTGCAGGAGGGACCAGAAAAAATATTCTTCTTTTTTTCAACATTCTTATTTTATTTTGTGTATTTCAGGGTTTGATGATAATGTGTGGGCTGTTTTTGACCTACACCTCTGGCAGCCTTGCTGAAGAACTGAAACATCACCACTTGGCTGCCACAGCTCAAACTCTTGGGATGTTATTCTGCACTAAGAGATCCTCTCTCTCTTCAGGCCAAAACGGGCAAACTGGAGGCTCTCAAGGACACAAAGGGCACACTGATATGACATCTCAGGTCAGTCCAACTCATGAGCTGGCAGCTCTTTGCTGACCTGCACAAAGTCACACAGCAGAAGGGCATCAAAATGCAGAGCAAGGAAGCCACCTTAAAGACAGAACCTCCCCACTAGAGGAGGGTCACACACCTGCTGACATCTAGGACACTTGGGAGCAGAGGTCCCTACTGCTGGAGAAGGAAAGCTGGGTGATAGAAGGTTCCGTTATCCAGCACAAGAGACAGCTCTGAGGCTGAGCCTTGCACAAAGGTGCCAGTGGTGCACTAGTGACTCAGGGAGGCGCAGAGTAATCCCAGAGGGGGAAAATGAAGCATCTAAAGGAAAAGCTTCTTTTGTGGGAACTTTTTCAGAGACTTTCACAGCTTGGACAGTCAGGGGCTGAGGAAAACTTCTGCTAGTGGTACCTGATTCAATAACACAAGGCAGTTCTCCTCCAGAGATACAGGTGGGTCACTCTGACACATACTTGGGAGATCAAGCCCACCAGTCATGAGGCCTGTTATCAATACACCAAAAGTGGCAGCAGGAGGTGAATGTGAAGTAGCTTGAGAGCATGGAAAAAACACCGCAGTGTCTCTGAGAGCAGAGGGCCCTGGCTCTCTTGCTAATAAAAGAAGAAATTGCCTTAATTTATTGTAAGGCTCTGAACACCAGACCACTGTAAGATGCAGTAAGAGATCAGTGTTTCCAGGCCAAATCATCTTGTTGCTGCTTGTTCTTGGCTGAAGGATATACTGTATAACTGTCACCGCAGAACTGCAAAATGAGGCAGCTCTCTGAGATCACACTTGAATTGTTCCTTAGATTCTGCTCCCAAGTGGAAGTAACTGTATTTGGAGTTGTACATCCTTTAATAAAACAGCTCATTGGTGCTCATATTTGGGTATACACTCCATGTCAGGAAATGGCAGGTGGAGATCCTGGCATGAGAGGTCTTTCTCATGTGGGGGTGTGGAAGAAGGAGTGATGCTAAAGCTATGGAAAGCTTAGGATTGCAGTGCTGCTGTCCTGCTTGTATGTCCCATGGTGAGAGTTCTGGCAATCCCTGGGCAGATATACTACAGATGTGAATGCAGCCAGCACATTGCCCTAGAGATTTGGGCCAGCAGGCACTGCCCTTGCTCTGCCTCTATTAACAAACTGGGTTGAAAAACTTGGAACCAGTCCAGTCCAGCACCAGACCCACAGTAACTGTCTCTATGTACAGCAAGGAAAGGAGTAACAGCTTCTTTGTTGAGAAATTGGTGATACTGGAAGTAGATGCCTAAAATACTTGACAAGGTCTGTGTGGCTAGGCTTACATCCAGCACTACCTCAGTGTATCTGTAGCCTTGGATGCACCTTCCAGGGCACCAGCAATGGTGGGACAATGAGTTGGGAGATGCTTCACTGGGGATTCCCTGTGCTACTCCTGAACTGCATTTGAGCTCAGGTCCTCAGCCTTGACCTCACCTCAGCTGTACTCCACTGAAGCTTGTGCCGGGCCCACTCACTAGGTCAGCAGTCACTTGACCCTGACTAACCCTGGTTACTGACACCAAACTCTCTGCTCCTTCTGCATGGTCAGTATGGAGCTGTCATGTTGTCACCTTGTCTCCTGCTCATCTGTCATCCTCTCCTGCCTCCAGCACCCCAAGCCCCCATGGCTGGAAGAGGGGACAGGAGCAGGAGCAGCTCCGTGTGCTCTTGTGATGAGGGAGCCAATAATACCACAAAACATTCTGTGAAAGCCTTGTGTTAAATAGGTCAAACTACTGCCCAGATACTCCTACAAGTGTTTACATGTGGGCTCACCGTGGGGAGCTCTTTGCTGCAACAAAGATAAAGTGCTGGGCTGATTGGGGGGCACAGTTCACTCAGATGGGTGATGAGATCTCTGCCCTTGGAGATTTTCAAGGTTTGGCTATGCAAAGCCATGGTTTACCTGATCTAGTATTGGTGATGATTTCATTTCAAGCAAGAGTTTGAGCTAATGCTTATGAAAGATCCCTCCCAAACAACACATCTGTAACTCCATATCAGGGAGCTAGAGGTTTGAGCTGGGCTCAAATTCACCATATGTGGTGACTTCTCCAGTATTTCAGCACAGACATCTTGTATCCAGTGTCTCAAAGACCTTATTGTATGGAACCAGGCTGACCTGGTTGCAGGTGTTGCTGGCTGAAGTTCTTTGGATTGTGTGCTGTGACAGTTCTCTCTGGCAAATGGTCTTAGCAAGTATGAGGAAAAGAAAAAACATCCCTGTTCTTCATTAATCCTGTCTGATGATATTGAATAGCCCAGGACAGTCCTTTGGAAAAGGACAGTTGGAGATATTTTACCATTTGTAAAAATACATGTTTTTAAGCAATCAGCAGGTTTGGTGTGTTTGTCTTTTTTTTTCTTCTTTTTTTTTTTTCTTAGCAGGCATGATGTAAATTTATATAACTAGCCAGGTGTTCTGCAATGGGGCTTTTAAAAAATCCTCTGGTCCTAATTTTTTCTGCCTTACCATCCTTTGCAGAGTAAGCAGCAGTGCTGTCGCGTTACTGCTTGGCAATGCAGCAGCTGGCTCTAACCCAACTGTGCAGCATGGGACACGGAAACAGATGGAGCAGCAAATGCTCTTTGTTTCCTCTCCTGCTTTCTCAAACAGATTGTGAGTAAAACATACAGGGGAGATTTTTGCCATCTTCCCTGCTACTGTGGCTCCCTGGCTTCTGACAAAGCCATGGCATTATATGGGGGTGGGGGGGAAGGATAACACCTCCCCTTAGCAAAGGAGAAAAGTGTCCTTTGAGAGGAGAGCTGCCAAGAGAGGAAGGGCATTAGATACAATGTGAACATGCCCTTGCATGAGAAGGAAGGGTGCAGTGAGTGAAATGGCTGAACTGAGCTGAGGGCTCAACAAGCCCTGCTTTTCCTGGTGCTCTGAGTCCTGTTTCTGGTGTTTATCTGAGCTTGGGTGAACCCCATCAGCTCATTAAACTGGCATGGATCAAAAGTGAGTGGTGTTTTGACAGTTAGGAACCTGTATTGGCCTTATGGATGATCTGGCAAGCACTGGGAAGAGAATGAGGAGAGCAGCCACACTCCAGGATGGGCCAGAAGAACAGGGGAAGAAGGTGGTGGTGGGATGTCCCTTGTGAACCAGATCGACTCTGCTGTCCAGGGTAGTTCTTGTCCCAAGGCTAGACAACACACAGGAAGAGAGGTCCATGCTCCCAGGGAATTTTCTATGAGCCAAACTCTGAGGCTGCTGGCTGTGAAGGTCAGGAAAATGTCCCCAGCAGAGGTTTGTCTGCTTTACTTCAAAATTCCTGTGGGATGAAAACTCCTCAAAATAAGGTACTTATGCTCCTGACACCAAATCAGTTACAGGTTCCCAAAGGACTTGCACTGTATCACAGCCTCTCATACGTCTCTGTTTCTTGTAAGCTTTACTGTTCTCAAATATATTTCTGCTAAGGATTTACTGGTCAAGCTGGGCAGTAGTGCTCTCTGCCCCACAGGAGATGTTATACTCTGGAAAACATGCAACTGTTTCGCTACCAGCAGCCTTGAGCTGGGGGACACCTGCCCAGAGCAGAGGCTAATTGCTGAGAGGCCTGTGACCATGGCTTATGACACAAGATTGAGCTAGTACCACTGGTGCACCAAAACAGCAGCATGAGCAGTAGAGACAGAGCTGTGCCACCTCCCTGTACCACCCTGCTTGCTCTCCCACTGGGCTGCATGTGCTGCTTGGCCCTCTCGTTTTGCTGTGGCTGATGTTTGTGCTACACAATGTAATATTGTAGGTACTTGGCAAGAACTGAGTTTATTGTTTAGCCACAGGCAGAATCTGTAACTCTTCAAGTTAATCCTACAGTCTGATGTTTTCTTATCACAAGCCTTGACAAACTAATTGAATCCCTATTTCTATGAGTAACCTGAAAGGCCAGTCTCACAGTCAGGTCTCAAGATATAAAGAAGGATGGGGATTAGTGAGATCACTTTGACCATTTCTGACTAGTGCAGAGGCATTTCTGGGGGTAATTCTTTCTGGCCTTGTCTCTAAGATGACCATTCAGACACCTATCTGAAATCCCACCGGGTTGTTTTGCCTAATTTTTCTCAGCTTCATCCCATTATTCCTGTTCTTAACTAACACAAAAAAAAAAAACCCTTCCATTTTGTTGTTTATAGGTGTCCTCAACTGAAATTTATGCACGTTGTTATTTCTTAATGTATCCTTTCAATAAAATAAAACAGATTTCATTTTTTAAAATTCAATTCCTTTTTCTCTCAGGTGTTGTCTTGAACTCTGCCTGCAACCACCTTCTTACTTATACATACTGAAAACAGAAATCCTATCATGAACACTCGAAGTGGGTTATAACTCTTTATCTGTTATCCTTTCTTATACAGTCAAGGGTTTGAGGATGAGCCATGTTCTTTCTGAACTCAGTGGGAACAGCAGCAAATTCTTTGCTCTACCACATAACTGCAGGGGGAAGTGAATTTTCCAAACGTGTTATTGCCAGCATTGCAATGCTCAATGTCCCCCTGTGCTGCACTGACTGTGACAAGCAAGCTGGGTTCCTCTCAGCATGTAGATATTCAGCTTTAGGCAAACCCCTTTGAAGGCTGTTCTTTGTTAGTTTTTTAAACATCTTGGAGGTCTGCTAAGCAGATCAACTCAACCATATTTTAATTTGAGGGCTGGGTGCTGACAGCTTTAACTTGTACCTCTCTGTCCATGTACCTCTGAGGCTGCTCATTGTGAACAGCTGCTGTTAGAGGAGAGTGTAGACACTTGGGATTACACCAGAGCAGTGTCTCAGGGGACTACCCCATGCAACCTGCAGGTAGTCTCCCCGAATAGCACATCTGCAGAAGGTCATGGTCAGCCCTGCCATAGTGGGGTTGTCTCATGGGTAGCCCAGACTGTTGAGCAGTTCATAGGGATGAGGCAAGTCTGACGTCAACCTGGAAAGTCAGTCTGCAGGCTGGGATCAGCATGAGGCCAGTGATGGTGACCAGGGACAGGCCCTGCCCATGACAGGTCTGTAGTAACAGGGCAGAGCTGAGGTTAGGTTAGGCAGGCAGGCTCCAGGTCAGGATCAGAGAGACTCAGGGCTGGGCATGGCCATGGGCATGGGCACATTGGTGAGAGCACTGGAGACAAGCACACCTCAACACAGCTCAGATGGGGACTGAGGGTCCAGGGCTGATGTGAACTGGGGCTCCTGGACAGGGCTGGAGTGCAAGCCCTAAGTGAGGCTGGCCTAAGGGGTTGTTAGTGCTCTTGGGAACCTGAGAACAGCTTCACAGACAGGTGAGATTAATAGCATGAGAATGGGCAGTTGAAATGAAGCCAAAGTTCTGCCTCCCCAAGTCCTGATCTTCAGGGATGGTTAACAACGGATGACATTTGCTCTCCTCTCACATGCAATTCCTAAGCAAGCAAAAGTGGAGAGGCATATATGCAGGCACTGCTGCTCATATTGACATCTCACTAAGCCTTCTGGATGGAGACAGAGATTCATCTAGTTCTGAAACTAGAAGAGAAGCTGAGGACAGGCAGGTTGATACATAGGAGCTCAAATCTCTCCACCCCCACTGTCAAACCTTGGAGAGCAAATTTCCCCCTCATGTCAGAGACAGACTAAGATCACTATGTGCCAAAAAAGCTGGTGTGTCTGGCTATCAGCCAGTCCTTGTCCATGTCTTTAGCAACCTCATGCAGGTGAGTGGGTTGTAATTTGGATCCATGCAAGGAAACAGAATCTGCTCAAATCTACCTTCTGTAGTTACTGTCAGATTAATTTCATAGTTTATAACCTATTCAGGATTTTCTCTTCTGGACCATATGGTCCATGAAGAGAAAATCCTGAATAGGTTATAAACCATGTCCATATGCCACCTATGTAATCTTCACATTTTGAAGGGTGTTTTATCTTTAATTTAATATTTCCATAGCCTTTTTTATGGTTCTTTGTAGCCATAGCTTTTTGTTTGTGGTGATACAAGTGTTGTGAGTAATTTTATAATCCTCATGCTTTTTGCAACCATGCTATCATTTTGATTTATTATTTTTTTTAACAACCTCTTGAGGTAGGAATTTCTTTGTTGATGTTGTTCTTTCAATGTCACCGGATTGAATACATTATATTCACTGCTATGCATGACTGTTCTAACAGCCCTTCACACAACTCAGCATTAAACCCAATTGCTTCTTTTATGTTCTCCAACCAGCTGCTCCAGAAATCAAGCCTTTGTGATATTTAAATGTAGCAAGCACATGAAATGCTGATGTGACATTTACTCACTTGGTGTGGGTGTAATTGGAGACTTTTCATAATGATGTTTTCTGCCTTGGTAGCAACTCTGACCTCCTAAATACATTACTGTCACCACCACTGGTTTTACACTCTTCACTACAATAGTCCTAACTCTCTCCTTTGCCTGTTTAGGTGTGAATTTTCCACATATTCCATTTTCCACAGTTTAGTGTTACATATTGGAAGATTAAAATGGTTTAAGTACATTGATTCTGAAGTTTCTTCAACAATCCATCATTATTCCTCCACATGCTCAATAGTCAGTTCTTCCTGCACATCTGCAGCCAGCCACTTCAGTGTGCCACCTATTACCTGCCTTCTACGAATGTCTGATAAGGCTGTTCTTAGTCAAAACTGGGTAATGCAGTTGTTCTGCCTGCTTTTGTCGTTGCTCAGATTTGTTTCAGAGCACGCCGCTGGCTAATGCAAAGTTTCTGTGCCTTTTTAGGCCATACTTCACTTGTTCATCTTCCCATTAGTAATTTCCTACTTCAGTTTTGTCAACCTCCAACCTCATCTTTTAACTGAGGGAGTGGCACTGCGCCCCTCACCCTAGTCCCCGATCCTGAGCAACGGTGCGGACAGAGATCAACGAGCAGCGAACGGTGGTCAGCGGGCAGGGGGCAACGAGCGGTGGGCAGCGCGCAGCACGGGCATGCGGCGCAGACAGAAAACGCAGCAGGTAGGGGACCGCGCTGCAACGAATGAATGCAAGAATTAGTAGGCAAAGGTAAAGTACCGCAGTATGCGATCCCACATGGTCTAGCGGTTAGGATTCCTGGTTTTCACCCAGGCGGCCCGGGTTCGACTCCCGGTGTGGGAAAGCGCAGGTTTGCTTTTATCTCGTTCGTCTTTTGGTTGTAAATTCTGCGCGATCCTTCCTACCCCTCGGAGAGCGGATAATTACAAAAAAACTCCCGCCCGCAACCCTGGCGCCTTAGGCGAACGAACTTCCTGGCGCGAGTACAGAGCAAGGTTTAGAGGAAGGAACCCCAGCGATAAATCGGCATTGTGTCTCAGCACTGCAGAGCCAGTCTGTCCTCCGGATCAAGCCATCCCACAAATTAGAAAACCTATTTTAGGAAATGTGGTACTGAGAACTTCCGCTCAGCTCCAGAAGTGAATCCAGCCAAGCGCGTAGTGACCACACCACCAGCCCTGCGGAGCTGAGCGTCGACAGCCGGTGAGCCAGGGCATTGCTGTGATACACAGGGTCTGACAACAGGGCTGGACATGCAGCTTGTGCAGCTATTTGCTACTCCAGATCCCTCATTGGCAACCTTCACCCTCTCTGTGAGTACTGTAAGCGTGAGGCTGTTTCTCCCACACTGCCTGGGCGCCAGCCGAGGGCAAGGGGTGTGTTAGTGGAGTATACAAAAACCCCCATGTCTGTGTATTCCTTCCAGAGCCGGGCTCCACAGGTAAATGATGACAGGAAAAGCCGTGCGTAAATCCACCAACATGAGCTTATGCACATACTTCAGTCGCAATCACAAGGTGAGGGAACAAGGAACATGGAGGTGGTTAGACCAGACCGGGTGGCTATCTGGAAGCTGAGGGGTAAGGGACAAGCAGCCAGAGCAGTGCATGGGAACAAATACAATAAACCTCGTTTTCTCTGTGAGAAGACTAGTAATTTTGTTTACAACCAAACTGTACAGAAATTATTAGGTTGGAAAAAACCCTATTATAGTCATGTTTGGTTTTTAATTTTAAACAGATCATTTTTCCTAAATGTTCCAAACTCTACTAGTTGACCACTTCATCTTAGAAAAACTTGGACACTCTGGCAAGAACCCCAGGATCATTTTCTGCTATTAACATTTCAGGAACTTTGTTAGAAATTACATTAAATGAGACAGTAGCCTGGGATTTTCAGAAAAAATTATAATTTCAGGAGGCAAAGTTTGTTTAGAATTTCTCTTTATCTTGTTTCAGATTTCTAGAACAACAAAACACCAACCTAAAATTCCCCAGCAACAATTTATTTCATGCTGACTGCAGGAGGAAACTCACTTAATGCTATCTGTCCTACCTTGAACAATTGCCCCAAACATATTATTAAATTTAAATACAAATTAACTATTCTGTGAACTCTGAGGGAAACAAACCACTATTAACGAGTCAAGAGGAGCTTTTTTTCACAAAATACATCTTCCCTTCTGAGTTAAGCTTCAAGGCTCCAGCAATCTGCAGTGGCTTGGGCCAAAAGCTGCACCAGAAGAGCAGGTCATTGACAGATTTATTTGGAATTGAACTGGCTAAAAAATCTGCAAGACACTGCTAGCCCACGAAGGGATGTGTATTTCTGGCAGAAGGGAATGGCTGAACATCTTCAGGCGTTGTTAATCTGACTGAAGTACATCAGGCCCTCAGCCAAATAGGGGAAGATGAGACTGCAGACCCCATTAAATCATCTCGTCAGCACAATCTCTGGTGAAGGAATACAGTAACTTCATCCTATCCACTCTGTAACTGTGAAATGTGCATATTTTATGATTGGCTTTCCGCAAATTTTACAATGAATATTATATGTGTAATGTTAGAAAGTGATGCTGTATTAATTCTCTTATGTAATGTGTTAAATGTAGTTTTAGATTACAACATAATGTTAAAATAGAGACTATGTATGTGAGGGAAGTTTTTTTTTTTAGGAATGAGATACTCACTCTGAGGAACACCTAAATCTTCCAAAGGAGAGGAATTTATGGCTTCTTATCCGAAGAAGCTAATTTCTTCAGGCCTTGCTCAGACTTGAAGATGCCAGGGGATTAAAGGAAACAGTTGACATACAACAGACAGTTTCTTGTTTAGAATAGAATGTATGCATAACCATGAAGGATATATGAATATGCAACAAGTGTATTGTTTTAAGGGTGATTCCTTTGTTCACAAGTTATGCTTTTCGTGACTTAGTGTCCGAGAGCATCCGGACGTCCGTAATTCTTTGCTTTTTATTGTATTGTACTTGTCCTAACTCTAAATTTTATTAGTCTAATTGTATTATTATTTTTATAACCACTTTATTATTATTAAACTTTTAATATTTTAAAAACCAAGTGATTGGCGTTTTTCACAATAACCTAATCCACTTTAGATTGCTGGAAAACAAGAGCCTATGAAAGGCCTCGGTATGGGGCGCAAGAACGTCCTGAAGGATCTGGGACACGGCTCTCCCACAGCTAGGAAGGAACGGGTGCTCCGAATGTACCGGAATCCCACAAGGCCGCAGGCACCCGCGCCAGGAAAGCATTGCGGCGGTGGCGCTGGGCGTAGCCATGAGGGCCGCAGGGCCGCGGAGCCCCTCAGAGCCGCCCTCAGAGCCTCCGCCCGCACCACGGCCCCTCCCGCCGGGCGGCGGGCGCGCGTGCCAGCCCTCGCGAGAGCGCGGCGGCGCCTGACAGGGCCACCTGCCTACCCAAATCTCGCGAGCATTTGAGCCACTGCTTCCGGGCGCGATATCTCGCGAGAGATAGCGAGTCCGGGCGTGCAGGGGTTTGTTTGGACGTGGTTCTCGCGAGAGCCCCTGCGCGGTGCGCTGGGTGTCCCCGTGCCGTGCGCGGAGCTGCGAGCGGCCGGGCGCCATTTCGGGAACAGCCTCGCAACCATAGCCGGGGCCAGACCGGCACCGGGTTCGACTCACGGCCGCGCCGCCCCTCGCCGCACGCTCCTCGGGGTTGCCTGAGCACCGCCGTCCATTTAAGATCCGGACTTCTGGAGAAGGTGCTGAAGCCCTCGGGTCCGTTCCCCGCAACCAGGGCAGTGACGCCGGAGCCGCCGCTGCCGGACCTCGAGGCCCTAGCGAGGATAGCACTGCCCGCGGCGCAAGGTAACTGCGGGTTGGCCCCGGGCCCCGCCGCCGGGCGGGCGGTGGCCTGGTCCGCCGGGTGCTGCGGCCTGGGCGTCTGCGCCCCTCCCGCTGCCATGGCCGCCTCGGCCCTGCCCGCCGGGCCGCTTTGCGCCTCACCGGGGCCAGAGCGCTCGGCGATCCCCGCCCCGCCACCGGGCTCTGTGCGGTTTGGTTGTCCCCGTGGCCACGTCGCGGGCAGGCCCGGCTGCCCCGCCCCGGCTCCCCCCGCTCCAGGCTCCCCCTGTTTTTCCGCGATGGCGCTCTGCGGAGGGACCGGGCGTGAGCCGCTGCGGGGCCGTTGGCGCAGTGAGACGGGGCTGGTGAAGGCCTTTGGAAGAAGCGAGGTGGCAGGGCGGCCGCGGCGGGGCAGGCAGCGCTGAGCATCGCTGTTTCTGGGAAGCAGAATTCGCTCCGCTCGATCGTGTCAGGAGCATGTGAGAATTGAGGGAATTGAAGGCTGGGGACCTGCCCGCAGGTGTATGGGTCCTGCTGAGAGTTTAGCTTCCCTTCTGAGGCGTCAGAGTCCTCTCTAAAGTTTCCTGGTGCTCTTCCAGGACACCACATGCAAAACGTGTCGAATTGTCATTCGTTGGATTTCTAAAACAAATAATTTTGAGAACGGGATCCTTTAAAATTCCTTTTATCTAATTTAGTATAGCAGAAAGAGACTAATTTGTTTCAAAATAGAGACTAGCTCAGTTGTAGTAAATTTCATGTCCCTTTGCATTTTCTGTAGATCCACGAAGTTTCAAAAGTAGTTAATTCCTTTTTTAGTTTGATGTTTTGGCATTTTTTTGGGTTGGTGTTTTTTGTTTTGTTGTTTGGATGGTTTTGTTATTTTCCCCCTCTACAAGCAAGTTAAGTCATATACAGCTTTTTTGAGAAAGCTGAAAGGCTTTTAGGAAAATTATTTGGAGTGTTGATGTTTAATGAAAGATACTTGAAAATCTGTCAGGACTTTCTAGTAATTTGAAATTATTAAGCGCTTTAATTTGTGGGTTTTTTAAAAATACTTCCAACTTTGTATGTATTATCATATGCATTACATGTATGTATTGCAGGGATGTCAACAGGACTGTGTTACACCTAGAGAGAAGGTACTCTGATAACATGGTATTGTCCCAGTAGAAGTGTTTTGTAAAGAGTACAAAGGGTGCAGATTGCTGGGGTGAGGCCAAAGGTCCGTGCTGCTCAGCAGATTCAATAATAGTGGCCAGCAGTAAATGCCAAAAAAAGAATGAACAGCGCAGTCACACATTGACAGTTCACTCTGTGTGCGCTTTGCTAGTTGTGGTTCAGGGTCACGAGGCGTGCCTTTGTTTTATGAAAACCTTTTTTTTTAAACTTTTATGGTTTTTTTTTTTTAACGTTGCATGTGGCTTTTCTTTGTTAGGATCCACAGTGCCCTTCAACAGCGAGTTCAATGGCTAAATGCTTTGTGAATAAGGACCATTGTTTTGAATCCACTGGATGGTAGTTCATTCACTCATTATTTGGGTGAATGCAGTAATAGTCATTCCCTTTGCACTTTTGCGTGCCATTGAGGATTTGATGGTCCCTATTATGGCCACCCCTCTTCAGGATGAAGAATTCCTCCCCAAGTGTAGCCCGATATGTTGGCTAAATTACACATCTGGAAGTGTAATCTTGGTTGGGAGTTGTCACCGGTGGGAATTTTTTTGTAGAATTCTGGGTTTGCATTTTTCGTGCCCTTAATCATACTGATGTACTATTTATACTACGTACTGGTAGAACAGCTGTGAATAAAATCACGTGCGCATATGTAGATGGCTTGAAAAGCTGACTATAAATACTGTAGTATAAAGTAAAATTGAGCCATTACACTTAAAGGAAGGACAGTCGTATCTATAAGCGATAGCATCATAGTCCAACAATTTGAAAATTAGGTTAGTGTGCCTCCCTTAAGTATTGAATGTGAACTTCTGGTGTTGTGATCCTGCTTGAGGATGGTGTTTTATTCTAGAACATATCCCTGGGCCAGGGTCAGATGTGCTGCACCTTCGGTACAGCATTCTCAATTACGACATTATGAGTGACCAGTGTAAACCAGTCTAAAGGATCTTGATGTGTTGGAGCATTTTTGTTATTCTGCCGAAGTCTCCGGATAACACAGTTCTACTGGCTGTAGACAAGGTGCAAGAACTAACCTGTATAATTAAAAATCCATTTTATTTTGCACACACAAATCTTCAGTGTTGGGCTGTCAGGCTTGGATCTAGAGGACTGGCTATTCTGGAGCTTAAGAAAGAAAAAGAAGAGAAACTTGGGCCAAGAGATTTGAGGAAGTTGAATATCTAAGTTTAATGCCAAGAGTCTTGAGGGGTGCTTAATAGCATACCTGCATTGGGAGAGGAAAGCAAGTGTCAAAGTGATTCAGAGAATAGGGAACATAAGCTTATATTAAGGGATTGAAATTGGAAAATAAGAGGAGCAGCTAAACCCAAAATGTCTGTGGTGTCAAGTGTTTTCTGGTGTGGTGGATGTTTTTGTTTTGAAATGTGAAGTTCCAGACTGGATGGACTTTGTATGTGCTTTAGTAGCTCTTAGTGCTACTAAAGATCATAAAATCATAACTGTTTACCTGTGACCCCTGTTGTGGAGGAGGCTGCAGTTCTTAAAGCACCATGGTGTCTGCATGCTGAGATTGGCAAATGATGGTGGCAAAGGCTAGGAGCTGTGAACAGGTTTGCCTGATTGTTCACTGTGCTTTGCTGAAGCTGTAGCACTTCTCAAGATGGCCACCAGAGCTGTGTTTCTCTGTCATAAATTTGCTGTGCTCTTTGTTTTGAAAGAAATTCGTGGAATGCCTCTGGGTTTCCTCTGGCTAATGGTCTTCAATCACATTTTGTTTTTTGCAGCTATAATTACTTTGCACACATTCATTACCATCTCATTGGGCAAAACTTCATTCCAGTTTTTGTTGCAAATACCTACTGAATTTGTAAATGTTTAGTGAATTTGAGCTAATGCAGTGATGACCTCTTAAACAAAAGCTTCTGGAATATAAAGCGTAAGGGTGTTTTCCGACTCAGGTGGAATTTGCTTCTTCTTTCAGGTGTTCTGAAAAATGGCTGATGATATTGATATTGAAGCAATGCTTGAAGCTCCTTACAAGAAGGTGAGAAAAAAATATGCCAGTGAGGTCCTGTTTACCTTAATTTAGCATTATTCATGAAACTACTGCTGAACTGTAAACTAACATCCCTGGAGCCCTCATGATTTATCTTATTGGACATACATTACATGTAACTTTCAAGTTTATATATTCTGTTAATGTAATTATATTGTGCAGTAGTTTCACTTCAGCGTGATGAATAAATGCCCATCTATCTCTCTTTGTAGACTTGCCTAACGATATCTCACCTCTACTCCCATGAATTCACCTTTGATTCCAGTGTGAACTGTCAATCATAAGGTAGTAATTGAGTGACGTATCGCTGTACCGTGGTCCCCTAGGTTAAAAAAAAACAAAACAACCACCAAACACAATGAAAACAAAACAAAAGAAATCCACCCAAAAACCAACTAAACAAAACCAAAACAATCCCCAGAAACCAAAATCCTAAAACCTTTCCTCTAAAACTGTGAAGTCTAGTTTGGTATAGCAACAAGGTGAATGCAGTGGTTTGGGAAAACAGCAGGGTTCCAAGAATAACCTTTTCACCAGTCCCATGGCAAGTAAATGTTTGAACAATCTGCTCAGTGCGAGAAGAGTGGGACTTGCTTTTAATGCAGAAGGCTGCTGGCTAATCTTTCAACAGGGCAGATGAAAATCAATTGCTGAGTGAACGAATTTACAGAAATTCTTGGATCCCTGAATAGAATGTTCTTAGCAAATAAAAGACAATATCACAGTCTGCAGTATCATTCTAAAATAAGCTCTTGTGTTCTTCTGTCCTAGTTGTTTAATTAGGAAATGTCAAATTTTCTTTGAAAGTTTTATCATTTAGCTTAGTGATGTCTTTCACTTAAACCAGCAGCAAATGAATACTGTCTTTTTTTGTTTCTCACCAGATGGTGGTGAGGTGTTAACAGACTGCATGTTTTAGCACTGATTTTGAAAGAAATGTATATAATTTTAAGTTGCCTAGGAATTGTACTTTTGATGTAAACAATGTGATTAAACTGTAAAGCTAGTATATAAGTTATACAACAGCTATTGTTAGTCTGTTCTTCAGTGTTTATTACAACCATGTCATGAATTTTGGATGAGTATTTGTAAGTTTCAAGTGGTATATTTAGTTAATGTAATATTTAGCAGTTATGTTTACATCTTGAAGAGAAATTTGTGAACTGTTGTTGTGAACTGTTAAAATTTTTGTGTCCTGGCTTAACATGGATATTTTCCATGTAAACAGGTATGGAAATAGGGAATGTTTAGGCTGGACTGGTGGATTATTGATGGCTTTCTTGGGAATCGACGTTACTAAAGCAGTGTGAATCCCTGTTTGCTTCAGGGCGAGATGTGTGACAGAGGTGACATCAAGCTCTTACAACCCTTCAACGAAAATGAGTGAAGATCTCGGGAATGGCATCGGTCACAGGAAATCAATAGTGGCTGGCTGCTAGTGTAGCCACGGGGCTTAGGCAGAGATAATAGCCTTGGTACTGATCAGAGGGGCTCGCAAACACCTCAGACTTCCTCTTAAACTTTATAGAAATAACATTTAGTCATTTGAGTGCTGAATTCTACAGGATAACTTGCTCTCTAAACCATGTAAGGAAGTATTTACAATTTAATACACACTTTTAAATGATGTAAGTCTTGTATTTTGTAATTGTATGACTTAAATTTAAGCAGCAAAGTGGTTAAACATGCCTACCTAAATTTTCTAAATCTTTCCACATTAAACTGTAAACAAGTAATTTAGTATTAAAATTTTTGTTTTTTATTTTCTTATTCCTATTCCCATTACCCTTTGACCACTTGAAATATTTCCGCTTCGTCCTCACGATGTTCTTCTATCAACCCTGCTTAGGATGAGAACAAATTGAGCAGTGCCAATGGCCATGAAGAACGCAGCAAGAAGTAAGCATTTTCTCAGTTGTGTATATTTGGGTAGAGGCTCCTGATTTTTGTGGATTTGTGACTCCATGTCAGTGTTTAAGCAAGTAATTGGAAAAAGCTTCAAATTTGCAGTTGCAGCAATTTGGAAATTTTCTTTTGTTTACAAATGTAGTTAATACCCTTTGCAAGTGATGTAATCAAAATTGCGGAAACATTCACCTAGCATCAGGTAAAAATACAGCCTTAGTATATTCAGCATATTTAAGTTCTATTAGTTACTTTAACTATGCAATGGATTTTGCATTTTAAAAATTATTTGTTGTAGAATTGTGGTTTGGAGCAGTAGAAAGCAGTTAAAGACACCAGTGCTTTCTTAAAAAGGTTTAGGGTGTTGAATCGCCTTGCTCTATTCTCTGTGTCCCTGCCCTTTCAAGACGTCTACATTTATAATAGTTTTTTAAAAATAAAAGTATAAGCCCACCTTTCTCAGCAAGCATAATTCCAGGGTGTGTGAACACCTGCTGATATCCAAAAGGTGTGTAGTCTGTAAAATAGATTCCTTACCTTACAAGCATAACTTGGTGAAGAGGTAGTTGATGTAAAAAGAAAAATTACGAAGTTGACAAAACAGTAAAAAGTTAGCTGTGTATTACAGAAATGCATTGAAGTCAGCATGTATGCTGTTGTCACCTTATGAAATCATACAGATGACATGCTGAAGTACTCCAAAGAAAGTTTTTTCGCAAGTCTATAAATATTTGGGAAATTATAAATCCCATTTCAAGGTCAGACTTAGGTTGAAATCAAATTGTCTAAAATTGATTGTACCTTTTACTTGTGTTCTAAATAATACAATGAAAATAATTTTCATGCTAACTACTGAGACCTCTAAAACTCCGTCAAAAACAGCTGCTGTCAATAGTCTTAAGCCATAGAAGTTAATTTTGGAATAGTTCTTGTTCCCTATAATCTTTAGATAACTATTTTGTTTGTGATGTGTGGCAGTGTATTCTGTCACTGAAGACAAAGGTGTATGTAGGGTTTGCAAGACTTCTTGCTTTTCTTTAAATTATTGAATTGTGTCCAAATGGTATTTTTTACCTACTTCAGTTGGGCAAATACTGAAGTAAGACTCAAACTGTCAGGAAAATCCGCAGCAAACATCAGCAACTTAAAAATAAATTAAAATATGCAGCTTTCAGTAATTGTCAAATCATACTTAAATGTCCTTTTTATTAATTGGAAGAATTAAGGATCTGCATTTTTACTAGATGTCTATACTGTAGGTCCAGCTCAATAGTGATTTGAGGCAGAGCATGGATTTGGACTGCTGGGAGTCCTTGCCTGCGAAGCAGGTTCCCTCTGTTGGATAGGGAACAGCTGCTGTCATTGGTGAAGAGTGGCTACAGTTACTAGTTACTGGTACTGGTCAGTGTAGTGAGCTTCAGGGAGTGTTTTTCAGAGCTATTTTAATAGTGAGTGATTTAGGGTTTTATCTTGGGGAAATGTTGGTAAATTATGGATCCTAGAGGAAAGGGACAGTGTGCCTAACCACACAAACTGCATTACAGAGGGAAGTGTGGTTAAGTGATGACACCACGCAGAAATAGAGAACTATCAGAAATTGTGAAGCTTCTGAATATCAGGTTTTGATGCAGATGCTTCTCTGTCCATACAAAAATATTAAAGAAACTAATGGACTATGGCAGATTAGGAAAAAAAAAAGAAATGGTGTTTAAAATGTAATTGCAAAATGTTTGTCTTCAGAGATAAATACCAAGATAGTTTGAATGGGCCTTCCTAGGTGGAGATTGGAGAGTAAAAGCTATTAATAATTAGGTTCGGTTAGATGTGGCAGGTGAGAGATATTTTTACTTCAGAAATTGAAACTGACTAGAAGTCTTATTTATACATGGCCAGAGAAAGCAACAGGGATGAATCTTTTGTAATCCACGTGCCTTTTAAAAAGAATTTTTAAGAACATGAGTGACCATGTTGAAAAAAGATTATATCTGCAATTAGAAGGCCCAAAAGGAGGAAGAAGAAAAATTCAGTGACAAAGGATGTTTCAAACTTCGAAAGTTTAGCAGCACAGTTGATTATTTTGCTGTCTTAAGTAATGGCTTGAGCATCTGTTTAACATGTATCTTTTATATATATACATACAGATACATTTTAGAAACTAGGAGACTAAGCTTTGGTGGTCTGAGGCTGAGACAGAGGAAAAAATTTGTGAACAATCCAAATGCAGTAATGGAACAGTTGCTCACTGCACATATTTTTCAAATATGAGGTATAATTGACATACAGATTTTAGAAGATTCAGTTTTCTAAGTAAATTGGTAAAGTTACAAAAATCTGCAGTTTGCTGCAAACCTCTAACAGCCATACACTTAAAAAAGCAAGTGGCTTGTGAATGGGAGTAGCAAGTAGGAAGCTAAACTCTTAAGCAGCATGTTAAAGAGTGTTGGCAGGGACTATTAAGTGGAAACAACCTTCCTTTCCCCCAGACTTGCCTCTTTCTGTTTTTGTTGCGTTTCGTTTTACTTTGCTATATAATTTATTCTTAAAATCGTGAAGTATGTTTGAACATCAGGTGAGGTATTGCAACTGCTGTGTACTAGGTCTAATGCAGGAAGTGGGTTTTTAGTCCTTTAACTCTTCTGAAAGCATTCTCTAGCAATTAAAAAATTTGAAATAAAAAATGTGCTGTTGCAGACTTCATGTGGCTCATGAAAGGAGATTGCTGACATGCTTAACCACCCATTTAACAATAAAAAGTATAAATACCAACAGGTACAAACTTTTCCCACCAGTGTCTGTGACATCAGAGTTACTGTGCAATGTGGGGTAAATAACACTGAACTATGTGTGTAACTGAAGTTGGACTTTGCTTTGTCAGGAGAAAAAAGAGCAAGAGCCGAAGTCGAAGCCATGACAGAAAGAGGAGCAGAAGTAAGGAACGCAAGCGGAGCCGAGATCGGGAACGGAAAAAGAGCAGAAGCCGGGAAAGGAAACGGAGCAGAAGCAAAGAACGCAGACGCAGCCGGTCTAGGAGTAGAGATCGCAGATTCAGAGGCCGCTATAGAAGTCCTTAGTAGGTTATTTGTTCAGAGTTGCATGTGTGCTGCTTCATTGTTACAATGTGAAAGGTTAAAGTTTTGCTCTCTGCCTTCTCAATTGGTCAATAATTATCATAGAAAAGAAAGTGAGATGTTAAGTTTGAAGAATGTCAGTAAATACAGAGTGTAAAAGAAGATAGTAATATTCCTCTTCTAGTTTTCATTCTTGGCCAAACACAGAGATGGGAAAGCAAATGAAAGAATGTGTACTGAGTGGAAAACTAAGTTTATCACAAAATCAATATAGCAACCAAATTCTCTCCATGTCCTGAGTATTTAAAGTATATGAACTTGATGGTTTAACTGTCAAAAAATTAATAGTAGTTCGTTAATTTGGATACAGGCTCATACTCCTGCTTTTTTTTTTTTTTTTAGGTATTACTAATTATTTTTACTGTCTTGTTTTCCTTGAACATTAACTCCATAAATGAATATTCACACAAATACATTCCATGTTTATGCATCCAGACTGGAGCATCTTGTCTTAGCAATGCCTATGTGTTGCAAATTCGCCCTGCTTTTTTCTCAGGCCTGTTTAGAGGATGACAAGAATTCTTTCGTTGCACTCAGATATTTAGCTTGATAGAACTCCAGCAACAGGTAGTTCCAGGCATTTGTAAATCAATTCTCAAAAGATATTTCTTGATCAGTATAATTTCTGTTGGTTTGTACCATGGCTCTCCCTTTTGCTTCCCATTGCCTCTTCCTGCAGAAACTCAGTGAGAACTGGGTTGTATGCTTGACTGTCATTGATTACCTGAGGCTGTTGTTTGTCTCTGCTGTTGTCCAGGTCTCATTTCTGTTGTCAAATCTTGGAATGCAAGATCATGTTGAAAGAAGGCATTTGAAAAGGATGTATTTTTTTAATCATGACATATAATGCCATTTATGATAGAGAAATCTCTCAAGATGTTTGAGCAGAGTGTTTACCTTCTGCTAAATTGTAGGCTTGCACAATTTTATGAACATGAATGTTTTTCTTGAGGCTTTTTGTACTCTTGGACTATAAACTTCCTGAGGTCTCAGGATCTCGCTCTGCTAAGTCACCTGGATGCTGGCATTTTCGTAATGAAAACCTGCTGCAGTTCCTGGCTCCTCTAAGGTGCAGTGGCATCCTGTGCATCACCAGTCTTATGTATGTAGGGATCATAATGTATCAGCCCTGCTTTTCCTTTGTCTTGAGTATCAGAGCTTCTGTACACAGCTCTGGACTTCAGCTGTCAAGATTTCAGCAGTGCAGAGTTGTTTTCCTACAATTCTATCACATGTGTAAGATTATGGTAGCTGGTTGGGTTATGCCAGTGCCACTGTTGTGGCTCAAGGTACAGAGGACCTTGATCAAAAACTTCAGCCTTCTGTATATGGAGCTTGCTGTTCTCCTTCCCTCCACTGCAGTATTGTGTGGAGAGGATGTCCTTTGTTTCATCTTGTAGTTGGGAGTTGCTGCATTCCTCCAGCTGTGTTGGAGGGGTTTATTCTTTGTTTTTCTTGTTGTCACTGGGTGAGAAGGTTTTTCGCCTGGAGAAATTTGGGAGTTCCAGTGTCCTAGTCTTCCAAAATAATTTCTGCAAGTAGAGGTTGAAAGTATTGATGTTACTACAATAACCAATGCCTGTTTTAATGCACTGAGATACGTTATCCAGAGAGATAAGTAGTTGTGAGGGGTCTTTTTTGCTATCCTCACACTCTCCCATAGCTGTTCTGGATGATTGCTTTGGTGTTGAGATGCAGTGAACAAAAAGCAGGGATAATGTAGTATGCTCTGAGGGTATATAGTTGTCCTTATTCATTTGATAGTTTGTTCACTGCTTCAGTTGGCAAATGGTTGCTTTCATTTAACCAGGTAGAATTCTAGTGTCCCAGAAGCTTTGGTGTTCATGGATGGCAGTCGGCAAGCAGTTGCTGTCATTCAGTTGTAGATGATGAATGGTCCTGTTAAAATGATAAACATGCTAATGTGATTCCAGACTTCTAGTTTTGGCTCTAAATATGTGAAAGAGAAGGGATTGTGAAGAGTTCCTGTTCAGGGCTCTTAAAATGCAGGAACCCACCTTTAAATGTGTATAACAGATGCTGAATTTCAGGGAGATGAAAACTTTGGTGATAAAGCCTCCTGCATTACCAGGCAACTTGGGATCTACCAATATTGAGCTTTTATTTGAAGAAGTGTCTCTGTATCAGGGGCGTAAGTTCAGTGTTTCAAAAGTGACTGCCAGAGTACTTTTTCTGGCTGGAGCGTTTATTTCTGGAATCTCTCCTTGTGGGGCTGTTTGGGTAGTTTTGGGTTGGAGTTACTGCTGACTGCAGGGTTGTAACTGACTGCAGTATCTAGATAAAATTGCTTAATGGCTTCTATTTTATCTTATTTTTTACTCTTCCTCCTCCTTGTGATCTTTCTTATGGGCTTTGTAAAGGCTCATTTTTAAGCTGATTATCTGTAAACTGAGATGGTTTTGCTGCTGGGAGCAATTAGGAGAAAAGTTCAGGCAATTCTGAAGGAAAAGGAGAGGAGAGTGCTACAGACGAGCTGAAAACTTCAAGTTTCTCACTTTAGGCTAGAAATGTGGTTAATCGTGGTTAAATGCTTTAATTTTTTAAAATTAGGTTAAAATTAGGTGACTGTCTTGCGTTGCTTAGTGTTCACAGGTTTTTTTTCCTCATGTTTTTTTCCACATATGTTGTCCCTTAGGTGTTACATAGCTGTATCATTAGGTCTCTTAGGAGAAAGAACTTGACTGAGTAGCCTTGCTTAGACATGTGCTGGGCAAGTGCCAGCTGCTGCTAACATAAAGTAGAAGTCACTTAGACCATCCTGTTTCTATTCTGAAACCAAAAATTTAGACAAAGCTGTTAGGAAAACAGGTTTATTACAGTGATGACTGAAAGTTCCTTGTGATTCTCCTGGACTTTCTTAGCCAAAGTTTGCTTTTCCCGACATTTTTCTGTTGGCATCTTGAATATGAATGAGTAGATAAAAGCTGATAATTTGCTGGCTTTCTTCTGACTTGACCATTGTTGGGCCATGTGGCATCTCATAGGTTTTGTGGAAATTTGTGCTTTGGCTGCACACAGAACTTTGGCTTACAAAGAAGGTAACTCCTAGACATGGAGATTAATGGTTTGTAACATGGTGTTTCTGTACAGGTTAGTAGGAACTGGGCAACAATTGTAGCGACAGTAGAAGTAATGAAGAAACTTTACTTGAGATCTACAGCTTTACAAGCAAGTCTTAGAAAAACACAGGGAGAATATTGTTGAAAAGGGTATACTGTTGATTTTGAGAAGGTAATTTGGGCTCTGACCTTGCCCTAGGCAGTTTTCTGCTTGGTCTGTTCCAGTGGTCTGGGATTTCTTAATGTTGGTTTAATGGAATTCTGTGAATAAGATAGTACTAGTCAATAAGGAAAATGGAGATTTTTGGAGTTGTGGTGAGTTGTGGGTTTTCCCTGCCCTTTTTTCCTCTTCCCTCCATCCACACTCCCACTTTGTGCATGTATTTGAAAACTGTTACTTCTCAGTCATTTGTGTTTTAGTTTTGTTATTCATTAGATTTAGATGAATACTTATAATATTTCTTTCACCATTTCCTTGAAAATTCATGGTCTTAACTATTTATTACTGTTTAGTTGGTCTGCATGTTAGTGTTTTGGAGTCACTTTAATTGGTTTGTCTTTCTGCATTTGAATTAAAATGGAGAACACCATGTTTTGTATCTGATGGGTACAAGGTAGTCCCATGTCTGATAAGAAGGTAGCCTCTGAAGTTAGTACCAGTATTTCCAGATTCATCTTTTGGCAATTGTTCCATAGATACTGAAGAACCTGAATGGACACTCCCAGCAATAATTTGTCTGGACTTGAGCAGGAAAGGACGTAATTTATCTTAGGCAAAAAAAAGTTTAGTTTTGATCAATTGTGATCTCGTCTCAACATGTGCTTGTGTTTTATGTCTTATTTTCTCTCAGTAAGTAGTTCTCTTCATAAGTAGTTTCTAAATGGTCTTTTTTCTTTATTTTTTCTTCCAGTGTTGTACAGGGACATATTTCCCTTGCTTTAACCTGGCCACCACGGTTTTGGATCTTGGCCCACTACTTCCACCTGTGTCATGACATGCTTAAAAAATGGGCATCCTCCTCCTTATGGTGGATGCTGAGTTAACTATAAGCATTACTGCTCTGTGAGGAGCAAGAAGACGTTTTTCAGACAAATTGCATGTCCAAATGGATTTAGTGAAAGGCTACTTGGCTACTTAATGTTTTCAGCCCACCGTGTCTTTTGGGGTGTTTTACATCAATTTGTAGCAACAGCAGAAAGAATCAATTGTGTACACATGGAAAGCCAAAGCCCAGTGCACAGCATTCAGTCTGTGCAGCAGTGCCTCTGCGCTTGGTGAAGATACAGGAAGAATGTTAACAGGTGTTGTTCTTTGCCTTTTGAACAACTCTACCAGGAGATCAAATTCAGGGAGAGCGTGATAGGACGAATCTTAAGTGCTCATGTCACATCTTGTTCCTGGGTGCCCCATTAACTAGCAAAAGGACTGTCCTTAACATAGAAGCAAAGGGCAGATTACAGTTTGTTCTAAGAGACTCTGTGATGCCTTGAGAATTAAATTAGATTCAGTGAAGAGATTGGATTCCTTTTGTGGCTGTGTCTGTATACAGCTGATTGCTGGGTTCACTGCTTCTGTGGTTTGATGGCCATTAGGAATTTTAACGAAGCTTCATTTACATATTTGCAGCACTTTAGTGGTTAGAGCTGAGAGACATCATTAGTGAAGGTGTCCCTTGCAGGTGTCTGCAGGGAGCCACTTTGGTTTGCTCTTTCACCTTAAATTTCATGGAACTTCAGATTTTAAAATGTTACATTCGAGCAAGTAATCCTGCTGCACCACTTGACACGCAGGTCTGAAGTATGTAAGAACTCTTGAGTTTCAGGCCTTGAATGTCATGCATTGCAGTCATCAGTATGTAGAACTTGAATGTGGACGAAAAAACAGGTGAAAATGGTTACAACAGTATCTGTAGCTCAGAATAGTTTCCATATACAAATGTGCCATGACTGTCTGTCTCATGAAGAGTCCTGCATATTCTGGGATTTTGTGATGCAGGTGAAAGTGGGAGGGGATCATATTCTGTGCCTTATGGTCTGAAGTGCTGCATGTATTGATAACCAACTGATAATATTATGCATGCTGTGGGTGCTGCTAATGGAAATGCAGACAAGTTCAGAGGCAAGGGTGGGTGAGCGTTTGGAGTGTAATGTGAGTAGAGATAGGAAATTTTGAATTCAAGTACTCAGGTGTCTCGTCTTCTCTCTTGCCATAGTTCTGGTCCAAAATTCAACAGTGCCATCAGAGGGAAGATTGGTCTGCCCCACAGCATCAAATTAAGGTTTTTGACTTTTCTCTGTTTTTCATTGCATCATTAATAGGTTTTGTTTAGGAGTGGTATATTGGAAGGTTTTCTTGTAACCTTGTTGATCTTTCTTTTTAGCAGACGTCGCTCCAGAAGCAAAAGTCCTTTCAGAAAAGACAAAAGCCCTGTTAGGTATGACTTTTTATATTTGTTTCGTTTGGTCCAGTTGGAGCTGGAAAAGTGATGGTGAAATAATGTATGACAACTTGCTGTCCAGCTCATCACTCATAAGTGATGCTGGAATTCATTCAGAAAGCCAGTGAGAGAAAAGCATTGGTAGTATGTTGCTTTCTTCCCATGTCATAAAAGGTTGTAAATAATGTTGGTTTGCAAAACAGGTCTTGATTTGTTTGGTTTTTTGTGTTTCAGTATTCTCAATCTTTTCCCCATTAATTGTGATTTAAATTAGCTTTTCTGCTAAACTGTGCTTAATAATCTAGAGTATGGAATGGAAAAATACAAATGTTTCTTTTTGCTATAGAGTATTTATTAGTGTTATTTGTTGAGAGGCTATATGCCTCTGCAATCCAGGATCTTCTTATCCATTCTTAGCCTTCTCATTTAAGGGAATAGGATTTAGATAGCTGCTAATGAGATTATTCGCTTACATTAATGCAGTCAAATTTAATCAATCTCATTTTGTGTGTTTTTCAATGACTGGCAAACTCTTATTGAGATAATTAGGTTTAAATTTTTATTGTGTTTTCTAAGTGATTAATATCTGATTAATTTAATAAAAATGTGTACTACATGGATAGAAGCTCAATCCAGGATCCACCATGCTACTTCCTATGTAACTTGTACTTGAGTACAAGTCAGATTTTTTTAGATTTGAAGCTTTAATATGTTAACAATGGTGCATCTAATTTCAGCTAATAGTTCAGTATTGAAATAAAATTATTCTAGTTCTTAATGTGTCAAGGATCAAAGTAATTCACTATTTATACTTTATGGGTTAACAAGCTGAAACTATGAAATGAGGACTGAGAGTTCTATTTACATGGATGCCAGTCTTGTTTTATGCAGTGGCTCTAGTGACTCCAAAGTGGCTGGGTAAATGGAAGATGTGAGTTGGTAAAGCCTAGCCCACACTACTTGTCTGAGAATTTGGAGGGCAGGTCTGTGCTAGTTTGCCCTGTTTGCTTTCATGTTCTTGTCCTTCCTTGTTTTTGGTGAAAAGGACATTAAGCTCCATAGTGGTACCTGGTACCTGTTCTAGACAGTAGCAAAATGGTACCTCAGTTTATGCTTTTGCACATAAAATAGAATTTTCCAGTCATATTTGATTCTCACAGTTGAAATAGGAAATTCAATCATGTTATAACTTAACGTGTTAATGTTTGGTACTCCCTTCAGCTCTTTACTCTGCCTCTTTTTTTAATACAGCAGGCATTTTTTTTTCCTATCAGACTGTGAAGTGTATCATGTGTGGTCCAGAGATGAGTTATTTTAATTCACTTGAGTTTTTGGCTGAACTTTACTCTTTCCAGAGAACCTATTGATAATCTTACCCCTGAAGAGAGGGATGCTCGAACAGTGTTCTGCATGCAGTTGGCTGCAAGAATTCGACCAAGAGACCTGGAAGAATTTTTCTCTACAGTAGGGAAGGTAATTGATAAGGAAGTTAAAATTGTCCTGAATTTTGCCTCAAGCTGTCCTAGTACAACTTAGTACAGGTTTGATAGTTTTTTGGAATTGTAAGCACGTGGCTTTCTGGAGCTTCCTGTACCTGTGCAAAGAGGGATTAATGGTGAGCTGATTATTAAAAGATGCGAACATGAAAATGTAGTTTCTTAGTAGTTGCTTGTTCATGTAATGTGAGGCAAAACATGTTGATGCAATTCTGACTCAAGCAACTTCATTTTTTGTATTTTCTTATTTTTTCAGATTGGTCTGTCAGTTATAGTGTCATTTGAAAATTCATGTAACTTCTAAGTTGGAAAAACTTAATTTAGTCTATCAACTGTAAAGTTCTGGTATAAAGCATTAGAGTGCTGCAAGTTCTGTCACATACCAAACAAAACAGCGGCTTTAATGCTAGCTTGCCTCTGGGATACATTTGTTACAAAAGGTGTATGCTGCTGTAGAATTAAAGCTGTTTGCTTGGCAAATAATTCTCAGTATGTGTCAGAGAAATAGGCTGCATTGGGTTTTTTCCTCTTTCTCTAAAAGTATTTCCATACTGTTGTTGCCTTTCAGGTTCGAGATGTGCGAATGATTTCAGATAGAAATTCCAGACGTTCAAAGGGGATTGCCTATGTTGAATTTGTTGATGTTAGTTCAGTGCCCCTGGCAATAGGACTGACTGGACAGAGAGTCCTGGGTGTACCTATCATAGTACAGGCATCACAGGTAAGGAATTGTAAACCTCATTTTTGTTCATGAGGAGTTATGCCTCTTGTATTTTGATGAGAAAATTAGTGTTTGAGAATTTGGCTACTACTGAATGTTTGGAAAACCTTAACAAGAATAATTATTTAAGCTAGTGATAATGGAATTTTGTTTCCCATAGATAACAGGCAAATTAAAGTGATTCAGAGTTGTGTAAAGGCATTAGGAAAATGCAGATCTTAAGCAAGTAACAGTAAAGAAATTGTTAATAGTGTTACAGAAGTGAAGGCTATATTGTGTATGCTTTCCAGGTAATCTACTAGGTAGAAGCCAGAATTCTGCATGAAGTTGTTCAGTTTGAACTTCAGCTTTTGGAGTATCTTGTCTCTGTACTTGGTCATGGGCTTGGGTTTTGTAGCTCTTAATTTCAAGTCTGATGAATAGACTGCCAGTCATGCAACAACTTCTGTATGTTTGGTGAATCTTGTAGTTTAGGTATGAGAGATATTTACTTCCTATATTAGGGGTTTTTTATTAATTTCTTATCGAAAGTGAATTTTTATTTTCTCTTTAGGCAGAGAAGAACAGAGCAGCAGCAATGGCAAATAATCTGCAGAAGGGCAGTGCTGGTCCTATGAGGCTCTATGTGGGATCATTACACTTCAATATAACTGAAGATATGCTTCGAGGAATCTTCGAGCCATTTGGCAGGGTAAACTTTAATTTGGCGTGTTGTGTAGTAGTTTATTTGAAAAATCTAGCTTAATTGTAGAGCCATGGCAGCTTCTGGAAATAATTCAACTTCATACTCACAAAACACTTGTGGTTTTCTTGCACTGCTGTGCCAGTGCATTCACAGGCCTTAGGTATTTGGGTAGTGTTGGAGAAGAGAACTTAGATTTGTGGTGGTGTCCAGTGAATTTCAACAGCTGGCCTTAGAAAGTTCAGAATTCAATGAATACCTGAAATTAAGGAGCAAGGGAAAAAAACGTTGAAACCAGACAAATTCTCTGTGTTGTATCCTGCTCTGGCAGCTTGTATCTTTCCCTTTCAGGATTGTGAATGGGAGCCCCATTTCAAGGGTTAAAGCACAAAAAGCAGAACTGGGGCTGAGGTCTCAGAATAGTACTGTCATCATTTTCAGACGACTTTTTGCTGCAGCTTTAGCTGATGTTAAGACCATAAACTAGCGGTGTGTCCTTTATAGCTCTGAGTTGGGCCCATTCTCACTCCTGATCATTGGGCAGCAGGATGCAGCGCAGTAGTAAGTTTATGTAGAGAGAATTATGGCAGTGAGCAGATAAAACCTGAAGTTTCCTGTGGAGTTACAATACATTAGCCCTACTGTGCTATGGTACTGGTGTATATATCATTTACATAGGGAAAAAATTAGATATTCAATATGCTTCTTAATGGGTAAAAAGAAGTCTGTTAATGTTTGAGGTTTTTGCCTACATTGTTTGGCTATGAACTCTGCCTCATATGCATATATGCTTTTCACATGCTTTATTCAGAGTCAGTATCCATGTCCCTTTAAATCTCTTGCACAAAACCCTGGAAAATAGCTACAGTTAATTAAATTTTAATGTACATGGCTGCTCTTCTGGTGGTTTGGGGGTTTTTTCTTCCAGCAAGGTCTGGCAGTAGGATTAAGGTAGTTTAGGAGGCTTACATGGAGAGCTGTGAAGATCTTTGCTTCTTCCGTATACTCCAGTCCTTCCCAATGCTACTTTATGGCTAATGGGTAATTCAGTGATGTGTTTTAAATTTAGTAACGGTAAACTTCTAGTAGTTCCCATCTACCAAGTTATTAAAATATACAGGTTTTTCTTAAAGACCTTTGTCAGTCAGGCATACTACTTTTCTTAGTTTGTAAAACAGTTTCTTAGCGTAGAAGTGTGTTTCAGTTACAATCTGATCAAGTCTTCATGCTAATTCTGCTATAATTCTGTATCAAGCCTCTACCCGTAGATGAGCTCAAAACCCTCATGTTTACCTCCTTCTCTTACTATCCAAGTACCTATTTAGGTGTCTGTATACTAATTTTGAAATGAGGAAGAAATAAGAAACTAATTTTTAAAAAGTTTCACATTCATGTATATGTATTTGACGGGGATGTTTTCATGTTGTGTTCTGGTATCTTGGGGTGTGTTCCAAAATGTCTTTTAATAAATAGCTTTATTCTTATCTTTAGATTGAAAGTATTCAGCTCATGATGGACAGTGAAACTGGACGCTCAAAAGGATATGGATTCATTACGGTATGAATAGAATTCTTAGGTTTCTAGGATGATTTCTGAGTGTAACCTTCCTATGTAGGGGAGTATAGCTGTAGGTGAACCTTCCTGTGTATATCTGTGTTGTTATATAGTAGCAGTATAAACATAATGAACTAAGCATAATCTAAATTTGTTACATAGGCATAGGAGGTACTAAATTGCTACTTGATAACTATATCTCATTTCAAAAGTGTCATGTTGCAGGATACAGCGCTGGCTTTTTTCTTTGTTTCTGATGGTTGTCTGCCTATTGAGAATGAGGAGTGAATATGTTTAGATGGGAATAGTTTTCTCTGTAGTCAGTGCCTGCAAAACCAAATGCTATCTTCTGCAGCCAAAGATGCTAGTAAAGACTGGTGTTTTTTATAACTGAAAATAATTGAATTTGAGGTTTTTAGGGGAAATAAAATTATAGGGGCTGAAACTTTCAGTTGAAAACATCTTTCCTCTTTACCCTCAGGTACACAGTTTTGTGAACTTGAGTTTCTTAAGTGACCTGGCAGTTTGTCATGGGGAAAAAAGTCTCAGCTGGGCCCTCTGGCACATGGACACAAATTAAACCAAACTTACTATATACTTGATGGTTTTAACACTGATAAAATGTTTGTATGTTTACTTTGATGTTTTGCAGCATAAAGCAGAACATCTGTTTAGGAATAACCTGTAAATACCATGGCAGTTGTAAGGTTACAAAGGAATTGAGTACCACTCTTGAAAGAGAACCACAGCCATGACTTCTGTTAATTGCAGTATCTAGATGCTATAACTTCAGCAATATATTTAAATATATAGGACCTAATTATGAGAAAGTAAATACCAAAATATGTGTGTGTTTGGTTTAAATGAAAATTTCTGAGCACATGTACATTGGCTTAAAGAGTTTCTTATATTTTCTTTCATTGTCTTAAAGAGTTTCTCCTATTTGCGTAATTGTGGATATTACATATAGCAGAAGCATTGCTGAATGCTGTAGGCAAGTATTACTGAATTTGTGTTTTTCCAATCTACAGTTCTCAGACTCTGAGTGTGCCAAAAAGGCCCTGGAACAACTCAATGGATTTGAGCTGGCTGGGAGGCCAATGAAAGTTGGACATGTGACTGAGCGTACTGATGCTTCCAGTGCTAGCTCATTTTTGGACAGTGATGAGTTGGAACGGACTGGAATTGATTTGGGAACAACTGGTCGCCTTCAGTTGATGGCAAGACTTGCAGAAGGTGTGTGCAATGTTGGATAACAAGTATGTGAAGAAGTTTGCAGAATTTGAATTAAAACACTCCACAGAACTGTTAGGATAAACATATGAAACTTTTAAATGCATGGGTTTTTTTTTTTTTATCTTTTGAGATTTCTGATACTCCTGTTACTGTTCATCCCTAACTGAATGGAAGGGCTTGCTCCAAGGTCTCTCTGTGTTCTGTTCCAGGTACTGGTTTGCAGATTCCTCCAGCTGCACAGCAGGCCCTGCAGATGAGTGGATCTTTGGCCTTTGGAGCTGTGACAGGTAAGAAATGATGACCTATATATTTAAAATTACTTTATAAACTTGAGACAGGAGGTACTTAACTATTTTTTGGTCTTTTAAAATTAGCTATTGCAGCATTTTTTACAAACTGTAAAACACTGCACAACCATAAGCAAGTAACTAATGACAGTATATCAAAATTTGGTTCGGTGTGATTCACTTTGCATGTTTTTCCAAATTTGCTGGTTTTCACCTCAAACCTTCATCTCTTCACTATTCTCTGTGCAAGTGGGGATTTGTATGTTGTACTGTAGTATATGTGTTGACTATTAAAAATGGCAGGCTCAGAAATGGAAGGGGACTGACCCCTCTAGAAAAACCAGAGCTGTACGAGGGGCAGGAAGGTTATTAGGACTTCATAAAGATGGCAGCAGCATTTTTACAGCGTATGTCCTCATGAAGAAAGATGTTTTATGTCAGGGAATGTGTGTGTTGCTTGGATTTGGCTGTAGTTGTATGTTCTTCAGGTGGGTGTGCTGGAATGAGGCTCAGGGGTGTGATTCTGGTGCTTAGTTCATAGCTGGTCTGAAAAACAAACTATTCATGGAGTCTTCAGAACTAGAGCAGGGAGTAACCTCCCCGAAGGCTACTTTTTTTTTGCTACTTTTGATTAATACTATGAACAAAGGATATGAAACTGTCATAACAGGAGAAAGGACCTGAATGTCACAAATAACCAGATGCTGGAATGTGTGGGAAGTGTCAGGAAAGTAGCAAAGAAAAGGTGGCATTGTTGTTTGCCTTCCAGCAGAGCTTGTGATGGAAGTGATTCAGACTTAATAAGGTAAGTCTGAATCATGTTTCTGATGGTCAGGTGCAGTCTTAAGAAGACCATACATATGAAGCTGTAGACAGTTGCTAAAAGAATAAAATAGAGTTGTTCTAGAGATGTGCCCTTGGAAGGAAAAGGAACTGGCCAGTGACAGAAAAATGTCAGTTGCCTGTTTGAGAAGGATGAAAAACATACAGTAGCAAGGAAAAAGTGTGTCTAGTCCATAAAGAGAAAGGTAACCAGTGCTGAAGTTAGATCAATATTTATGCAGGTTATAAACTGGTGTGGCAGTCTCATGTAGAAACATGTCAGCAATTAGAACTGAAAATAGTGTTTTAAAACAACACCAGTCCTTTTCCTCCTCCACATTTGAAACAAAGTAAAAAAAAATCCAAGGTTATTAAAGCAAGAAGATGGCCAAAAATGTCTGACACAGCTGCATGGTTCAGGTACTATGGAATCAGCATGAGAAAACATAGCTATGGAGAAATAAATGATGAGGCCAAATACAGGTGTTAGAAGAAGATGCATGTTTGGCAATTGTAGAAATAAAGATGGTAGGGTTATCATTGTTCATTCAACTTGTACAAAAGGAATAATGCAGACATACACAACTTAAGTAACTTTGGAAAAAGATAAAGCTTTTTGCTGCTGTAGAGTCCTGAGCTATCCCCAAAGTGAGATTTGGTTATGGATTAAAGATCTCTTTACTCTTGTTAGAGAAAATTACTACCAGGAATTATGTCATTGTGGGAGACTTTAACTTCCCAGATACAGATTGGAGAAGAATTGCTAGTAATAATGGTGGGGCCCAGATATTCCTGGATGTGCTATCCGACAAATTTCTTCATCAAACACTCACTGACTCATGAAGAGGGGATGCTATTTTAAACTCAATTTGGTAAGTAATGAAGATGTTATGGATGAGAATAGAAATGACCATTGACTTGAGGGATCATGAGTTGCTCACATTTAAATGGAAGGATACACAAACAGGTCTAACTGATGGTTGAAGAAACAAGGCAATTAAGTCATCTGGTCTGAGCAACTTGGGTGTTTGAACAGGCAGGATGTGAAAAGTTTCTTCTGTTTCACATTGCTAATGCTGTGTTGGATCTGTATTCTACAGAAAGAAGAAGTTTTGTTAGTGTGGGCTCCACTCTAAACCTGGGTGATCAGCTACCTCAAAAGAAATAAGGGATGATCACACAGCCTATGAAGAATAGGAAAAATGACTGATAATAAAACAATATTTTTAGTTTGGGAAACAGATAAAAAGATAATTGTCTGCCAATAGTCAGATTGCGTTAGACGTTATTAAAGTCATGAAAGCAATAGATAAAGGTTTATCAACACTTGAAGAAAAAAAAAAAGTTGGACTCAAGTGAATGAAAAACTACCCCCACGATGTTTCTCTGTATTTAGTTGCCTCAATTTTAGGGGGGTACTAGTCATAAAGTTTAGAATTTGAGGAAGGTAAGCTAGGAATATGTAGTTCAAAAATAGAAAATTACTCCCAAGGTAAATCTAAAAGTAAGAGGCTAATGTAAACAGTTCAGAGGAGTAAAACTCCCATGACATGAGTGATGGAATACATGTATGAAACATGAGATCTCATCTCTGGTATTTTCCATAAACATTTTTAAGTTCATGGTAGGGTATATTGCTGAAACATGTGACTCTAAATTACACTTGAAGTACACTTGAAGAAGAATGTGGTATGGCCAGATTCTGGTCCTGTTACTGAGTAGGCTTTGCTCCTTCAGAAGTCATACTAAAGAAGAATAAACTGGAGAATATTATGAAAGCATACTGTTAGAAGCTGTATTTAATGACCAACAGTCATTGATTAAATTGCCTTTCTTTGGCAGAGGAGGAGCAGCTTCTTGCTGATCTTTAGACTTGTCATTTGGAAGTTATTAAACTGTAGAAATGAGTAGTATAGGAAGTACAAGGTGTGTCAAGAAGCTGCCTCAGAGAAGAAAGGATTTTTTTACAAGTGAAAGCTGGGAAAGTTGGAGGCTATTATTAAAGCCAAAATTCTGATGTTGGGCTGGTCTTGTGTAATATTTACATGAATGAAAATGGTCAGCAGTAGGTATGAGGTAAATAAATGCATAGGTGCTGTCAATGAGAAATTCTTGGGATGTTGTATATTGTTCACCTCTTCAGGGTTAAATCAAATTCTGCTCACATAATCTGGGAGCTTAGCAATGGAAGAATGGCTAGGGAGGAAAAAAATACCTCAATGCTTCAGTTTGTCAGTGCCAGAATATCACCTGATGGCATGATATATCATTAAAGTATTAGCTGTGTTCCTAGAGGCAAGTAGGCCTAAATCACCTGCGGTGTAATATATACATACACTTCTGATAATCTGTGTTCAAGAGGGAGTCAATCAAACTAAAGTAGGGAAGGTAAAGAATTAGTTTTAGGGGACGCCTGAGAATTTGGCCATCCAGCAGGAAAAAGAATTTGAAGCTGAACAGTTGTCACTGTGTACTCCCTGTTCTCTTTCTGAACATAGGAAATTTAAAATAATCTGCCTATAGAATATTCTTCTAATGTTTTGTGGGACGGAGCCTTCCTTACTTGTGGAAGGAGCTATCTGTTCATGGAAAAAAATTGACATGGTGTGCTGCAAAAGAGGAAAGGATAGGTATCATCCTGGACCTCTGTTTGGTCTCTCTTCTAAGTGATGACTCAAGACACTGGGCAATGCTTGGCAGGCTTTGGCCTATTTAAAGCTATCAGGATTTCAAAATAAACTTTATTTTAAGACACAAAATGCTTTGATAGATATGTCTGTATTTCTGCTTTATCTGTACACTAAACATGTACTCCCATCATGCTAGACTTGCTGCTCTTACAGGTGTTATATAAGTATATACTGAAAAAGTAACTTTGATCTGAATTGGACAGATGTATTAATTTTAGTTGCTGCATACTGTTTTAAACTATGTTTAGGGAAACATGAATTGACAGTAAAGAGTGACAATTAATTTCTTAATTCTGAGTGATTTTAGAAGTGAGAGGACAGGACCGTTTTTCAGTCAAGAGCAACAAGAGAATCCAGTTGATGAAAGATCTGGTGAGCAGTGGTTATATTTTAAATGTGGTAGATCATTAATCTGAGAAACTGTTGCACAAGATAGTGGTAGCTGACTTTGCTGTGTTTAGAACAGATCTTATTTGGCCCTGGACAGAATTTGCATTGATGATACGTGCAGGTTTACCATGTTAGGTGCAGGAATTCTGGAGTATTTGCCTGTAGAGCCCCAGGTTGGCCCACACAGACAAGTTCAGCTGGATATGATGGATTGGAATTGCAGCAGGAAAAGTGTCTGTCCTCATCTAAATTAAAACTTTGGATACTTGCTGATTTCTTTAAAATGCCTTTATTTTCAAAAGAGTCTGAGTATTAATTAACTAGGTAATTAGTTAATACAGATTTGGCCAAGACCATGGAGTTTCTGCAGAGACTACAGGCTAAGGCAGCGTTTGCTATTGTGCTATTTCTCATTCTATGGAGTTGAGGACTTTGTGGGTCCAGATCTGGATGGAAAACATGCCAAACATGGCCAACTCTTTTTACAACTCAGCCTTCAGAGCCTACTACTTCCAGCCCTTGCTTTTCAATGTGGTTCCTGGTATATGTTCTTTGAAAAACACTTGGAAAGGCACATGAGGAAAATCCAGAGAAAAACACTTACTCCTGTTGGTTCTTCAGTGTTGTGCAGGAGGTTTTATTAGAAAGGGGAAAAGTATCTTGATACCTGGTGCCTTCAGATATTTCCAGGTAAGCTTGGAAGCTTACTTGGTGCTCATTACTTTCTACTCTCTAAATGAGTGAATTAAGGTGATTGTTTGCTTCAGTCTTCTCACACCTAGTATCTGTTAAATGGAACCATGATTGAAGGGGCTTATGCTTACAGTTCTTGGACTCTGAAGTTTTCTGTTAGTTCAAAGATGTCAAGTATTGAAGTCATATACTTGGAAATGGCTATAAAGTCTGCATTTGTTTGTTCCCATCACTTTGAATTGGGACAAGTGTATGTTGTTAAACAAGTAAATAGATGTTGTTAAACAAGTAAGTAATGTTTTCTAGGCAAATTACATGTTCTGAACACTGGAAATAATTTTGAATTTGAAAAATACCAAAGTTACTTGTATCATGCCATCTGTATGAAAGCATAGCAGATTAAGTATTGCCTTATTCTGCTTGAAATGAAATTCGATATCTGCTTTAAGAATGTGAGGTTTGAATAGCTGTGTGCTTAACTGCTTTCAGGTAGTAAAGATGTTTGGTGTTGACAGGCACCTTAATGTGTGTCAGAATTGCTGTTATTATTTTCTCATGGAGTAAAACATGTCTTATAAAGACCTCAATAATAGCAAAAGCAAGTTGAGAGTGATACATTGAATTAAAGGACATGGTCATGTCTGCCCTTTTAAGGTATTGTTTATCTTTAAAATACTTTGTTGTTACAGAATCTGTCACATACAGAATACTCTAGTAGAGGAGCTGAAATTAGTGAAACTACTCACAACTAGAGAGGAACAGTGATACTGGAATAAGTTCTTAACCACAGAAATACAAGCTGAACAACCTGGCTGGCAGGTGATAATACAGTGATGCTAGCAAGCATACTAATTAATTTCTCTGTATTTTTCTTTAGATTTACAAACAAGATTGTCCCAGCAGAATGAAGGTAAACTAGCATTTGATATGACTTGTAATTCATAGATTTTATTTCAGGTGTCTGTAGAGGAAATGCTTCTGCCTATACCTGAGAAATTGTGTTTTGTTAGTTGTCTGTGGGGAATCATGCTGTGATTGTTTTTTTGACTGAAAATTCTTGGTAGCATTTCCAGTGTTGGCAGCATTCCCCAGCCATGCAGTAGACCAAGAAAATGTGTGGGCTGGTATTTGTGGTTGGGTAACAGTGTTCTCCCTGCCTTAGAAGGGTTATTTGAGAATCAGAAGTTTGGGTTTACTGTCTCTGAGTTGCTCCTTATCTGACTGCACAACCCTTAATGGTTGAAGTATATGGGGAAGGGGGATGTTGTTGCAGCTCCATTGACAGAAGCCTGAAGCCTGTGGAAGTGCAGCCTGTTGGACAGTGTTTAATACAATGTACTAGCATGATGAGCAGCAATAAATGACAATAATTTCACAGTTAGAGGGAAACTGCAATTTCAGGTGTCAAATGTTTCCTTCAATCTGTGTATTCAAGGAATGAAAGTGCAGGTACTCTTCTGAAGCATAATTCAACATGCTTAAAACAGGTTTTAAGAATTCCCCAAGGTTGTCTGTCCTTTGCTGTGCAGTCAGCTGGGGTGGTGCTGTCCTGAGCTGCTGCTTTTCTTCCATGAGGAGCAAAGCATTAAAGGTGCTGCTGACATGCAACTCAGGCAGACATTTTAGATGCAAATGAAAATGCATGCCTTTTAATGTTCAAATGGAAAATCTGCCAAAATCAATGTACAGGATTGTATTTTCACTTTTCAGGTTCAACTGTGCTTTATAATGTGCTGGTTTTTGTATTGATTAGTTTAAATATATCTATCATCAGTAGTGTCTGGTTCTGAGTTTTGCTTTCCCGCCTTCAATTTCTGTTTAGTCAGAGCTGTTTCTATGATGCTGAATAAATTAAAGCTGTGCATAGGGGGTTCTTAGATATGCTAGTGTTTTGGTTTTGTTTGTTTTTTTTTTTCCCCATTACAACAGTTCTGGCTGCAGCGGCTTCTGTACAACCACTTGCAACACAGTGCTTCCAGCTTTCTAACATGTTTAATCCTCAAACGTAAGTGATTTATCATTGTCTGTTTGTTAAAGTAATTTGTCTATTATTTTAACATGTAAGAAAGAAATCTCAATGTTGCAGGAGTGCATTTAATGGGTTTTGGGGGTGGATTTTTTCTGAATGATATCTCTGTCCTGTCTTGCCTTCCCTTGTACAGTGAAGAAGAAGCTGGCTGGGACACAGAAATTAAAGATGATGTGATTGAGGAATGTAACAAACACGGAGGAGTTATCCACATCTACGTTGACAAAAACTCAGCTCAGGTATGCCTGCTTCTGGGGGGGACACACTGAGCAGATGTTAGGAGTTCTGTTGCTCTCTTTTTTTCTAGGGGGAGCATTACAAATATGAGGCTTTTCCTAAACTGTACCTAAATTTCTTAGTTCATGCAGAATGTAGGTGGTTCCCATGCGTGTAACTTGGATGAGCAGCTTTCTGGTGCTGCTCTTGCAGGTTTACCCAGCTGAAGTTGCTGTAGAAGACTAGTGACCAGTTCAGGTATTTGGCATTTCCCTTAAATTGTGCCTTTCTCACAGGTCAGGGACTTGAGTTTCCTCTTTCTAGAGTGCAGGCTTCAGCAGAAAGGGCCCTTACTCCAACAGAATTACAGTGTACACATAAATGTGTGCCTCATCCCATGCTTAGAAATAGTTATGGTCACTCATGACATTAAAGCCTTGCAATGGGCAGTCTGAGGGCATGGAGTTAAAAGAGGGAAGAGAAAGACTACTGCTGCTGACTGAATTCCATATTAATGCCTGCATCTTAAACTGGTGAATATATTTTTCTTCTGACTTCACCTTGTTTACATAAACACTAGACTGGTTACCTCTTCCTTGTATTTCAGCTCTTGGACTGTATAAACTCTGGAAGGTCTGTAAATAGATTAACTCTCTTGAACCCTTTTTTTAAAGAATTCACAGCCCAAACAAAAGTTCACTTTTCAGATGGTTTCACAGTTGGGTTAATTTCTATCCATCAGATCCTAAAAGTGTCATCTTGTGTTCCATGGTAAGGTACAAGGCTGAAACCTATGTTCCTGTTGGTGTGCTTAGGTGGGATTGTTCTGCCCTGGTGATCCACTTGGCACTCAACCATTGCTTTCTTTGCAGCTGCCCCATATCACCTGAAACCCTTTCTTGTGGGTTACAGAGAAGTTAGATAGGAGCTGCAGTCTAGCACATAAAACAGTGTGCTGCCTTACCTATCATCTTGTAATCTTCAAGATCACACCTTTGATCTTGGACTGTTGGACTGATGAGAGGCAGAAATCTTCCCCATAATGTGTTTGTTATTTAGAGAAAATGAAGTGTTCTTTAACAGAAAAGAATCTAAAAGCAACCAACAACCCAGAACACTTCCCACCTCCAAAAAACCCTCCCAACAATTAAACACAAAAAAAAATCACTGCACAACCCCCCCAAAAACCACCACCCCCAAAACTACACCAGCCCTCAAGATACCTCACATAGTTCTAAGCCCATGGAGCTGCAAAATTCTCTTTCACATTAGCAGGTGGATTTAAAAGAAGAAACTGTAACATACTAAGTAATAAGTTAATGTTTCATAAAAAATGAAATCTGTTTTGTCATAGTAGCACAGCAGTGACACAGATACAAAATACCCCCTGATAAGAGTTTCCATTTTACCATTTTGTTTTCCAGGCTTAGCTTCTGGACCCCCTCAGGGCTTTGTCCTAGAGTTCCATGCTGAGGGCTCTCAGGGGTTGGCTTACGAGGTTGTGATTTGTTGTGGATTAAACTGTTGCAGTCCCAGCTGAGTGCATGGCTCATGTACCACATCTATCTGTGCTGCTGGGTGTTAAGAAAAACCATAGCTTTGTGTTCCTGCACCTAATTTGGCTATTTAAGCTGTTTAGGTGCCTTTGCCAGGGGGAGGCTGAGAGCAGAGCTCTGTATCCAAATGGATTGCCTAGTGCCTTAAACACCAGCTCCTAAGCTCAGGTTTGCCACATAAGAAAGGAATGATTTAGCTTACAGTAGGAAGAGTTAATACAGGCTGACTAAAGCTTCTAAAGAAAGGCTGGAGTGTATTTTGTAATGTACTATTTTCCTGAAAAATCTGTTTCAGCTAGAATTGATCCTCTTGGGTATTACTGATGGTCAGTTTTTAAGCAGGCAGCCAGAAAAATGCTACACATTACTGTGGGCATCTCTGTGTCTTGGAGCTTTGACGTGGCTGTTGTAGTTCTCTTGAGTAGGGAGGCTCAGTGCTTGATCTGCAGATGGCGAACTCCAGGTGTCTCTGGTGAAGTTCAAAGACCAGTCTGTCATGCACCTTGGGAAGCATCTCAGGCTCTTCCTACCCTGCAGGGATGGGATTTTCCCTTTACCTCAGTTCTTGTTCAAGTAAAGAGACACTTACTTGTCTTCATATAGGAGAATTTTTATGGTATCTGTCTCCCTTGAAGTGTTGCTTCCCATGTGGGGGAATGGGGAGTGCTTGGTTCTTGTGGAATACAGGCTGTGAGCTTGCATGTTGAGTGAAGCATATGTGGTTGAGGTTAGTGGCTTATAGACCATGGCAGCTGGGTTGCCTTGGGAGCAAACCAGACCCCTTTGTGCTCTTCTATTTCACATGATGCTAATGATTTTGAGCCTTTAGATCCTCTTTCTAAAAGGCTTTCGGGAGCAGATCAGCCATCCATGGCTCAGTGATTGCTGGTCAAATGTGTGTCTGGGCTACCAAATGTGTGTTTGGGCTATCTTGAAAAATCCTATTTAGAAAAATTGAAGGCTGCAGTAACTGCCACAGTGGAATAGAGCCTGTCAGTACAACTGTCCTCTTTTGTGCTCATTATGTGTTATGGATTAATGCCAGTGGGTGCCTGGTGGAGCAGGTGTGGCTCTGTTAGAGCCAGGTCCAGGGGTGGCTGAGGAACAGCATTGGGAAAGCATCTCTGACTCCTCATGGGCAGCACTATTCTGTCTTGCAGGGCAATGTGTATGTCAAATGTCCCTCCATCGCTGCTGCCATTGCAGCTGTCAATGCTTTGCATGGGAGGTGGTTTGCAGGTGAGTGTTCCATGTACACGCCTACATTTAGTCATCTTTTACAGACATGAGCAGACACTGATGTTTACTTTTTTTCTTCTTGTGATTAGGTAAAATGATTACAGCAGCGTATGTACCTCTTCCAACATACCACAGCCTTTTCCCAGACTCTATGACTGCAACCCAACTACTGGTTCCTGTTCGACGATGAAGATTAATTTAGTCAGTTTTGTACATAGGTATTTTTTGGAGGAAGATTGAGTTATCTTTTATTTAGATAAAACTAAAGGAAAGGATTTAATGTCATTTTGTGTACACTTCCTGCTATCTTTAAAAATAAAATGAAGTAAGCAGAAATGCAGTGTGTTCATTCTCCCTAACTAGCATTTCCACTGTATACAAAGCTGTTGACTTCTTGTTCTGCCTTGTAATTCTTGTACATTGACAAAGGTGATCCGTAGGAACTGAGAAGTAGCTCATAGATAACAAGTACTCTGTAAAAGGCAGATGGGACACAATGACATTTTTAATGTTTCATGAGCCTTTCTTTTAATGCAGCAAAGACATTTTACATTTCACTAAATGTGGGTGACCTGCTCAAGGGTAGTATCTGAGAGAGACTGGATGAAGGGACATATTTAGTGGTTTTGTATAAATGGAAAATCCAAAAAGCTACTGAATGCTGACTGCAGACAGCTACTCAGCTTGCTTTGTGCTGAATAATTGGTAATAGGAGGATTGAAGGGTTGTATTTCTTGATAGTAACTTTTGATTATTGTATCTGTAAAAGTTTCTTTGTAAATACTGTGAGGTGTGTCTAAGTTTCCAAACAAAACATCTCTGCATTTCCAGATGAGTTTCCACGTGTGCAGTGGTGCAGAGCTGGAGGATTTCAGCCAAGTCTGAAAATGGGTAGGAAATACAGAAATGTGTTTTGTTCTGGTTGCATATAATCTTTGCTCTTTTTAAGCTCTGTGAGCTCTGAAATATATTTTTGGGTTACTTCAGTGTGTTTGACAAGACAGCTTGATATTTCTATCAAAGACTTTCATATTGCAACAATCTTTGTAAGAACCACTCAAATAAAATTCTCTTAAAAAGGCCTTCATGAAGCTTTCTTTCTCTGCTCTTCCACTCTGACTTTAGGCAGTGTGTGCTTAGGCCTGGAGGTGAGTCACAGATGCTGTGCAGTGCCCAGTCTGCTGGTATGCCATGGCATATCATGTGCTCAGAGAGTACATGCAGAAGCTGTTCCCAGCCCTCTGTGCAGTGTGGACATGGTTGCTGAGGATCTGGCACAACTCTTACCCTCCTCAGGCATGCTTAAAAAGTTCATTCCAGAGACAAACCCCTCCTGCCCACTTCCACTTCCATCCTTCACAAACGGTTGAGAATCCTGGGGCTGGAGGAGTCAGTTATGTTTGCTTTAAATCTGGTTTCTAGAGGGAACTTGCCCCTCTGCTTTGCCTTTTCTACCCCTGTTCCATCTCCCTAGCCTTCTTAACCACTAAGAAAAGACTAAGGGGGAGAAAGTAGGGAGAACAGAAAATTCCTTGGGAGTGGGTGGAGGTGGGGCAGGCAGCAATGCTGCTGAGGTTCCTGTAGTATTGTGGGGAGAGGACCTGCTCTGCAGCCTTTGGGGCTGTAGTTGTCCTTGAGCTGCAGTGGGGCAAAGGCCTGTCCTTAATCAGAGAACTGAGAGCAAGCAAAAGGCAAAGGTGGAGAGGGGCTCCGAATACATCAGGATCCTGGGAATAATAACACAACTGAAGAAGTAGAGCTGGCTCTCTAGGTATGCTTCATATGAGAACAGGCTTTATGTGTTGAATTATGTGGTGAATTTGTTTCTGCCTTAAAAACTGGAGAAAAGGCACTTGTACCAGGTCCAGGTTGTACAGGTGCCAGTTGAGGTAGTGCTGTTGCTCAAGTCTTCCTTACACAGAACTAAAGTAGGAGCAGAAAGAGGCCTTATTTCAAAAGGCAAGTAATGGAAGACTACAACACCCTTTCCTAGGTCAGCTGTAGGCAGTGCTTCTTGGGCTGCTGAGAATCAGAAGGGATTTCCTAGGTTAGTCCTGGCCACCTTGTAGGTCTGCTAAACCAGAATTAAAGAAAAGGCTTTGTTTCTGGGAGCACAGCTCTTAGGGGAGCTGCCTGAATCCTGGGATCCCTTCCTCTGTTGAGGGCATCTGTCCCATGACACTTGGAACTCAGAAATGGACCAGCTTCAACCCACCTATTTTTTCAAAAGGACAGAAATTTGATAATTCATCTGAAGGTACCCATCATCCAACTTTCCCAAACTCAGGAACACATGAAGGAACAGAGCAACTCCACATCCACATCGGCAATGTCAGCTGCCCACGTACCAAAGAGAGAAACTTGTGTGGTGTACTTAACATCTGTAAAACAGGAACTTAAATGTAATAAAAATTATTACTAATTCTCATTGTTTTGTGAGAAAGATACAGGAAGAAAGTAGAAATTTTGTAAAAAGCATGCTTACAATCAGCAGAGCACAGAGGGTAGGACTGCTGTCATTAAGAGCTCTCACTTCCAAGTATCTAAAGATTTTATTATTGTACAGCAGAGGAATGGCTGGGTACGGGCACTCTTGAGATAAATCCCAAACTCCAGATTAGCAGCGTATTCCCATACCAATGGCCATGAATGTCCCAAATGTCCCACCGCTTTGCATCATCGTTTTGCCAACTCCACCCATCAGCTCTCGTCCTCTCATGCCAATCCTGTGATAAAGAAAATCACAGGGATTATATAAAAGCTGAAATCTGACAGGTCACAGACATGCAGCAGAAAACACCTGAGACAATCAGCTAATGGTTGTAAATTGAACACTTCTTCAGTCTAAATCTGTGCAATTGTACAGCTGCCTCCCCAAAGACTGGCTGCAGTGCCCTGGACTACTGCAGGGGTTCTTGGGTGGCCCTCCACTCACATGGCCCATGTGTATTTTTTCCTGCAATAAAACCTTCCTGCCATACCTTTAGCAGGAACAGCTGTGCATGCTGGTCTCCCAAATACCCTTAATACAGTAAAAAAAAAATGCTGTCCAAGTATTTCACTTGCCACAGTACAGAAAGAGTTGTCTGAGCTATTGTACAGCCATCCTAACTGTAGTGGCAGTATTTTTAATATCACAAATTTAAAATTAACTTTCTATTTACTACTGACTCTGTTTTTAGTATGAGACACTTGAAAGGCCTAGAAACTTCAAAAGGTGTTTCTGTTCTCCATTTTTCCCTTACCAGGGGTCAGACTCAAAGAATTGTTCTGTCTCAAGAAGCTCTTGTAATATTTGGCTTTTAAACACTGCAGTGACTTTAGGGTCTAAGGAATTTCATGCACTGCATTCTTAAAACTTGAGATTTTCCCTCAAAAATGAAGCAGCAGAAGTACTGTAGCTGTCATTCAAGTATGACAGAACCATTCTCACTGGTTCTTCTAAATGCCCTTAATATGTATCTTTTGCCAGCATCATGCTGCTTACTCTCTGGGAACTGAGATTAGAAAACTTCAAACTCCCATTGGATTAAGATTTGTGCCTTTTCCCCCTTCACATCATTATCAAATCATCTCCCATGTTTTAATCACAGGTAAAAAACATCAAACAGCAAGAGTTCTGTGAAGTATGAAAGAGCTGACTATAGTGATTCTTTGTCATAGATGATGTGCAAAGCCAGTCAGCAGTACCAGAGCAAACAGAGCTACAAACACAGCTTCATTTCATGTAAGCATGCTGAGTCCTAGGGGAAGATGGAATATTGTCCCTCTTCATTGCACAGTGGGACTGTGCCAATGCCAGCCATGGGTCTAACCACACTCCTGCCATTCACACTCAGGGTCAGTTTAGTAACTGCCTCTGTGCAGGGCATGGGACACACAGAGGGACCATTATACAGACACTGAGAGCCTACAGAACACCCCAAAAAGCTTTAGGAGAGGGCTGAACATGTATCTGCATAGACAATTCATCTGGTTCCTTCTGGAGGTGATCCTCCACAGCTTCAACTTCCCAGTTAACGTCCCTTACAAGACGCAAGAAAAGGTCTATGAAACTGTGACCTCCCAGCGTACAGGGCACCCAGAGGTGATGCCCTGCCAGCACCAGACTGAAATACTGTAGGCCAGGGGCTTACTGCAGTAGTTGAGTCACAAAGTTCCACTCTTGGGGCTGGCGCAGGACCAGATACAATCCCTTCCCAACCCCATAACATGACCCTTCTCGCTGGCTATCACCCTGTCACCACTTGTCTGTGGAAGCCATTTCCTTGGCGTACCTGAGGCAGGAAAATGTGCCGAACAGCGCTCCTGCAGCCATGCCCACTGCAAAGCCCATCATGAAACCCATCTTTATTCTGTCAAAGCAGCTGGGCTGCGACTGCCCATATGGGCCCACGGTCACAGGCATCTAAAAAAGAAAGGACAATACCCACATCGATTTACTGCTTTATCTAACAGACTTCTATAACCAAACTGGGCTGGCAGGCCAGGCTGTGCAGCTCAGAGCTTCTCGCGCGTGCAGCTCTGGAGGTTGTGCTGACTCCCAGGCTTGTTCCTTGCCTGTCAGGTAGGAAGGACGAGGAGGGGACGACGGCCTTGTTTCCCCTCAACAAGCTCCTGCGAGCGCCGCCGTGTCTGCCGAGGCTGTTTCGGGGCCTCACCCCGGGTGCTCGCAGTCCCTAGGGAGCAGCGCACGCGGCACCTGACGGAGCCTCCGCTGCTGGCCCGACGATGCCGGCTGCCGCTGGTCTCGGAGGCAGAGGAGCGGGCAGTAAACACACCCTTAGGGACACCGGGGCGAGGCTGAGGATTTAGAGCACAGGCTCAGGCCGTGGACTCCCCGGAACGGCGGCTATCGCCGTTGCAAGGCGCAAGAGCTCTCGTAGGCGAACCGGGTCCTTCATCTCACCAGCGCACCGCCCCCCCGTTCCCGTTCCCGTTCCCGGCTCCCTGCCCCGCCCGTACCTCGCTAGGCCGCACCTCGCCTCCGCCTGTCCGAGGCCCCGCTTCCGGCGGTCGCCGTGACGCGCCGGAGGAGGCGGGCACGGCCGCGCTCCGTCCGTCGAGCGCTATGCTGCTGTGGCGGCGCTTGGCGGCCCTGAGGGCCGAACGAGCCCCGCGGCGGCTCCGAGCGGGGGGACCGGGACCGGCACCGGGACCAGGAGGGAGACCGGGACCGGGATCGGGTAAGGCCGCAGTCGGGCAGAGCCCCTGTCCGGGAAAGGACAGCTCCCCCGCTCCTGCCGGCCCCTGACAGCACTTTCTCCCTCTTCTCCCCTCAGGGCGAAAAAGCGATGGCAGCGGCGCTCCTCGGCCGCTTTACATGGATGTCCAGGCCACTACCCCGCTGGTAAGGCCGTGCCGAGCAGGGAAGCGGAGCGGGGTCCCACACTCCTGGTTCTCTGGCCCGAGCGGTCGCGCGCGTCCCGGGCCGCCGTGGGGGTCAGAGGCGGCGTTCGGCGCCGCCGGTAGCGACACGGGCTGTTCGTGTCAGCGCGGGGCAGGCCGGGCATCCCCCGGAAGGGCTGGAGCAGCACTGGGGCAGCCCCCTGGGTGGGCAGTGCCGCTGGGCGCCAGCGTGGCGGAGCCCTAAGGGGCTCGCACCGACCCCTGCGGGAGTGGAGACAGCTGAGAGAAGCAGGAAGTGAATTCAGCCAAGATACTGATCTGACATTTTTGTTAACATTTGAAGACCTTGTATTTTTTCTGCTCAGAAGAAAGGCCAGGTTGGATGGGGCTTGGAGTGACCTGATTTAGTGGAAGGTGTATCCCTGTCTGTGGCAGGGACGTGGAACAAGATAAGCTTTAAAGTATTTTCCAACCCAAACCGGTCTGTGATTCTTTTTTCTCAAATGATGTTGTTGTTCTTTGACCTTTGGTGCAGATCAGGGTTACATGCACTGAATATAATTGCTGAATACTTGTGTTACATGTAACATGTAATAGCCTCAAGTTTTCAAGGTCAGGCCTGAGCTAAAGCAAGACACTACTACAGAAGTGCTGCTGATACTGTTGGCAAGGGGGCATGTCCAGAGAGAGCAGATATGGTTTCCCTTCACCTTTTCTAAGGCTGGCTGGTTTATGTTCCATAGGATCCCAGAGTCCTGGACAGCATGCTCCCATACCTGACAGCCTACTATGGCAACCCCCACTCCAGGACCCACGCCTACGGCTGGGAGAGTGAGGCCGCCATGGAGAAAGCGAGGCAGGTGAGTCTTTGGCTCTCCACGGTTGTGTTGGTTTTCTTGCTGCTGAGGAAAATTAGGGTCAAAAGAACATAACAGAAAAAGGAAGAAAAAAAAACCCTGTTCTCTGTGGGCTGGATTTAGCAGCTTCCTCTTTGCTTAGCTGTACTTCAGTAGATTTATTGCAGGAAAAGAGGGACTCGTAGAATACTTAAAGTTGGAAGAGACCCACAAGGATCATCAATTCCAACGCTGGCCTGCACAGGATGCCCCAACAATCGCACCATGTACCTGAGAGCATTGTTCAAACACTCCTTAAACTATGGCAGGCTTAAGGCTGTAACCACTTCCTTGGGGAGCCTGTTCCAGTGCCTGACCACCCTCTGGGTAATAAACTTTTTTTCCTAATATCCAGCCTACACTTCTTTTACACAGCTCTGTCTGTTCCTCAAGCTCTGTCATTGGTCACAGAGAGCAGAGAGCTGCCTCTCTGATGCCCCTTATAAGGAATCTGCAGCCCCCAGTGAGGTCTGACCTAAGTTTCCTCTTCTTCAGACTGAAAGAATCAAGTGATCTTAGCTGTTTGTTTTACAGACTCTCCTCTAGGCCCTTAACCATTTCATGGTACTTCTTTGGATGTTCTCTAATAACTTCATATCCTGATATACGTTTGCCCCAAACTGCCCCCAGGACTCGAGGTGAGGCCTCCCCAGTGCAGAGCAGAGCAGGACAGTCACTCTCTTGCTGGGCCTGATGTCCCCCAGGACAGGGCTGACCCTTGGGGTTGCTGGAGCACTGCTGGCTCCTGTTCCACTCACCCTTAGCCCAAACTTCCAGGTCTCTTTCTGTGGTGCTGGTCTCCAGCTTCTTGTTGCCCAGTCTGTCTGGACTCCAGGGCTCTCCTGTCTTAGGTGCAGAATCCGGCACTTGCTCCAACAGTGAGATTAGAGTAACTGAAAAGGCAGAAACCAACACTTTAAGTGCCGCAGTATTATTGGTTTCCTGAAGTCACTAGCATGTTGCTGCAGTCATTGGACTAACTCCATATCTTATCATTCTTCTAATCTTAGGCAAGGATGTTTGTCATTTTTTTTGAAGTAACATGTAATGGGTTTTTGTCTACTTAAGCTTTTATCTCTGTTATAACAGGTTAATGCTTAATACACTTCTAATGACTGTGGATTCCTTATGTATTTTATAATTCAGATATTTAGACTATTCTTAGCATACCTTTGTTAGGTAACAGCTGTAATAATTTGAAGCTCAAGGGAGTATTCTTGAAAACATTTCACATGTATTATGCTGTAGTGAATTTATTGTATGTTTTCTTAACAAGTCAAATTTGTATTTCTTTTTAAACAGCAAGTTGCAGATTTAATAGGAGCTGATTCACGGGAAATTATATTTACCAGTGGTGCAACAGAATCCAATAATATGGCAATTAAGGTAAAAAGGTTCTACTGATTCTTATTTATTATATTAAAATTATGTATTTAAGAACTGTGTGCATCTCTCAACAATTTAAATGTTAATATGTTGGAGTATAACATATTTTCATTTCTGGATTTACTTTTTGTGACACTCTGTTGCATGTGTGGAGGAAATACGTGGATGAATGTTTTGGTGCCCAGGACATGCTTTTGAAGGCAGTGTAAAATATTTGATGTTTATCTCAAATGCACGAAATACATTCCTTCTGCTTATGTAATTAAAATCTTTATCGTGAAATATAGTGGACACATGGATTAGAAACTTTTTTCTGATGAAGACTAGGTTGTGTACGTAGTACATAGTTGTTCAGACTTCTCAATGTTTATGACTCCACTGCAAAAATTTTCAAAAAAATGCTTTGGTTAATGACTTCTACACTTAACAGCAATAAACATTTTCACAATTTTTGAGAAGTAAGATGCTTTGAAAAGCAGGTGCTGATGGAGATATATAGTGTGGATTATGTGTCAGTACCTTTTAGATTCACAACTTGGGTCAAATAGGGAAGATACAAATGATCTATATCTAAGTAGTAATTTCTTATTTCCAATCATACTGTGTAATGCCTGCTTTCTTCAGTGGCTAATTTCTTTTTCATGGACTGTGCCTGACAGGGTGTTGCAAGGTTCTATAAATCCAGGAAAAAGCATATCATTACTACGCAAACAGAGCACAAGTGTGTGTTGGATTCTTGTCGTTCCCTGGAAACAGAAGGTTTTCACATCACATATCTACCTGTTAAAAAAAATGGGCTCATAGATCTGAAGGTAAGTTGTTACTGACAGAAAGAAACTAAAAGGAAGAGTTTTTTGCTTCAAATTGATGCTCAAAACCTTGTGTCCTCTGGATGAAAAAGAGGACAGGATAATAAATATCACAAAGTAGAATGAGAATCATAGTCAAATCTGTTAGATCTGGAGAAGGATTTTGTGTTCTGTCTAAAGTCCTACACATTTTATCAACCAGAACATCCACCTCCTGTCCCACCATTCAGCTGCTGCTGTGCAGGTGGAGCTGTTGAGTACCCTATAAGGAGCCCAGTACTTGGGGTGTTGTTACAGTGATTACAGTACTTCCTATGGCTGTCCATGAGGCAGCCCTTCTGTATGTACTGGCTGCAGCCCTAAAATTTAGAAGTTGTATGGTTTTAGTTCATCATTGATGTCCTCTAGCAACAGTTTTATTCCCAGTCCCTCACCTGCCATGGAGAGCAGTGGTGTGTGTGATGGGACTGAGGGATCAGCCTGTGGGCACAGTAATGAGTTGTGTTTTCTGAGCATGTTGCTGCAGGTTGATGTGACTTTTGTATAAAAAGCAGTTCCTTTACAGCCAGCCTCACCTTGGCTAGAAGAGGCTTAAGCTGTTCTGTGAGTGGTTAATTCATTAAAGAAAATAGTTCAGAGATATTTATGGGATATAGCAAAGCCTGTTGAGATTTGATTTAATCAAGTGAGGTGCCAAGTGCATTGAAGGGTTAGGACATGCAGAAACACAATTGATTTGCTCCTCTTCCCACAGGCATTTAATGTTCATGTAAGTTAGTGTTCTCTCCAGGGCTGTTTGTCAGAAACCCAGGTGTTTGTTGCAAACGAGGAATTAGTGATTGAGTTGCTGGTAAATTGAAGATGGGCATAGGAATCCTGCTTCTCTGTTAGTCATAACTTTTGTCCTTCTGAATCTTTGACCAGGAGCTGGAGGCTGCATTCCAGCCCGATACAAGTTTGGTTTCTGTAATGACTGTAAATAATGAAATAGGAGTAAAGCAGCCAATTCATGACATTGGTAAGTACACTGTGGCTTTTACATGCCAGCTAAGGTTGCTTCTTCTTCATTTTAGGTAATATTTTCCTCTGCAAATGGTACTGATGCAAACGATTAGGTGTAACATAGATAATGAAAAAATAATAACATAAATGTTTTGAAATAAAAACTGTAATATAAATAAATAATACTGCTGTCCCAAATAAAAACTGATTTCAAAAGGGAAATGAGAATGAAATTGAGTACCTTTATGGTGAGCATTGCAGCAGTCATTGCTGTGGATAGATCAGCTGCAATTCATTAGATTATATGATGGATGAAAAAATTGTACAGAATAACTGGCCAAAATTGAGCTTATATACTATAATGACTTATTGAGGACATGTAGTGTTTTAAGAGGAGAAATGTGCATTTGGAGTGGGATAGGATGGTGAGCAGCACACTTGGACAATCCTTCCCCCAGTATTGTATATAGTCATGAACAATTGCTTCGTAGGCCAAAAGCCCACTGAAGAGCTACACGTCTGGAACAGGAGGTAGGGAGAGGGTGAGCCAGTCTCTGAGCCAGCAGGTGGAGTGACAGGGACCTCAGAACAGATGAAGGGAGACCCTGGAGAACCAAGGTTGTTGGACTGAGCAGGGTGAGCAGGTGCCTCCCTGATGATCCTCCAGATCCCTGGATTCCAGATGATTTGTTGATACTTTCCTGTGACAATAGCAAAACATATACACATACCCTTTCTGACCTGGTTTCACCCGAACTGGCAACCAAGCACCTTGCTTTCACTCCCCCACCAGCAAGATCAGGGAGGCAATTGGAATGGTAAAAGCTAGAAACCTCATGGATTGTGATAAAGACAGTTTAATATGGAAAGCAAAACGCATGCACACAAGCAAAAAACAAAGAATTCTACACTGCTTCCCATGGGCAGGCAAGTGTTCATCTACATCCAGGAGAGCAGGGCCCCATCCCATGCAGTGGTGACTTGGGAAGACAACTCCAAATGTCTCCCCCTTCAACCTTCTTCCTCCCACTTTCTACTGAAAGTGTACAGCATATGTCATGTGGTCTGAAATATCCCTTTGGTAAGTTTGAGTCACCTGTCCTGAGTGTGTCTCCTCCCAGCTTCTCACGTATCCCAAGCCCCCTTGCTGGCATGGCCATACGATGGGCAGAAGAGGCCTTGGCTCTGTGCAAGTCCTGGTCAGCAATATCAGAAACATCTATTATTACCCCTGTGTTCATCACAAATCCAAAACACAGACCTATACTAGCCACTGTGAAGAAAGTTAGCTCTACCCCAGCCAAAACCAGCACACCTTCATATTCAAGATATCCTTTCATAAGATATTTTAGTTTTTAGACAATATTTTGGCTTTGGCTCTGCTCTGGAGTACATACTCCATAGAGTATTGTTTTCTTAGGCTATGGCAGGCATCTTGTTGTGTACCTGGTTTTCTTGCTTAGCTGCTGCATTTATTTCTTTCTTCATTAAGCTCAAAGCAGCATTTTTGCCAAGGTTTTTCAAGATTGGTTCTGTTTCTTCATTGACAAGCATTTGACCACCAGTGAGTTGCTTATAGGCCCAAGGATTCTTATTTTCCTCCTGTGCTTATATTGTCAAGGTCCTTACTATGGTCCCATGTTTAAATGCCAGAAACAGCTGATGCCAGCTCTAGTTTCCCTGGTATGTTCTCATAACACCTTGAACAGGTCCAACAGCTCAGGCCTGAGGCTTTGCAGAGGGAGCCTGAGGCCCTGTGACAGCGTGGCCTATGGCCTGGTATTGCCTGTGGCCTGACCTTGCTGGACCACAAGGGGTTACTTATCCTGTGAAGTACCATGTTGAACCTCTTGTGCAGAGGAGAGGTCTCGGATGCACTGTGCAGATTCTGTGGAAGATGTGTTGTGATTTTTTTGATGACACAAATAAATAATAGTTACATTTACTGCCCATGAACAATACATTATTTTTTCATATATTTTAGCCTGGCTATAGGCTCAACTGACTTCATGTGGTGGTAATAAGTGTGTGTGACAATTCTGAGAATGTTTTTGAAGCTGAGTGTTGGAAAACTTGGAAAATAGAGGGAATGACATAAAAATATATGTCAAGTACAAACTTGGAATGAAGTCTGGCTTGTACTGGACATTGAAAAGAAAAATACGAAAAAACAATTTTTTCCAGCTGTGGTGTAATTTCTGTATGGAGACTTTGATATTTCATGCAACCAGTTCTTAAACTTGTTAGGTGTGTGTTTGGAAATAATCTCAGTTCTTAACAGTAGAAGACTTATGAACTTCTCAGCTGAAGAAATTCACTGTAGTCTTACCTGCCTAAACCCGTGCCAAGGCATCAAGCTACAGCAGCCCCTGCTCAGCTTTAGCCGCTTCACTGTAAAAGAAATATCATAGCCCCCATTTCTACCTTTGTCACCTCAGATACCTCAATAATTTGCTGTTGATTTAGTTTCAGTTATGCTTTAGATCCATTGCACAAAGTCTCTACTTTGTGCACTGGGGAGCTGTTTCCAATTGGTACTGCATGTTGCTACCTGTAAAAACTTGAGTCACAGCATTTAACCAGTTCTGTATACTGCTATACTCTCTCTATTGACAACTATTGCTGGAATCTTTGGGATCATAGGGTTTTGGTTTGGGTGTTTTTATTACAGGTGAGATCTGCCGTGCACATAAGGTTTTCTTCCACACGGATGCTGCACAGGCGATTGGTAAAATTCCTATGGATGTGAACAACATGAAAATTGACCTAATGAGCATCAGTGGCCATAAAATTTATGGGCCCAAAGGTATTCACTGAAGTGCTTTATAGGGAATTGTTGTTTCCATACCTATCTTAAGGTAACTACAAAGGTGAGAAGTCAAACTCATAGTGTCATTTACTCAAGCTGTAGAAAACTGTTCTGAATGGTGTTGGACAGACTTCAGAGTAGCTCAGGCACTGTTGCCACCATAGAGATGCGGTAAGTGGATTGTCAATGCTAGATGGGTTGAGGTGGCTTCACTGAAGGAAGAAACAGTATTGTATGATGGTGGCAGCATTGTAGCAGTAGGTTTTTCGGGACTCATCTGCTTGGTGTGAAGCAGAATTAATGCCCAAGTTATTGAAATGAAATCACTTGGTTATAAGGCAAAGTTTAGACCAGACTGTGATTTGAAACAAGGAGACCAAAAGGTAAACTGACTGGTAATTTTTGATTGTTTTCTGCTTCCAGTGGCTCCATTCCCCCAACTCCATTTGTGAATTTTCTTTGCAGAATGGGGTTAAGTATTCAGCTATGCATTTTCTGGTTGACTGACAAATACTAAAAATCCAGCTATTATGTCCATTTGGTTTGTGACAGTGGGTATTAAGAGAGCCAGAAATCAGATTTGCTGTATGCTATATCCTATTTGGAAACAAAAGACAAAATTCTTATTTTCCAACAATTTGAGTTTTTTTCTCTATGAGTTCTACTGAGATCTGAAGACCTTATCTCTGGAAAAGGACTAAGTTTTCAACTAGTAATTTTGGACAGATGACAGACATAAATTTTCACCATTTGTTATGTCTGGAAGTTGCATCTGTCCTTCCTGTGGTGACAGTCACCCCTTAAGTGTACCAGGGCACTTGAAGACGAGCCTCAACATGGTTACTGGGGACAAACATAATTTCCTAGAAAATAATACCGAACTTGTTTGCTTTATTTTTCTCCAGTAAAGTGTCCACATGTGTGTTTGCTCTGGAAATAAGGAATGTTATCAAAGTTTAGAGTCCCACTTCATAATTTCAGAACTCTGGGCATATGGTAAAACAACTTCCTTGCTTCCAAGGGGTTGGTGCTCTCTATGTTCGCCGTCGACCACGCGTCAGACTAGAGCCCCTGCAGAGTGGGGGAGGCCAGGAGAGAGGACTGCGGTCTGGGACTGTGCCCACACCTCTAGCAGTGGGACTGGGGGCAGCATGTGAAGTGGCGCAGCAAGAGATGGAGGTATGTGCAACAAGATATTTGTCCTGGGTTCCAGAAAACAGCGTAACAGCACCATTTAAGTCTTGGATTTCTTAGGTCTTTTTGCATCCCTGTATCTGAATTAAAATTGATTCTCATGTTTTAGCATTAAGTGAATGTTCTGAGAATTTAAGGGATGTTTTTGGGTAATTATAAGTTCTTTCTAAAGTTTCTTTTTTCTTGAAGTCATAGTTTTCTGCAGCAAGGCTACAATTGACAGTTTAAGTAAAATATGGCTTCTATGTGTTGTATTTACTTCTCCATTATGCATATGTGTATTAGCAACATCTTTGAAATGACTGTCATGTTTATGTAATGTATATTGAAAAAATAAGAACTCCCAGTCTGTTATAATATGAATTGTACCTCTTAAGTATAAGTTCAAGTTTGCTGCAACTTTGCAACTAAGAATTTATTTTCTTTTTTTTTCCTAGCTTGGACAGTAAAGTTTACTTGCTAGGTCTGGTGTCTGAGCCTCTGTATACTGGTATACTGGTCTGTGGGCATCAATGCCTTCCTTACAGGTGTAATGTAAAAAATACTTACACTGACAATGGGATGCATAGGCCAGATATCTGGACCCAAGGATTAGGCCTTTTTCCAGGACACAGGCAGAATTCCACCATTTGAGCTGTGTGGTTATGGAAGTTGAGTCTAGGGAGCCTGCAGAGTCTGAATTCTGCACAGACCTCAGGTCTGGATTCTACTCCTTGCCTGGCAGAGTTATGGCATTTTAAAACCAACTGGTGTTGGAGCTAGCCTGGTTTTCTTTTAACTTTTTCAAGTTTAAAGAAGCATTAATTGCATGTGTGCATGTGGCCAGTCCTGTGTGCCAAAGCTGATCCCAGACCTTACTTCTTTCTTGGTATAAGTGACCTCATTTTTCAGCCTAGAACAAGACACTGCACATGGGCAGTTCTCACCATGCAGGTTACTTATTGTAAAAGCTGAGTTCATGTCATTTGCAAGTCCATGTCTTTCTGTGGTACAGTTAGTTAGAGAGCTCCTGAGAAAGAAGAGGCACTTGTCGTAACAGGTGCCCTTCCTTGTATGCAAAATGCATTGTCTTCTGCACTGTCTAACTTGTCTTTAAACCCAAAGAACTCAGTGCTATTATGAAAGTCAGTTTGGCAGCTTGTGTAGGTAGATCTTTCTGAACAGTTTGAAACATTTGTCAAGACTGAGCTAGCTAGGAGCCAAAGGGTTATTCTCTTTTAAAACAGTGTCTAGAGCAGGCAAAGTTTGACAGTTTAAGTTTCAGCTGTGTTCATTCCCTTGTCTGGCCAAACCCAGTTACTTAACTCTGTTTGCAGCTGGTGATACGATGCAGTTTGAGTGAGGTCTGACTGTACACTGTTTATTATTTGTGTCTTTTCTGGTTTCTCTGTTAGTATGACCATAAGCGAATCTCACAGTTGGCAGAACGACTGGTTACAAAAATAATGAGTGAAGTTCCTGATGTGGTGATGAATGGAGATCAAGAGCATCGCTATCCAGGTAACTCAAGCAAAATTCTGAGCCTGTTAGTACTGTCTGGCTCCTTGGTGTTAATGGCCATGGCTGAATAATGCACTTGGGGACATGATGCAAATCCTGCCTTGCAGGGAACAATTTGCCTGAAATTTCAGTTGATGGATTCTTTTTTCTATTTCATTTATTTGTATGTAGGATGCATCAATTTATCTTTTGCATATGTGGAAGGGGAGAGTCTTCTCATGGCTCTGAAAGATGTGGCTCTGTCTTCAGGAAGGTATGTGGAATGTATGGGAAGGATAGCAGTGTATTTTTGAGAGAAAATAGCATCTGCTAATGAAGGTAAAAGCTAAGTAATAGTTTCCTCTGTGCCCCATATTCGCATATACAGTTAATGAGTCAGCCTGACATTGATTACATTCTACAGTGGTGTTTAAGTGACGCATTTCAACTGAAGGTCAAATTTATTTATCCTGGAAATAAAAAACAACAAACAAAACTAAACAAAAACTAACCAAAAATATCCTAACAGAAAGACCCCCACAAAACCCCAAAAACTAACCCAGAAATTCCTACCTACTAGCCTTGCAAACTGGTTATTTGAGTAGCCTTAACATCTACTGGTCACACTTTCATTCCAAAGGCCACCGAGATTTAAACAGCTTCTGTCCTTTGGCAGATTTTTACTGCAGTTAGTGAAGCTGGGCATGTATCTGAATTAAATCAGCTCATAGTTTCTTGTGTTAAATGCAAAAGCAAGAAAGAAAATTGCATGTGCTTTTATGGAGCTCTCCTGACTACAGGACTGATGAGTAATATTTCAGTTACCAAGACAAATGTGATGTTCATGATTAAATGAATGGAGTATAAAGGTGCCCCTCCTCTCCTTCTCTCACCTTTGAGAACAAAGCTGTCAGCATATCCTAATTAGAAACTAGTCGGCACTATGAGCAGGAAGAGCAAGTCTCCACATGACTGTCCCTGAAGCCAAACACTTCTGTAATGTGAAGATCTCTTTTGAGTCTCTACTTTGTGCACTGGGGAGCTGTTTCCAATTGGTACTGCATGTTGCTACCTGTAAAAACTTGAGTCACAGCATTTAACCAGTTGTGTATACTGCTGTACTCTCTCTATTGACAACTACAGTCATCTTGCTCTGGATCCCTCTATGCACTGTTTTTCATTTATTTGTTCTGCTGCCAAACAGCACCTTGTGAAGTCTTTTCTTTTTTTTTCCTTTTATGTTCCTGGTGTGTTGTCTTCTCTGCACAGCTTCTGTCTTTGTCTTTTTTTCACAGCCTCTACTTCAACTACCTCTTAATCTGCATTCCTGCTGCCTCTGTGTGGCACTGTGTTTATTCTTGTGTATTACCTGTATTCTCTCTCCTTTCCTTATACTCCTAATTTACTACTCTCATTTCTCAATAATGCCTGCTTCTTGTATTCTTTTTTCTTCAGTAGCAGAAATATCACTTTACTTGCTTGTATTCACTTGTGGTTTCTAGGAGGCTGGGGAAGTTGATACATGGTGTTGTAAAGAGGTAAGTGACCTGTTCTTTGTTGGAGATTAAGCAAAAGTCTGACATTCCCCTGCCTACCCTTTTCCAGTGCTTGCACATCAGCTTCTCTGGAGCCTTCCTATGTTTTGCGGGCAATCGGAACAGATGAAGACTTGGCTCACTCATCTATAAGGTGTGTGGTGTGGGCTGCCCTTATGCTTCCAAATATTTTTCTTTCCCGATAAAAATAAATGGTAGATTTGTTCCACCCCCTTCATATGCTTGTTATTCAGTTCCTTAATTATTTTCTTTTGGTGTAGATTTGGCATTGGTCGTTTCACTACGGAAGAAGAAGTGGATTATACAGTGCAGAAGTGCATACAGCACGTGAAGAGGCTGAGGGAAATGAGGTGAGATATTGTCTCATTGAACACGAAGACTTCTTAGGTGTGGTAATCATGGGAAGAATTGAATTTATTTAGTTGAAAATAATAGTTTGCTTCAAGAATCTGGTGATGTTTCTCTATATCAGCAACAGTGTCCCCCAGGTGGGTAGGAACCTGATTTTAACATTAGTGACAAATTTCTAAGGAAACAAATCTGACACCAAACCTTTTCCCAGATCCTGCCTTTGTCAAAGAAAGAATATGAATAGGGTAGGTACATAGGGCAGTATCTAGGAGATTTTAAGCAAGAGATGGTATTACTGAGTTAATGTATTAATAAGTTGTTTTATTCTGGTGAAACTGAAGGACTGGCGACTAATCCGGACAGTGAGAATGCTAGGGTTCAGTCTCAGAGACACCAGTGCTTTATGCTGAAAGTGGGAGCAGGAAATGGAGCGGAGCATCTGCCCTCCCACCTCTTGTATTTTTAATTGAGAACACAGTTGAGGACTGATCACCTGATGCTCACTGACTTCCAGAAGGGCAAGACATGCAGATAGATATCTCCTAATTCCTTGTGTCATTGATAAAACCTGTTTAATTGTTGCTGATGATGTCCTGTGCATTAGCTTTCTCCTTTTCTTTACAGCCCTCTCTGGGAAATGGTGCAGGATGGAATTGACCTCAAAAGCATTAAATGGACTCAGCACTGAGAGAACATTGTTATCCGTGGACTAGATATAGATTAAAATGCATTTTCCTTTACAGTCTTGAGCAAATTATGCAGCAATTCTGTTTTATGACACTTGTAATTTGACTGGAGAACTACCCTTTCAGATCACAAAATCTAAGAAGCCAAAAATAAAACTAGTTTTTATCATGGAGAAAGCAGGCTGATCCAACACCCACTGCGTTTCTATTGACACACAGAAATTTATGCTAAAACATAGTTTATTCAAATGTATTTTATAATGAGAAAATTAAATCAGTGTGTTAATCCCAGGCCATTGAATTCTGGCAAGAGGTTGCTTCTCAGTGTAATTCATCCCAAGTCACTGTTGTGTTTGCCCCACAAACATGTTGCCAATTTGTTCTGTTTGAGGTAGGTATCGTGCAACATCATCTGGGTTTTGCCTCTCAAATGCCTTGTACTGCAAGAAATTCTCAGATAGGAGGACACTTGGATCTCTAGAGGAAAATGATGCCTCAGTGTGGCTATGTGCCTTCACAGATAAGTTTTATGTGTAGTTAAGAACAATTTTTTTCTGAAATTGAGTATTTTTGGCTTATTTTCCTTGTTTTTTGTGTGTATATCTTTTTGTTTTGTGTGTGTATTAATTCAAAAGATTATTCTGTGTTCCAGAGTTTATGATCCAATCATGATGCACTTTACTGTCCCCTCCATTGGGTTTTTTGCATGCAATTTTTTCTCAGCGAGGATAGAAAACTTGAATGACTGGGGGAAGAGATAGGCAGAGTATGTCAGCTTTGGTGGCAGCATCAGTTTGGTGGGAGCATGAGTGGTAGAAGTAGTGGGGAGAGCAGATAACAGCGCAATGTCTTAAGGCAGTCTGGGGTTTTGAGTTTTTTTTTCTTTTTTTTTTTTTTCTCCCCTTGTCATGAGACCTTTGCTGTTACTTGGTTTGCCTGTAGGCCCTTGGTTTCTGTCGCTGCAAGCAGTCTGCTCAGCTCAGTCAGTATATTTTGTCTGGAGATCAGAAAGATAAGAACGCCTGGCACTGAAGTTTTCTTTGTCTCACAGACTGTACTGTCTCACTAGAGATTCACATGGGAATCCATTCCCTGCATATTCTGGGGGAAGTATCTGTTAAAAAGGGTTTGATGAGATTAATTCATATCAGTGTTGAGATTAATTCATATCAGTGTTTCTCCTTTCTTACCTTTGGTGATCTTTCCAGAAAGAAACCAAACCCTGTATGGCAACGTGCCTTTTTTCAGTGCATAGCAAAGAGGTTTCAAATTAGTTGTGTTGATTGATGGATGCTGTGTTAGCTGCTGAGTGTGGTATACCCCACAGACCATATCTTCACCTTCAGCGTGGGATGGAGTCTACCTCGAGGATCAGCCGTGTCATGTAAAAGCTGAAGCTGAATCTCACAAGAAGGATTGTATTACAGAAGCTTGTGCATTTTTTGTTGCTAAGGACAGATTTAGTTGTTTGTAATGCAGAGCTAATCCTTGGTTGTTCTATTAGAAATTACTAGCTTTAGCAGTTTTAATATTGTAGTGCTGGCACCTTATATTTCATCACAATATTTTTTAAACTACCAGATGCATTAATACATTTTAGCGGTGTTGTATGTACTCTTTTTGGTCCTTGGGCCATGCATATTTTCTGGATTAAGCACGATAACATGCTTTCCTAGCATGTTTTAGAAATATATGTTTATAAATTGTTCTTTGTGTTTGAGAGTGATAAAAAATTACAGATAAGAATTAAACTTGACTTGTCAATCTTTTTGGATCCACCTTTTTGGGTGAACCATTCAGGACAATCAGTAAGTTGCTATATTGCAACTTTCATTAGGCAACAGAAAAGGGTAAACTTTTCTGTGAACATTGTAAGAAATTTGCCATTATTGAGTTGACATTTGACTTTTGAAGAGTCATTCTTCTCAAACTCAATGCATGTTCTGAGCTAATTTTTTTAAACTCAAATAGCTTAAATTGTGGTTATTTTGACAAAAGGGAGCATCAAATCTTGAAGATTCTGACCACCTCTTATAAGATTTAAAATAAAAATTCTGCTTGTAAAGTTTAGGGAAACTCATTCATACTTACAACAAATGTTTATTTGAAATGTTTGTGGGACAAGATGAGGAAAACTGTATAGTGGTGATACTTCCCCCATGACAGAAAGTAATGCCAAGGATGAACGTCTAGCTGTACCTCACTGAATGCAGTTAAAGCCTTTGGGGGATGGAACTTCAGTCTGTCCCACTCTTACCAGTTAGATGCCTATAAATGGTGGTGCATCATCCCCCCGCCCAGGCTGCACCATGATCTGAAAAATGCTCACTAGACCTTGGCTTTCAACAGCCCTTGGGTTCAGCTCCTCTGGAGCTTATCAGGAAAACTGCTCCAGGAACTGCTGCCATCCAATGAGCTCCTGCTATTTTTTTTTTTAAGGCATAATATTCTTGTTCTCCCACTTTAAAAGAAAGTTTCTGACCTGAAGTGGGGCTAGGATGAAACACTGTTGTGACTAAAGCCCATCTCTTGTGGCCCTGTAAACAGTGAGTTGCTCTTGAGTGAGACTCGTGGGGGCCCTTCTGCGTTGCAGTGATCTCCGTGTGCTGGGGCCTCTCCGAGCTGGGAACTCTTTCATTTTCTGCCCTCAAGAGAATCCCCAAAGGATGGGTCCTGGGCCAGTCCTCCTACTCTTCAAGGCTCTGTCCTTCACACAGTAAAAAAAACAAAGGCATCTGAAGTGAGAGCTGTTTCAGTTAGAAGTGTTCATTTGCCTGCAGGGCTGTGATCTTATTAGCCGCAGGGAGATGTGTTGGGATGACTCTTGTGACTGGAGGGTTGGAATGGAAGGATACAGGCAGGGGAGAAGAGAGGCAATGTTGCTCTTTATGCCGATGACCAGCAGAAGTGCGTGGAGCTCCACCTGGGGATGAATGAGGAACTGACTGAGAGTTTAGGAAGTCAGGCTTAAATGGAGGGCAGGGACAGGTGACATCATAGTGGGGGTCTGTGCAGGCCACCTGAGCAGGAAGATGAGCTAATGAGGGTCATCACAGACAAACAGGAAATGCTGCAGCCCAGGCCCGGCCCGCCGGGCCACAGCTGCGAGCTGCTGGTGCTCTTCTGGTGTTCAGTCCAGAGCAGGTTTGAGCAGGACCAAAGAAAAGGAAAAGCCACAGTCCAAGGAACTTCTTTGCCTCAGCTAGTTAAAACTAACTAAAAGCACAGGAGAGCTTTGTCTCACTGTCTGGCTGTCCACAGACAACACAGGGTAGTAGCAGGAATGTGGAGGAGGGAGTGCAGTTTTTGAAAACAAACTCTGTGTTTTTTCTCCCCCCATTTTACTCTTGGAACAAGTCTTAAAGGTGTCAAACTTATTATTCAGCATAAACAGAACAGATAATTGGGGAAAAAAGCATCATATAGTCAACTTAGGACATTCTACCTCTTATCTCTATATTGTTTGCTTACTACTAAAACTAATATATATTCTAACTCTATAATCATATACATTATATATCTAATATATAGTTATACACAGACAATGGTACATAACATTTAGCAAACAGTGATATTTAAACATAGTTTTCACTTAATAATCAGATTTCTTTGAGGTATACATCGTGCTCTTGTATCTTTTTGCATTATCTGCTATGTGTCACTTGGTTTTTGAGCGAAGAACTTTACTAATGGGTTTGTTTGTATTTGAGGTAGAATTGATCTACACTGTTTTTTTTTAATAAATTTTTGACATGTACTACTGGGACTTTGTTTTTATTTACTACATATAAAGGCCCAGATTACCCAGGGCTTACTTGATTGGTAGAATTTTGGGTGTTAACTAACTAGGTGGCTTTTGCTAGATTCTGCTCTTAATATTTGAAAGATCTACTTAATGTTTTTAAGGTGTTTTTTAACAGTTTATTGTACTTTTTTATTTTGTTTGTAGTTGGTGTATGGTAGGGAATATGGTATACTTTTTTAATGCTATGTTTTCTAGCTTAGGTGTTGATAAGGCTGTTCTTGAAATGAGTCTCATTGTTTGACTTAATCTTTTTAGGGGTACTATGCTTTTAAAGGACTTGCTTTGGTGTTATGCGTTGTAGCATGAGGCACAGGGTAGGTTTTTAACTCCCTTGTGGTGGTTTTTACTATTGTGAGTACGTAATGCTTGTTTTGTTTGTGTCTGGGGTAGTGTGATGTAGTCAATCTGTAGGCCTCACACTGAGCACCAATAAATGTGTTTGTCTTGATTCAGGGTAAATTTGGGAGAGAACCCCCAAAGGGGTTCCTCTAGAAAGCAGATTAAATCAGCCCCTCTCTTTAACTGATTCAGAAAAAATACTTCTTTGGAGAAAAGTGGGAAAAAGGTGTTTGTTTAACAAGAAAGTTTTAACAATATTAAACAATAAAACTTCTTGCCACTCCAAGAGAGAGACAAACTCAGAAAAATCTCCCCCGGGCTGCAGCTTGGCTCACTCAGTCTCTGATCAGTCCCTTCAGCACTGGAAATGCCACGGCCCAGGCCCGGCCCACTGGGCCACAGGTGTGAGGTGCTGGTGCTCTTCTGGTGTTCAGTCCAGAGCAGGTTTGAGCGGGACCAAAGAAAAGGAAAAACCACAGTCCAGGGAACTTCTTTGCCTCAGTGTCCTAGTTTAGGGCAAATTTGGGAGAAAAACCTCTGGAAGGAGCCCCCAGAAAACAAACCCCCACGGCTCCTCCCTCCCATCTGGTTTGGGCAGAATTTTCTTGGAGAGAAGTGGAAAAGAACCTGTTTATTCAGAAAATGAACAACACCAGATGACAAAAAAACTCTTTCACCACTCTGAAGAGATGACAAATCCAGAAAGTCTCTCCTGGGAGTGGTCACCTGGGTCTGGGTGCTGGGGCTTGCTCTCCAGCACTGGGGATGGCTGCTGCAGATCACAAAGCGCAGGCTCTCGGTGTTCCTTAGTGTTTCCCAGGTCCCAGTCTGGACTAGGTTGGAATGATATTCAGGAAAGGGAAAGAGAAAAAAAACAGTCCAGGGAAAAAAAAAATTGGACTGCTTAGCTAAACTAACTAACAAGCAAAGGCAAAGGTAAAAGCAGAAGCAGGAGCAAAAGCAAGCAAGCAAAGCAAAAGCAAGCCAGCCAGCACTAGCCTCTTCTAGACAACAGACCATAAGGGAGGTGAGCCGGCTGATAACAAGACAAAACAAACCTTCACTTTCAGAATCAGTTCTGATAGCACAGAACATAATATCAAACATAAATAGAATACACGATTGGGGATACAAGCACTGTAATGTCACCCTAGGACACTCAGCTAGCTAAAAGTAACTAAAAGCAAAGGAGAGCTTTGTCTCACTGTATGTCTGTCCACAGACAACACATTGTAGTAGCAGGAATGTGGAGGAGGGAGTGCAGTTTTTGAAAACAAACTCTGCACTTCTTCCCCCCCCCTCCCCCCTTCACTCTTGGAGCAAGTCTTAAAGGTGCAAAACTTATTATTCAACATAAACAGAACAGATGATTTGGGATAAAAGCATCACACAATCAACCCAGGACAAGGAGACACATAAATTAGTGTGCTCCTAGTGGTTTCCTAGCGTCTAATAAAGGAACATCCCATTCTTTTCTAATGCTTTTATTCCTCTATCAGCCTCTCCACATGCACGTTACACGGAAAACACTGGACATTGAAACTGAGTAAAATTTAACGGGGTGGAAAATCCATCTGGATTTAGATGAAGTGTACTGCACAGTAGCTTGCTAACATGAGTGAAATATGCTGTTTAGTCTGTTAACTCTGCTGTGCTTGTAAAACTGTCCCAGCCAAGGAGAAAAGAATGCAATCTCCAAGGTGAAGAGATAAGAGGTGCCCTTTGAACTCTGAAACTAAGAAGAAAAAATAAACAACAAAGTTGTCTGAAAAAAAAATGGACAAAGGGATTAGAGAGTTCTCTGTACAAAGGACCAACTGTAAATTGTAAGGTGAAATCAGCAGAATGAATATGCATAAACCTATGGTGAGATTCTATGTATATGTAAATTAGTACGGGATAATAAAAAGGCTTGGGAATCCCCAAGGGGCACGAATGCCCTTTGAAGGGATTCCCTGCGTTGGTCCAGCTCTGTAATATAACATACCGTTCCTACAAATCTGTATTGGAATTGTGGGGTCTTGATTTTCACAGCAATTCAACATGGTTACATGATCCCTTGTCCTTTAACCTTCTATCAATGTTTTACTTTCCATAGATACTTTCCTCCTATTGGTAACTATCATGCTGCTGACTTGTCTTTGGTACTCTTGGTCCCTTGGCACGCTCCTAATGGTCCACCCAGTAAACCTCACAAGTATCTTCACCATACTTTTTTTGAACAAAAAGTAATGTGGCAACTCATCACATTGCACAAAAGCTGCAAAGTCTTATTTTTTCTCTGACCTGGGGTATTCTAGCACTGTCCTTTTGTTATCCCACACTGTATCCCACTTCAGGGTGCCTGGTGCAGCTTGGGAAGTGCTGTGGTGTTACAGAGTGAAGCCCTGAGCTGCAGATGTTCCTGCTACCCCTGACATGTCCTAGGCAACCAGCTCTCCAGGGAAGCTGGCAAGCCTCGCTGTTGATACCTCTGGTGACTTCAATCACTTGCTTTTCTGGGCTATGTCAGGGTGCATGAAGACAGCCAACCCTATCTATTGTCACTAGTGCTATAGAAAGGTGAATTACTGGATACTGCCTAGACTTACCAAGACAAGAAGGAGCTATTAGGTTGGCAGAACTGGTATTTTCAGGCAATCGAGTATCATAAATACCAAATAGAATACAAAATCTGAAAAACTGGGGTAAATAGGGAGAAGATAAGCAAGCCTGGGAGGGGATGAGAGTAGTAAAGTAGAATTTGGAAGTAAAAGAGGGGATATACAGGAAAACAAACGATGGAGTGGGCATTACTGTGCTGCTAAGCAGCCCCACACTGGATCACTCTGCCTCAGGAGAGCACAACCACGACAATCTGTTGGTTTTCACCCCTTAAGTGAAACCAGGGCCAAAGTTAACCGAGATGTTGAACTCCAACATTCACTGCAAAAGCGTTTGCGAAGGGAGGCAATTATTTATTTTTATCCGTTTCTTGCAGAGGACTAAACGGGGTTGGTTTTTTTTTTTTTATTGGAAATGGTCGGTGCTGCCGTGCCTGTGTCTGTTGAAGCGCAGTGAAGGAGAACCCAGAAGAGTCCGGGGCCCTCGAGCTCAGGGCACTGCCTGGTTATCAGTGCTGTATTCACTCAAGCCAAGGACAAACACAGCACGTGACATCGGCTCCCAGGAATCTTTCATTTTTGCAACTTGGTCGTACGTCAAGAGGATAGAAAGAGCCGCTCTCGGGGTTGTTGTCTTACTTCGAAGTTCAACGCTCTCCCTAAGCCCCCTCAGCCTCCAGCGGCCCCGGGGCGGCCCCGTCCGGCGCACGCGCCGTCCGCCCGCGCGCGACCCCGCCTTTCCCGTGCTGCCCCGCCCGGCCCCGCCCCCAGCGGCGCCGCAGCGCGGCGGCCATTTTGTGCGGCTGCGGTCGGTGCGCGGGGCTCGGCGCGCCGCGGGCCCGGGCGGGGTGGCTCCATTCTAACCCCTTTTTCCCGTACAGATCCCTCGGTAAGAGCGCGGCGGCGCCCGGGCAGGCCGGGCTGCCTGCCCAGTCCCGCGCTGCGAGCCCGCGGCTCGGCGGGGAGACGCGGGGAGGGAGGCCGGGCGGGCGCGTCCCCGCGCACAAAGGGCCGGGCCGGGCCGGGCCGGGCCGGGCGGCGCCTCCCGCCCCGGGGCGCCGAGCGGGGCCGCTCGTGCCTCGCTGCGGCCCGGCGCGCTAAGGCCCGCGGCTCGGGCCGGCCTCGACCGCTCCCCCGTCCGTGGCTCCCCCTCGCCGCCCGCGCACGCCGAGCTGCGCGGGCAGGTGAGTCTGTGCGGGCCGAACGCAGTCGCCACGGGCCCGTCCGGCGGGGGCGGCCGAGTGACCTTGCGGCGGCACCGGGGCCCGAGGCGGGGATTTGACGGGTCCGGAGCGGCGCCCGGCGGGCCGGGTGCGGGGTGCTCTGCGGTCCCGTTGTCGGCGCGGGGCCCTGGCGTGTCTCCATCCCTGGGGTGCTCAGGCGGGGCAGCTGCGCCTTGCCCCGCCCCACCCCTGGGGGCGCAGCGAGGCAAGCCCTCCGCACTTCGCGGGGAGGGAGGAAGGTCCCCGGTGTCTGCGGCGCTGCCAACGCTCGTCGGGGGTACCCTGTAAAAACACCTGCAGAGTTGCTGTTCAGTAGTCTCTTCTGCTAGTAAAAGTTAGCTCCGCTGAAAAAACCCCAAGACAACCAAACAGCAACAACCAACCAAACAGAATACTGCCCCGCTCCCCCAAAATATCTAAACTAAAAAAAAACCAAAAATAAAACAAACAAAAAAAAAAACCCAACAAAAAAAAACCAAACACAAAAAAACCTTAAAGCCACCCTTCCCAGGAAAAAAAAACCCAAAAAACCAAAAACTAATTAGTGTTCAAATGAGTCCTGGAAATACACAGTGTGAGGTTTCTTTGGAAAAAATCTCATGGCTCTGGTTTTACTCAAACTTACCTGTTATTCTTAGTGGTTTACTTCCCCACCTTGATTTGCTAGGGTTAGGCAGGCAAATCGGCTTGTTGTTTCCTTGGTGGATTCCTCTGGTTTAATAATTTGTTGTGTGTCCAGTGGATGCTGGACCTTTTTGTACAGTGGACAGGGTGTTGGGGAGTTTCTTTGGAGAACTCATAGAGATGCAGTGCCAGCTCTGTGTGGGAGCACCTGTGCTCTAGCTGATGCTCATCTAATTAATGTGCTCTTGCGTATTCCATTGATTGAAAAGGTTATTTTTGTCTACAGAAGGCATGGTTGGTTTTCCTTAACGTTGAGACACTTGAAATTAAAAGTAGATGGTATTTGGTGGAGAAGTTAAACATAGTAGAGTGGAGTTTTTGCACCTATTCTGAATGCTGCTTGGTTTTGTTTGTGTTGCCTTAGTCCACTGCAGATTGTTTTCAGTTGTGAAGAGGAACATTGTTGCTATACTGGAAGTCCATCTAATAATTTAGGTTTTTCTTCTAAATGGGAAGTTACTTGTGCATGAAAGATATATCTGCTGCTTGAAGCAGGTGTGGTTTTGCATGAAACGGTTTTTCAGGTTATTGCATTTCTTTCTTTCTTTGTAAACTGCTGGTTGACACTGCTATACATGAAAGTATATAGTTGAGTTCTTCTAATATAGGATTGCATGTTTCTCTTAAAGGTCTAATAAACAAAAGTCTTATTTTTCTAAATGCATTTGCCATTTTAATATAAGTGTAGTTTTATCTTTCTCACTTGTAAGATCTCACTTGTAAGTCTACCATTAATGACCTAGAAGATATGTGAATAGTTATGTGTTAATTCTGTTAGGGAGTTTGTTTGTTAGTACTTTTTGCTCCAAGTTCACTTTGGTAATGATGCTTGTAACTGAAACCACGTTGTTGGGGTTGTGTGAGAAGGAGGCAGTTATCTGTTCTTAGTGAGATTCATTCCTCAATGGCTTTCCAGAACCACAGTTTTAGTGTGAGGTGGTCTGCCAAGATGGTTTTCCATCCCATCTTTAAATACAAAATATTTGTATTGCTACTTAAAATGCTTGGCTTTTTTGTTGATTTGTGAACCTGGGAAGATATTTTTTATATAGGGATGAAAAAATAGATATTTGATGAGGATTTGGGTAATGAAATGGCAGATTACAAATGAAAGTAGAGTATCATACGGGAGTTCTTGCTGCGTGCTCTGTGGAGTTGACTGCATAGATATGGCTGTGAAATGTCTCGTAGTTTCACCCAGCTCCTTCAGATGTAGTTCTAGGGTAGTTTTCTTAGGCGTGGCTTGCTCTACCTTACTTTGTTCAAGTAAGTAGATGCACAGTTGGAGGAAGGAATACCATTATTGATGGAGCAAGGGTTTGGTAAAATTCAGGACTTTCTAGTATTTAACTTTTGTTCTTTGCCTTTGAAAGAGAGATTTGTTCACCTTTTGGTGATGGGAAAATTTGGAAGGCTCTTTAAATGCTTTCTGGCTCTGTATTCTTTGTGGAAGGCATCTTTATGTTTTCAAACCATACAAAAGCTCTACAATGCAATTGCCAGTAAGTCATATAGAGATAATGTATAGAAAATGCACCCTTATGATTCTTTTATGTTGCAGTGCCTTGTGGTGGTTGCAGGTTTGAAATTCTGTGTATACAGTTCTTTGTGGACTGCTACTGATATTGTGTTGCCTGCATTGATTTTTGCCTCCATTTATTCTTTATTGCAGTCTAAAAGTTGGTTTTAATTGGTTGCCCACAGGATTGGCTTGGCTTCTGCTACTTGTTAAGAAAAAACATCTGTCTTTGCAGGTAAGAGCTTTTGAATTGAAGACTTCCTTATATGCATATTGAGTATATCCTAAGAAACACATGGAGCTTTTGGCATCTGTAAATTTATCAAGTTTCAAAAGACATGAGTTAAATAATCTGTAGCTTGTTTACTCACCACTGGTGGTGGTGGTTTTGGCAATGTTTTTCTTGTAAACAGAATTTTTTGCCAAACTAATATATTTTGTTGTTTCATTAGCATGTGGTAGTCTGGAGCACTCTGCTGTTTATTTTGCACTGTTGGAAAATGCAGTTACTTTGCTACAAGCCACAGGTCTGTGTGTTTGTAACTGTTGGTGTATAGAAGCGTACATCAATTGGTTATAATTAGGTTTTGCAGAATTTAAAGGGGTCAGGTGGTTTTGAATTGGCTCCAAGATGACTGTAATAGGTTGATTTTAGCCTTAAGTAAAAGACAAAACTGTAGTTTGCAGTTTTAACTTTTGTGAGACAGTCTCATACTTAAAATTCGTCCTACAGTGCCAGTGTTCCTGAGGTTCTTAGTCTTCATCCAAGAATTGCCAAATATGTTTTTGAGTGTGTGTGTGTATCATGTGGGTATTGTGCGTATTCATCCCAGGGGCAAGGATGAATCTTCTGAACTTTTCTATTGCACAATCCATACATCTTAAAAGGCTAATCTGGTGTGCTCATGAATTTATATGTAGGACCCAAATTATCACTATTTTAGTAACTAGCACATTGATGAGATAAATAGTGTTGTCATCTTTTACATCTCTTAGTATTTTGATACTGTGACAGTAATTTATATTGTCATCTTTTAGTATTGTCACCTTTTCTTCCAGTGTAACATCAACGTTTTTAAAGATATTTTTGTCAATATATGTTGAAATTCATCAAATGAGTTGAATCAGGTTAGTTGTCAGCAACCTGTAAATCTCCAGCTTTGATCACAACTTGCTAATGGGGATGGATTGTCCATAGTACACTCCTAGGATGTTGTCTTTCCACAAATATATGAAACACACAAAATGGCAGCGAAACCCACTTTTGCCTTGAAGTACCTTTTTGTACTAGAGAAAAGCAGGCAGCTTGGGAACTGACAGCCCAACAAAAAAAAGCCTTCAGTGCCTGCAGAACTGATGTGTGGCCTGTTTTGCGTCTTAAGTTAATGTTGCCTCTGCATGTGCTGGTCTTTGCAAGTGAACAGTGAAATATTTGAGCAGGTTTTGCATTTTCATTACTTGGAAAATTTGAGCAAGTGGGTTATTGCCTCCTAAGTTAATTTTGGAAAACATGTAGTTTGTGAATGTTTAGAAATTTAAAATTTGGCCCTTTTGGTCCTTGAGATTTTTCTGTAAATAACAGAATAGACACTACTACTTTGTCTAAGTATTGAAATTCTGAAAAAAATGAAACAGCTGTTTTATATGTTCCTTTGTTAAAAATATTTGATTAGTCAAGTTCTTAAAATTCTTTTTATTCAGACCATGTTATTGTCAGCTCTTACTTCATATTAAGCAAGCATTTGCTTAATACTCTGTATGGAATTAACTACACTGAAGTCATTGCAGATAGTTTTTTTAGTAACTCTATGCCTAAGCGGCTCTTTAGATTTTTTTGTCAGTAGTGATTTAGTGGATCTGAATAGAGTACTTAGGAACAAGACTGCAAGTACTCTCTTAGCATTTATTATGAAATTTTGAATTTAATGCAAAACTGAAAGATTTGCATTATCCCAGAAGTTATGTAAATGTTCAAATGCTTGAACCCTTCTGTGACTTCATCTGTTGGTTTGTCCTCTGGGCTGAAATAATTTATAAATGCAGTTATCTAGCATGTGTCAGTTCTGTTAAAGAATGTAAGGTGTTCCAAACCAGCAGATTTTAGTACAGGGTCTTCCCACAGCTTCCCAAGTTGCCTTTGTTCAACCAATGGCTATATCACATTGTCATCCCTTTTGCATTAAGGAAATAGTTAAAAGTAGTCTCCTGCTTAACATAACATGCTTCAAATATCTTTAACTTCTGATATGTAAAATTACTGAAACTAATTTCTATGCATAATAGGTAGTAGAAGAAATCTAAACCTCTTGGCAAGTTTTGCTTGTAGTAGTATTCCAGTTTTGAAAGCATAGGTGCCAAGCCAGGGATACTTTTATACCACTTGCTTGCGTCAGGATCATCTAATTCAAAGGCAATCCTGTAGCACAACATAAACCTTGGGTTTACAATACGCTTTAATATAGCTTCGTTAAAGGAGGCAGAAATTTCATTTTATCTTTAATTTCAGAGATTGTCATCAATGCTAGGTAAATTTAAGATAAAACAGAATCATAAAACACTGCTTTTTAAAACAGTGCAAAAAGTCTTAGATATGTTTTTAGATGCTTTAGATAGCATAGGTCGTTGTTACTTTGACTTGTGTTGTTTTTCCTAATGGGCAAGTTATTTTGTTGTTGGAAAATGATTGGGCAGTTAATTTTATTTTTGGATTAAATGTAATTCCACTATAAGAACTAAAAGCAAGGATGTTCCTTCTGTTGTCTCACCATGGAGATGAGAAAGTTGCTCTCAAAAAAAATTGTCCCTGAAGCTTAGTATATAGTATAAGCCTTTCTGTTGCTGTCTTTCCTTGGTGGAATAGGGGGTTTTCTTAGTGGTGTTTCTTCTTTTTTTTTTAACTCTTTTTATGTTATGAACTGCAAGTTGTAGTCTTTCAGGATGGTGTAGTAAGGAATCCAATATTCATGCACAGTGACTAGAGCAGCAGCGCTGACTTTGTGCAAATGGGCTTGTTTGCTGTTTCCTTGAGGGAGAAAAGTCTTCCACGCTTTTCTGGTGTCTGGTAATAGTCGTGGGGCAATGCCCTGTAATACCCCAGGATGTTGCTTGAGTTCATTAATGTGTTGAAGATTTAGCTCTGGTGTGTTGGTCAACAGAACAAAGTACTTAAGGACTCATTTTAGTAATCTGAGATTCCATTACGCAAACAAAAGAATTGCTGCTTCTTCACCCCATAGAAGAACTGTTGCTCTTGTTTTCATTAAGTACTGGATTCAGCCTTACCTGATTAAACTGTGGCTTTACCTAGTCATTCAAGACTTGTCTTCTCTAAAGTGTTTGAATGACCTGGCCAAGCAAATGGAGCCAACTTAGAGATTTCACTGTATGCTCGGATATAGCTCTGTTGCTGGGAGACGGTTATTGATTGTGGTTGGTCAGAGCTTTGATAGTGGCCGGGAGTCTTTGATGCATAGCTTTGTGGTGTTGCATTGGGGCATCTGGTTGGACTTGGTCTTTAAGGTCTTTTCCAGCCTAAGCAGTTGTGTGATTCTGTGATCCGGTTCATCCTTGATTTCAAATGCTGAGTTAACACTTACTGGTATGTGACTTACGGGAGCCTTGGAGATCTTCCATACGGTTACTGAACTGGCTTGTACTTAGGAAGTCAAGAAGTTTCAGAGATTAAGTGGCTCAAGTGAAGCATGGTGCTTTTGCTGATGGTTTAGGATGAGAGACTGGCTTCTGACATGTTGAATTGTGCTAATATTATTTAATATCATGCTAGACAGAATATCTGCAACTTTAAAAAAATACCTTGTTTTTGAAAATTGTAAAGGTCATATAGCTATCTAGATATGCATAGATGTTAATTTAATTTAGATGACGTCTCTGTTGTCACAAAATGTCTGGGGCTAGTTTATAATATTAAGCTTCAGGTCACCTGGACCTCTTCTAGGAGAGGTCCTTTTCTAGGAGAAAAGACATCAGGTCAATATAATATAGATGCTCCCTGTCAGGATGTCTTATGGGTTTCACGGTTGCTAGTTGTCCGTAATGGGTTTTTGTTCTTTACCAACCCACTGTTATGTTTCTAGTTGTCTTCGCCTGGCAGGAGGAAGAATCCTTCCCCAAATTAAAGGGAATTATTTGTTTCCCATAGCTGTGCAGAATTTTTCAGCCACGTTGTGAGGTACAGTGGATACCATATTGGTGTATAGTAAATTAATTTTGGTTTATGTGGCTAAAATACTCCTTTTGTTTACATTCCATTAATTACTGATGTAATAGTTCTGATTTTTGATGTTCCTTTGGTTTTTTTAAGTGACACATGTGGATCTTAGTGTAACAGCTATTTTGGAATTTCTAGTGCAAAATGTATACTGATTATGTTGGTAAATGTTTAATACTTCAGTCTGTATGAAGTAAGCAAGCATGAATAAGGAACTTGGAATATAAACACGCTTAATCTTTGCAAGATGTTACTAGGTGTATAAAAACAAATATAGTAGATGGTGTCTCTAGGTAATTGCATGGTGTCATGAACAGTAGTCTGACATAGCCGTTGCCTTTTCTCATCTGCAGGTGTGTGTTGTTTCAGCGCAGCATGGCTGTGGTCATCCGCTTGCAAGGTCTCCCGATTGTGGCGGGGACCATGGACATTCGCCACTTCTTCTCTGGATTGACCATTCCCGATGGGGGCGTGCATATTGTAGGGGGTGAACTGGGTGAGGCTTTCATCGTTTTTGCCACTGATGAAGATGCAAGGCTTGGTATGATGCGCACAGGTGGTACAATTAAAGGGTCAAAAGTAACTTTGTTGCTGAGCAGTAAAACTGAAATGCAGAACATGATAGAGCTCAGTCGTAGGCGTTTTGAAACTGCTAATCTAGATATGCCACCAGCAAATACTAGCAGGTCGGGACCACCACCTAGTTCTGGAATGAGTGGAAGGGTTAACTTACCTACTACTGTACCTAACTTTAATAATCCTTCTCCTAGTGTAGTAACTGCTTCTACTACGGTGCATGAAAGCAATAAAAACATATCCACATTTTCTACTGCCAGTATCGGCACTGCACCTCCAAATCTTGGGAGTACTTTTGGTAGTCCAACATTTAGCTCAACTATACCTAGCACAGCATCCCCAATGAACACAGTACCTCCTCCACCAATCCCTCCTATCCCAGCTATGCCATCTTTGCCACCGATGCCTTCTATTCCCCCTATACCTGTTCCACCTCCTGTACCCACACTGCCTCCTGTTCCTCCAGTTCCTCCAATACCCCCTGTGCCCCCTGTACCTCCAATGACGCCTCTGCCTCCCATATCAGGAATGCCTCCTATGAATCCTCCACCTGTAGCACCCTTACCCACTGGAATGAATGGGTCTGGAGCAGCAGTGAATATGAACAGCGGCTTGAATCCATTGTTTATTGGTCCCATGAATCCTGTAAATCCTATCCAGATGAATTCTCAAGGTAGTGTCAAGCCAATTCCAATCAATCCAGATGATTTGTATGTCAGCGTTCATGGAATGCCCTTTACTGCAACAGAATCTGATGTGAAAGACTTTTTCCTTGGGCTCCGTGTGGATGCAGTCCATATGCTGAAGGATCATGTAGGTCGGAATAATGGAAATGGACTAGTTAAGTTTTTTTCTCCTCAAGATACGTTTGAAGCACTGAAGCGAAACAGAATGCTGATGATTCAGCGCTATGTCGAAGTTAGTCCTGCAACAGAGAGACAGTGGGTAGCCGCTGGAGGCCACATAACTTTCAAGCAAACCATGGGTCCCTCTGGGCAGGCACATCCTCCTCCCCAGGCTCATCCTAGGTCCAAATCTCCCACTGGACAGAAAAGGTCACGGTCAAGATCTCCCCATGAGCACGGTTTCTGTGTTTATTTGAAAGGTCTTCCCTTTGAATCAGAGAACAAACATGTGATAGATTTTTTTAAAAAGCTGGATATAGTTGAGGACAGCATTTATATAGCTTATGGACCTAATGGGAAGGCAATTGGGGAGGGGTTTGTTGAGTTCAGGAATGAAGCTGATTATAAAGCAGCTTTGTGTCATCATAAGCAGTACATAGGTAATCGCTTCATTCAGGTCCATCCAATTACTAAAAAGGCAATGTTAGAAAAGATAGATATGATTCGTAAAAGATTGCAGAACTTCAGCTATGACCAGAGGGAAATTCTGATGAATGCTGAGGGAGAATCAGGCTTGCCAAAACTGTGTGCGCATATATCTAATATTCCATACAATATAACAAAAATTGAAATACTTCAGTTTCTAGAGGGACTGGCAGTAGAAGAAAACTCTGTACAAATTCTTGTTGATAATAATGGGCAAGGTTTAGGACAAGCACTGGTTCAGTTTAAAGCTGAAGATGATGCTCATAAGGCAGAACGCTTGCACCGTAAAAAACTGAATGGAAGAGATGTTAATTTGCGTTTGATAACTGTAGAAGAAATGAGAGATATTGAGAGAAACCCAGCGTCTCAAGGAAAAAAGATCCTGAAAATACCAATCCAGGGAAATGCAGCTGTGCCAGGAACACAGGGCCCTGGTGGAGATGAGCATGCCTTCTTGGGGGGAAATGCTAAAGACACAAACAATGGTCCTCCATTTAATTTCCCTGGTAACTTTAGTGGGTCTAGCACATTTGGTCCCCCTTTACCACCACCTGGAATAGGTGGCTTTCCTGATTCTAGACCAGGAATACCCACAGTTGCAGCTAGTGGTTTACCTGGTGCAAGTATTGAGGTACCAGGTTTTGCAGGTGGTCCTGCTAATTTGAGTGGACCAGCAGGTTTTGCAGGGGGTCCTCAGACATTTGGTAATGGTCCTGGCAATTTAAGTGGGCCCCCTGCCTTTGGTGCTGGTCCTCCAGCAATTGCTAGTGGTCTTGGACATTTAAGTGGACCTCCAGGGTTTGGACCTGGACCAGGAAACATACATATTGGTGGACCCCCAGGTTTTGGAACAGGGTCTGGGAAGCCAGGGCCAACTGTCATTAAAGTGCAGAATATGCCCTTTACCGTTTCGGTGGATGAAATTTTGGATTTCTTTTATGGTTACCAAGTGATTCCTGGTTCCGTGTGCTTAAAATACAATGAAAAAGGCATGCCCACTGGAGAAGCAATGGTTGCATTTGAGTCTCGTGATGAAGCTATGGCAGCTGTTGTTGATTTAAATGACAGGCCTATAGGTTCCCGAAAAGTAAAACTTGTATTAGGGTAGCTGTTCATCAAGTAGTTGTAGAATAGATATTCATAGTGCTGTGACAAATGCATCTGGATTGGTTTTTTTAGTATTTCCAGGATAGAACCTGTGGATTGTTTAAATTGTAAAACAGATGGGTTTTGATAAAACAGAGCACTGGGTTAGCCATTACATGAGAAACACTGCAAGGAGAGAGGTGTGGTGGATTTTCCTCTTACAAATATGTGGAGAAGCTGGACAGATTGTTATTCATCATAAAAGTTTGGTAAACTCTTCTGGACACAGTGCTTATTGAGAAACTGAGATTGGTTTGACATAGTCTTGGATAAAGGAAATAGATGAAGTCAGTGAAGCTCTTCAGTGGTGTTCTTGTAAGCCATTGTAAATTAGATAGCTATTTTTAAATTTGGTTAAAAGCTGGCTGAATTTGCTTTGTTTACAGGTCAAAGCTTTGTTTAAAGTCCTGATTTTATTCTGCAACTGAATGAATTCTCAGTGTACACAGGTCAATTGTTTTGTGTATGTATCTTTCTTTTTTTCCAAAATTCTCACTGTATGAACAGTTGAATTATGCCCTTTGCTGATATGTCTACCAAACTAATTCCTATGAGTATGAGCAGAATCGTTCTGTAAAATTCAAGCTGTTCTGTGTGGTATAACCTTTAGTAATTTATATATTGCAATTATAACTGTGCAGAATAAGACTTTTGCCACAAGTATAGCTAACCTCAAACATAAATCATATGAGTTTTATAGTACATTTTAAATGTTTTCAGTTGAAAATAATCATTATTGTTTAAGTAGCTTGATTTGTTAGGATTACACGAATCAGTTGAGAAAGGATCTTTGACACTAGTTGGATATTAGTGTTTCTCACATGTCTCTTGAACTCCTCACATAGAGTCTCTGCTAAGAGAACAAAAATGGTGATTATTAGTAAAAGATTGGAGTCCAGATAAAGTTTTAAATTAGGTTATGATGGAAGAAACTTGTATCTTCAGCAACTCTGTTGTGAATTACTGCTGTGGGTGAATTCAGAGATAAAATTTATTTTTCTCTAAAACTTGAAAGTACTGAGTTTACTATATATTTTTGCAATAAAGTTGTGCTGTTGTATTCAAAGTCTGTAAAGAGTTACCATTTTCTTTGTTGTGCAGTGAAACCTTCCATGGAAAAACAGAGAAATGGAAAGAAAGTAATTACGCAAGTGAAAAGTAGAAATTTTTTGGTTCATCCTTGCTTGGCTTATGATAAATTTTAAGACTTGGGCATTGCCTGAAAAAAATCCTGCTATTCCCTGCAAATCATTGTACTTAAACACAGTAAACTTCAAACTATTTTTGTTTGGTTGTTTTTTTTTTTTTGACAAAGAAGAACAGTGCTTTTTGGTGTTGCATACCATGGAACACTGAAGTGTATGGGCAGGCAAAATTGAGAGGTGCAAGTGGCAACAGTTTTATTCATGTGGTGTGTAGGAGAGATTTGCAAACCTGTGCAGCTCTGCGTCCTGAGAGGATTTCACAGTACAGGAATCCGTGGAAGGATTGTATAAAGGTGTACTTCAATAAAGAGGCGGTTGCATTACACAGATGCTTCTGTAATTCATTAGCATAATTTTGTTTTGACAGATTACTAGGTGGTCCCAACTTTGGAAAAGTCGTGTGATTTGTATATACTGTTTAAAATTAAGCCTCCTGTTAATAAAACTGTCTGTCTCTGAAGCTTCATGTTATGCATTTCAACAGTCTTTGGGAGTAATGTTTCAACAGCAGATCTTTGTTTCTTTTTTTTTCCCGACAGTCTGAAAGTACTCTTCCTAATGTCAGAAAGATGTGTGTGATTAGGAGTCAAGTCAGTTTATTTTAAAATTTTGCTCTTTGTTTTTTAAGCAACTTTTATTAAAGTTTCATACTATATTGGAGTTTTTTGGGTGCTTGTTTCTTCATGTTTCACATTAGAATAAAATTACTGAAAAGGAAAACTTGGCTTCATTGTTCACAGAATTGATTTAAGATAATAGTGTGTGTTGACTCACCAAAACTGGTGATAACTGCTTTTTCAAGTTCAAATGCATCACAACAATGCTTGCCTTGTTGTGAAATGTAATTAAACTACAGGTGTCTGGAATTAGATACACAGTTGTGTGTTACTGTCTTTTGATTTCACATTGTGATCCTCTTGGTAATGGATCCAAGGCTTCTAGTGTTTGGGTTAGACACAGCATACGCTGTGAAACATGCTTGTGTGCCTGTTCCTTTGGACTTGCTAAAAGTGCAAGTTTGTTTTGGAAAGCTGTTTTCTGATTCTTGATTTTTCAGTATGATCTAAAGGTATTTAAATGCTTATCTGAAAAAAAGCATGAACCAGAAAGCAATGGGTGTTGGGAATGTTGACTTGGATGGAATGTTTAAATGGAGGATTTGGGGTGGGGCAGGGGCTCTTCGTTTTGCCGAGCAGTTGATTCTCCTTATCATTTACCATAAATTAGTAAATATCCTCTCTTCCTTAAAAGTAGGCTCTTGGAAAAAAATAGGAAGTCATAGCATGCTTAGGTTTTCTGTGTCTATAAGAAACAGTACATCAACTGAAATAGTTACAGTTGATCCTTAAAACATAAACAGAGAAAAGTTCATTATCAAGAGTCAATGCAAAATGTTTACTGTAACAATGTGATTTCATGTTAGAAGTAGCCTTAAACTGCATGTTACACTAAATTATGAGCAATACCTGTAGACTATATATCTAGATTTCATAAAATTGGTTACTTAGCACTTGTCTACATTCATGAGCAGCCTTAAAAATAGGGAGTAGGACCTCTGAGGTCCCATCTCCAATGTGGAACATATGAAACTGCCATTGGATGTAACGCTCCAAGCTGATTGCAAGCAAGAGGTAGCAATAGACAGAATCAGCTGCTCAAACCCCCAGTTGTTTTCACCTTGATGCCTTGGGTGTCAGGAAGTTAACATCCTCGATGTCCCGATTTCTCCAAATAATGACAAGAAGGTACTTGTGTTTATATTACTGGCTAAGCTGGTGTTTTTAGCAGTTTCTTATGTGTGTCAAATATTACTGCTGAAGAAAAAGTTGTGAATGTAACATTTTACCATGTTTTGTTTAATGTATGGGTTTTTTCCCCATCCTAAATAGAAATGAATCAATTAGTCAATGATAAAATTGTGACTTACATGAAAGAACTTCAGTAGCTGGGTGACAGTGTGACTTAATATTACCAAATTTCAAGCAATTACCCATTAATGTCACAGTCAGATTTTGCTGGCATTCTGCAATATCAGCATTAAAACCAGTTCTTTACCAATGAATTGTTGCTATGGTCTGAACGTAGATTTATGAGAGGTTTGAGGCTTTGTAGGTTTAAAGAAACCTGAAGGATGCTTTATTTTAAGTAGCATTCCTTTCACAGCATTTTCCTTGTATTTTCCTGAGTGTCTATGCTCTGAATTTGTCTTGAGTGGAGAGAAAGATTGATGCAAAAATGAAGACTGTAATTGTGTAGCAGATGACATTGAAAGTCTGCCTTGTAAAAATATATGTGCTGCTCACTTCCACATTGCTCATGCTGTCCCTAAAGTCATGATACAAAGTCAGCCTATACTCTGTGAAATCAGCAGCTTGTTTTTCTGAGAGTATTTTGGAGTGCTGAAGACTGTAGACTCTACAAAATAGTATGTATCCAGTTTCCAGGCGCAGCAGTGGTGCATTAAATGTAAATAATTATTTATTTACATTTAATTTATTATTTTGGTTTCTTTATTTTTTTTCTCCTTAGTCTGCTGCTGTGGTGGTTCCTAAGTTGCTGCTTCTCGTAGCAAGTGCTGTTGGCCCTCAGCTGGTTGTTCAGCAACACTGAACTGTGTTGGCCTTCTGATCTGCAAAACTGAAACTACTGTGTATTATGGGCCATTTAAAACATCTGGCTGGCCAATGGATCACTGTTTGAGAGCAGTTTAGGTTCATTATTCAGATACATGGCTTAGACCGTGAAACAAAGGATTGCAATTCCTGTTCAATATGGACTCTAGTGGAAGAAGACAGCTAGTTTCTGTATTTGCTTGTTGGTTGGAAAGAAGCAGTTTCGAAACTGGACATATTAGGAGATATATAGTTGGAATTCAGGGAAGTTTACAAATTAATTTTATGTCAGTTTGCTGCTTTAGATGTGCATGTCTTTGAAAAGAAAATTAGATGCTAAATTCTGTTGCTGTAAGGTTTTTCATGAGCTCTGCTTTGGTCTGGAGGCAGAGTTGCCCAATACATTTGGTTGTCTTTGCTCTTTTCCAGGTTTGCTGATGCTCCTTGCTGCTCTGTGGCTGTATTTTTTCTCATGTTAGGAAAACTGATCTAGAGTTTGTGTACAGAGAGAAAGGGAAGCTGTTTCATGCTTCTGCAGGAAGAGTAACTTCAAAGTGGTCTCTTCCTATCAGGTTTTTTTTTTTTTTTTTTTTCTTTGGTTTTTTTTTTTTTTTTTTTGCAGTGAGAATGTGATGGCAGTTCAAAGATTTGTTTTTTCCACAGTCTGGATTTTTCCATTGAATGAAAACTTGTTGGTTGGTAGTACGCACATTGATTTGTGGCTGTGTACTGAAATCCACCTCTCTTTCCCTAACTCATGATCAGGTAGGTCTAACTGTTGCTAGTTTTCTATAAAGATGATGTTAGTAATTTTCTTGGAGCTTTGTTACTATGTGCAATGTTTTGGTGTTGTTTGTGCAAGGAATGTTTCCCACCTCCCTGACCTGGATGCTTTTCACTCCTGGCTATAAACACCAAATGGAAAAAAAAAAAAAAAAAAAAAAAAAAAAGAAAAGGCAGCCCTAAAAGGGTTCTTTTTTGGTAGCTCCAGCCTGAACATGGGTGTCAGATCGTTTGGCTGTGACTCCTTTCACTTGCTGGTATTAATTGCTGTGCAGATTCCTTTGTTACCCCTCTGGGTTTGTTTGTGTATTCACAGCATGGTAGCTTCAGAGAGAATTAGCCAGATGAGTTCTACCTGAGTTCCTTTACTGCTTCTGCAAAGGCAAAGCTTACATCTTTGTGGCTATCTTTCTTGTGTGTTCTTGTGTCTACAGCCTGAAATTCAAATGATCTTACTAGTTGCTTCCCAGATACCTTAGGTAAGCTTTCAGAAACAGTGAATGTGTCTTCTTTCAGCATGAGTCTGAATTCCACAAAATCAGTTTGAAACTCTGTATTTGCTATTCTCACACCAGCTTCACCATTTTCCTCAACTTTTGAGTGCTTTTGCTATGAATTGCCAGTGAATCAGACCTGGTTGATCATAGCCAGGAAAGACTTTGGGGCTTGGAGTGGGGTTGCCCTTACAGTCCACAGTACACAGGGGTGTCAATTTAATTTCCCTGTAAAGTTTAAAACCAAAAAGAAAGGACTTTTAAGGCTTGGACAGGGAAAATAGCAATTAATCCTGTCTAAAACTTTCTCTGGCATAGTGTGCTTTTTGTGCTGGTCACTACTTCAGGAAGGCTGGTGACTTGATTTCAACTCTTCATGTTGTAGTTACAGTATGGTTAAACAAGGAATTGGTTGGATTGTATGGCTCTGATTTCTGACCATCTGAAAGAAGGTGGAACTTCCAGCTAGCAATTTGAGACTTTGGAACAAATAGTTTAATGTCTACTGTTTTCCATTGAATGTGAATATGTGGATGTAGCACTGCTCTATGTGACTGTAGAAAGCTTAGAAATGCTTTTTAGTCACTTAGGCAGATTTGGGGAGGAAAACAGTGATATAATCGGAACCTAAACTACTTCAAGAGTTCCTTTTAAATAATTTTGAGTGCCTTTTATGATGAAATTCATAGGATCTCTGTTATTAAAATGTACAGCCTCTGTGTAGCACTCATTTGTTTAGTGACCTTTCTGTGGTGGCATTTGCCAGAATGTGCTTTTCAGTGAGCTTTTTATGAAACTTTTTTGTTTTCACCAGTATAACCAAAGCATTGCTACTTGTTTTGATGGGAGGATGGATAGGGATTGTAGAAAGTCCTTGCTCCTTTGATCAGGAAGCTCAGCTCTGAAGGGAAAATGATGATTGCCTATACTTTTTCATTATTGGGCAAATATTTCTAATACAAGGGCAGAATTTATAAACCATGTGTGTTTGAGCAACACTAGTGCAACCAGCTATAAAAGTGAAGAGGCTAATTAAAAGTAACATTAGACACTGGCAGTTCACTGACTGAATGTTCGGGAAACCCTGTTGCTTAAGGAGGGGAGGCAGAGTTATTAAATATCAAAATTCATCTGCTTAGGGTTCCCCCACTACATTTCAGCTTTGCTGCAGAGCCAGTTTTCTGTGTTGCAGGTCCAGTCTTATATGAATACATGAGAGTGTTTTTAATAGCACTTAGAGCTCTCTTCAGATAATGACTTGGGTGCTTTTGGGAGGTATGTGTGCAGAGTGGTAGTGCTATAGCTAATTTGTCTCTCAGTAACTGGTATGCAAGTGGCAGAACGTTTTCATCCTCATTTTAAGGGAACTTCAACTTTTATCATCAGAGATGAGGTATTAGGGGGGAAATTGAAAGATAGAGGCCAAACTGTCATGCTTTACCTGTAGTGAAAACAACCAAGTGCTGTGATCTAATGAAGAATGGACATGGGTTCAGAAAGTTCAGCACTAAGTTTGTGTGAAAAGGAGCACAAATCAGTGAGTAAATACTTATATTCTTAAACTGATCTGAAATGTAAAATCAGCTGTTAGGTTAGAATGTATGAGATAGGTAATTGATCTAAATGTGTTGATGTTAAACAGTTAAACTTGAGCTCTGCAGAGTCTTACTCTTAGATTGTAAATAAGAATATTTTTGTTGGTAAGTCTTTTTAAAGATTTTTTTTTCAAGACAACTGTAGTTGTTATCACTTAAGTCAGCGTATATATTTTAACTGGATGCATCTCTTAAAAAAGCCTTTTGAGTATATGTGGAAAATTATATGCATAACACCATGACCTACTGCACAAATGTCTTGAATTTTTTGAAGGCCTTTTTTTGTTCTCTGGACACCTAGCCCTACCTTTGAGTAACTGACACTGTAGTTTTGTTAAGCCAATAACCCAAACAGCACTTTTTCCTTGCTGTGCAAGCACTATATCATGCTACTTCTTTGAATGAGTAGGCAGTATTTAGCTACTTTAATGTCTCCAGCAAAAACAGACTTTGTAGTCTTTTCCTTCTGCGTGATAGCTTGTGTTACTTTTTGTATGAAATTTTGTCTTAAGTTAGGTCTGTAAAAAAAGCTTCAAGCAGAAAAACCAGTAAGTTTTCTGAAACCTAAAATGCTTAGTTTTAAACTAAATAATGAGTGAATGTACTATGAATCCTGATGAATCTGCAGGTAATGTATCTCTATGAAATACCAGCTATTTCAGTGCGGTGACTGGAATGAATATATAACCATAGGATCACTTGATTTTGTTATTATGAAAGGTATCTGTAATTGTGTTCGGTGACAGCCATGTTGTGGCGATGTAGTATAACATTCTCTGTCTTGTTTAAGTTTGAAGAAGTAATTTAGGTAGGAAGAACCTGCTTTTTGAATTTTTTTGGGTGGCTCACAGATACTGTTTTAATATTCTTGTGCTTTCCAAATCCCCCTGCTACTGCATTAGGTTCACCTAAAAGCTCTGAATCTGTCATGGACAAATGACTTTGGTGGCAAATTCAGTTTGATGTTTGTCCTGACTGCTGCCTGGTTGAGACAGGTAGTGCTCTGCAATTTGTAATGCAAGTTTGCAGATTCTACCTAATGGTGGTAACTCTGAGTCTCTCTGCTTGGAGTGAATATAATTTAATTCTTTTGTAGCTGTTAAATTTACTCTATGTTTTTCATCAGAGAGGTGGCTTGGAGAATTTGGTCTGCTTCAATTCAGTCATGTTTCTTAAAAGTTTATTGAAACTATTCATTTCATTTTGAGAAAAGAAAGAGAGTCCCTGGTGGGAGTTGTAGGAGTTTTCAGGTGCTTGGCTTGCAGAGATACGTTTTCTCAAGGGTGTGGAATACCTTTGTAGCAAATTCAAACCTAATGACAACAGATTTCTTCAGGATATAGATTAGAAATTATTACAGTGCATATATTGTGGATAGCAAACATGGAAGAGCATTGAGGAAATAGGTGTCTGCCTGCATTTGTGTAGTCTCTTCTCCCTTAATGCAGGAAGATTGTGTCATCATTTGGCCCACTTGTCTCTGACATAAATGGAGTGACTTGAACCCACTGTTTTAATGGGTTTGTGCTTTTGTGAAGGTGCACTGGCAGGAGAAGCTGGATCTGGAACAGAACAGAAAGAGAACATGAGGTCTCTTTGGTCTTTGTGGCCTTTAAATTGTTCTATTGTTAGTCTGGATGGCGAGAGAAAAAGCACCTTTTAAAATCCCTTGCCATATCCTTTATCCTACTTCCTTAATGTCAGGCTTTTGTGGTGCTGGGATTTTTTAGTGTTTTTTTTTTTTGTTTTGAAGTGTCATTATTTTACAGGAGATTCAGATGGAGAAGTTAAGGTGTTCATGCTGTAGGTGGTAATAGTTAGTGACAGAAAAGTAGTATCAGTGTGAATCTCTCTCTTAAAAGGAAGCATACACTCAAAAGCAGAAAGAACTGAAAGAGTATTGGCAATTAGGCTGACTTGAAAAAGTCAAATAAATCAATTTCCTGGGAGTACTGCAGTTTGGGTTTTTTTCTGGATGGTATTTCATGAGCCAAATTCAGTAATAAAGTCCATAAAGAAGAAAGCCTGACATAAAATGTGAAGGGGTAATGTTGTTCTTAAAGTTGAGAAATTGAAAGGTCACTTCTGCTTGATGTCCTTATTAATTTTTTAAGCAAGAGTTGTCACTGTGCCATAATAACTGCAGGGCGACTGAGAATAGCGTAAAGGATTCCTTGGTAGTACTTCAGTCTTTTCTGGTGATTATTCAACAAGTGCAATGAAAACAAGCAGGTATGACAAGCTTTTCATTGATTAAATGGCTGTTGATACAATGTAGCCATCAAAATTCTTCATGTGAATTTGACAATAATAGCAATAGCAAAGATAATGATAACAATAGCAAAGATCAGTAAAATGTATTGCTAGCATATTTGTATTTAAAGTCTTACTTTGAACTCATGCTGCTCACACAGTACAGACTATTCTAGACAGATGGACTTACTGAGTTTCTGCCTTGAAGTCACCGTGCCTAATTTTGGAGGAATGGTTAAAATTGTATTGATGTAGTGTAATATAGTAGTACTATAGTTTAGATTTCCAGAATTTGGGAAGGGTGGAGGTTGTGAAGGGGAAAGCAGAATGAATGCTGAGGAATCACTTCAGAAATCTTGGGTGCATTTAAGAAAGAATTGGTGTGTGGAGGTACTTGATGATGAAACTGCAATGTAGTTGAAGAACCAAAGAAGAGGAATATGGTGTAGTCTTTGATCTCAGCTTAAGGAGTTTGGAGGGAAAAATGGAAGACTGAGTGATAGACAGCTGGATTTACCTGGGGAATGGGACAGAATGTTTAGGCCTGAAGTAGAAATAGCTGGAGTTTAAGGGAAAGAACAAGACCTTACTGGAGAAAGGCAAAGATGATTTGCAATGTAAAAGACATGTTTGGGGTTGTTAAAAATGTCTGTGTGGTTGAGATGTTGTCTGTTTTTCAATTAAGTTGTTCTTCAGGTTTCAGTAATAAATACTTGAGAATCATGGTGAGGAGAAAGAAAAAGCAGCTGAATAAATATGAAAGGAATGGGAAAAATATCTTACTTGGTGGGAGGAGTCAGTGAACACTTCTAGGATTGCAGTTACTATTGTAGCTTAAGTCCAGTGACTGTCTCCAAAGCCGTAGCCTGTGTTAAGTTCTTCTTCAAGGAAATGGGTTTTGCTATTCTGCTATTAAATACTATGAAGAACTGGGACATTTTTTCTTTGCATGAAGAATTTGGTTTAGTAACAAGTTTTGCTTAAGTCCAGGTGTTAATTTGAAACCTTTTGTAATTTAATATGTTCCAAGCTAATATTTGAAATAGTTTCAGTTTTGACCTATCAGTTGTTTGTTTCTCAGAAAAGTGGAGAATATATCTATAGTGAAGGCATGCATGATGATTTTTTGAGTTTATTGGTCATGATTGAGGGGTATATTGGTGGTATACAAGTTAATAGTGAACGTTGTACAGGTGGAAAGGTGAATTTATACAAGGTGCTTTTTCCCCACAGTTGAGACTTGTCTCTTGGCTGGGGGGAAGCTGCAGTAAAGAAGATGAACTGATTGAAGTTCTTGTTTGCATTTTTTACTGGAAAATACCAAAATTACCATGGTATTTGTGATTGTTGAGCTTTGTTTCAGCTTTTTTTTTTTTAACTGTTCTAAGCTTATTATTTTTGTTGTTATAAATGGGAGCTTTACTTAGTCTGTTTCTGGGAGCTTCTTGGAGGTTGGATTGTCTAAGCGTGTACCCATCGGCTGACTTTGGACACACTGCCCCCCCCAATTTTCATGGTGATATTGGAACTTCAGTATTCATGTGGAGACAGCTCAGTGGATAAAGCCAGGTTGTACTTTCCTGTTGTTTAGCATGTCCATAGGTGTGCAGTCGTCAATAGTGTTTGATGAGGCCTGCAGTCCAGTTCTGAGCTCAGAGGCTAGACTGGGTGTCTTACCCTTGGTCATGGCTCAGAGTTTCAGCATCAGCACAGCCTCTGCTTCACCCTGGAGGATATGTGTATGGCCTCCCTGGGAGCTCTCATCCCTGGAATTAAGGCTGGCTGATGAACCATGGGCACTCTTTATCAGGACTGAATCAAGTTGACAGCGTTTTGTTTAGAAAGTTGTTCTTCATAGTATTCACCATTCTTTTATAACAGTTAGGAGAAGCCTTTTGTTTCAGGTTATATGTCAGATTTGTAATAGCAGTTAATTAACCCCTTGTATGTATGGTGACAGCTTGGAACACAGTGTGGACAATCGTGATTTATTCCCTGCCTGTAGCAATAGTGAACTTAACACACTTGCTTCCTCGTTGCAAACTGCCACAAATAATGAAATTATAGAAAAAAATTGCAGCCATTTATATCTTCTGCAGAACATCTAGGGCTGTGGAATGAGGTTCTGTGGCCTGTGGAAGAGCTGGAGTGCTGGAAAAGGCCTTTATTGACTAATAATTTGTGTACTGTGGTCCTTCTCAGTAGACTCCCTTACTCTCAGTTTAAAATAAAGATCCATTTTGGTGCATCTGGTGTTACAAACCTAGCTGTATGATTTCTTTTAGAGCCTTATGCTGTTCAGGAAAGAAGGATCAAATTATAACTTTTATAACATTCAGAAGTGATCCTGACCTCAGCACTAGGATCAGCTTAGTAATATCAAAACTCAAAATGTAACAGGCTGCCTCCTCAAATTGAACTAATAATTAGACAAAGAATTGCTTCTGCTGGTCTGCATATTTTGGGGTCACAACAGAAAAAGAGAGAGCTTTGAAAAAAGCTGGGTGATAACTGGAAGATGTGGGATTAAACTAAGCAAGAGACAAGGGGGAGAGGGTTTTTGCTAATTGCAAGATTAATTAACTGAGATGCTGTTACATGTGTTAATTTCTTGAGTTGGATAGCAAAAGGCCAAGATGATGGAAATTGCAGTAGGGCCATCCTGCAGACACGATTGCTGACAGTTGTGCTGGGTTTGTAAGCAGAATGTAAGGCAGGAGTTATGGCCAATCCAGTAGAGAGTAAATTCTTTGGAAATCAGCTGTCCTGGACCACATGCATTAAAGCCTCAAGTTTGAGTTAAACAAGATGCTAAATTAATGTTTAAAATTTGGTGTATACTGAAATAGAGTTGGATGGGTATTTTGTACAGTATTTAATGTGAATTTATTAGTGTGTTTAAATACAAAAATCCTGCAGATTTTCTTGGGCTGAATCCTTGCTTATATTTCATTTTATGCAGAGCAGCGAAACCAGGCTGACCCATGAGGCTTGTATTCAGTGATAGTGCTACTGTTTTCTCTCAAGAAGATACCTCCTCCTGGCACTACTAAAAATACTGCTGATGGTGTTTGATGCCATGAAGTTATTAGAATTTTTTCTTGTCCTCTGGGTGACTGTGGGTACTGTGACATGCCATGGTGAGGTGATCACAATGCCCCTATTGCCCAATGCTCACTGTCTTCACCTCATTCTTCCAGGCTGAAAAGGAGCCTCTGGCCTTAAGGCCTACTGGGGGATGGAAGTGTGTAAAGCAAACTATGTAATTCAGTATTTCTCAGAGTGTCCAGCAGTTGATCCTTAGTTGACTAAATGGTGGCACTCGTATAGGTGGGATAAGTAAAGAGGAGTTTATTTATGCTTCAGGCACCCATATGTGGTGAAATGGGGGGATTTTGGGGACATGCATGACCCTCCAAAGCTCTGAACTGGGACATTTAAAGCCTTCAATCACACTTGGAGTTTTCTTCAACCATAAGTGTACAGTGTTTCCTTCTCTTACAATTGACTTGCTTTAAGCTTTGGTTAAGCTCAATCACTAGAGGAATAATAAATTTAATATTATAGACTTGTCAATGTGTTCATTTTCTTTATGTTACAAATGTTCTTTTCTGTGTGGAAGGAGGTTGCTTTTTCTGCAGAAATGTGCAAAATTTTGGAAGTTGTGAAATACCTATATGAAACTCCAGAAAGTAGCAGGTAGTTGCTTATTATTTTGTGTAGCATAGATGTCCTATGTAATTTTCCTAGAAAGCAGCTTTTTTTTTTTTTAATCTTAGTTTGTTTAGGACCAACTTCATGACTGCTGTACTTCATTTCAGTGTAGAAAAGCTCTATTGAAAAGTTGAGATTTTTTTGTCTGTATTGTACAGCTATTGGAGTTTATGATCATCTTTACAGGTAAAAGCTAGTATGCATAGTAAAAATGATTTTGACTTTTTAAACTGGACCTCATTTTGGTAGTCTGAGCACTTCTTAAAGTGTACCTAGTATGGAGCCATTCTGTGTTTTACTTAAACAAGTGGGAATGATAGGTGGTTGGGCAGTGAAAGACTTCTCTGGAGTATGTGCTTGAGATTGTGCAGATTTCTATGGGTAGTATTTTGGTAGGGATAACATGGGTGATGTATTTTTTTTTCTTCAAAATGTGGTGTTATATCGTGCAATTCTAAATAAGAGCAAAAAATAGAGGTACCTGATGGATCTGAAGCTGTATGTTGGAAACTCTTCCCTTGAGGGAATGTACAGAATTTGGCTCAAGATGAAACTTCACAGGTGATGCCTCTCATCAGATAGATCCCCAGGCTGTGGGAGCAGTGGATCAGATGTTTGTGGCTATTGTCCATATAATCATTGATCATGGGGGTGTAGCACAACCTCAGCTGTATTGTACAAGCTCTTTCAAGCAACAGCACTTACCTGGTGGCTTACTTGTTGCCTTTTTGTTTGAAACCACAATGATGAGATGTACCCAGTAGGTCTGTTTTCTGTATTTTAGAGAGAATTTGAATTTATTACTGCTTTTGGAGATCATTTTCACTTGGTAATCTGCATTTCTGTGGCTAGAATAGTTTTGAGACTTCCAGACCATTTTGTACTTTAATTTACTAATGGCAGGTGGTGGTTGTTAAACTGTTATTATTGCAAACTGATCAGGATCAATGTATAATAAATTCTTTATAAATTAAATGTGATAACTTTGTGGAAAGTAGTTTGCTTTAGCTGCTGGTTTTGCTTTAGAAATAGCTACTGTCTTCTGTAAACCAGAAGGTTCAAGTAGCAGACATCAATACTAATTATCAAGGGTGGTTGTGAGGGGGAAAATAGGAAAACAGTGCATTTTAGAATTTCTGAAACGGTTGGAAAAAATTGTGTTGCAACAAATATAAATAATATTCTGTCATTATAAATACTGTTGTAAGTCTAAAACTAAGTTTGTGTGGTTTTGAAATGCTGATTCCAGTCTGCAAGCAGAATACAATTGGTGCTCTTGAATGCATGCTAAGGAAAAAAAGGAAGACTGTTAATAAAAATAATAAAACCCCAAGTTCTTTCAGTGTAATTGCAGCAAACGGTATGCTTAGCCTGAGATCAGAGCCTTTGTACACTGTTTGAGCTTAGTAACCACTAGAAGATCGTTCTCTGATCATGTGGCTATTGCACAGCTCTGGTAAGTGGTGAAGTGTTAGTGCTCCGACAGTGTCAGCACTGAGTGATGCCATAGTACGGGTCCCTTGCAGTGAGCTGGCATGTGCCAGCTGAGCAGCTTGGAGTAGTGAAATGCCAAAATGATGGTGCAGCATTGTGTGGAAGTGCAAATCAGAGAAAGTGTCATAGGCTCCGGCTTAAAGAGGAACAGGGTGGGGAGTTGTGTCAGGTGTGGCATGGTTCTAAGTCCAAGCACTAATTGCTGGCATTTTGAAAACTTTTGGAATTGTCACTTCTCTTGTAGGAAAATAACTGAGACTCTATGGAAAGAAGTGGAGATGAAAGTCAGCTGATATATTTCACATAAACTTTTTACTTTATTTTTATAGAGAGATGCAATCACTATAGTTTACTATGAGAATTGAAAGTAAATTCTAGAAATCTTACTTTATGGAGGAAAAGAAAAAAAATGAGTCAATATTATCATAATGAAATCCTGTTAAAAACTCAAGTTGGAGCTAGGTTTTCTAATTGGTGAAGAACTTCACTATTTTTCCTTCCCATTTGGGTTTATATATATATATATATATATATGTGTGTGTGTGTGTCTCTTTGGGGATGAAAATATGTTAAACTTTTGATCTTTCTAAGCTTTTCCATTGCAGGCAGATTTCCAGAGATTTATGCTGCTCAGTTAACTGCATGAACAGGGTAACTAGGCAAAGTTGCTTACCTGTGGACTAAGCAAGTCTTCAGGTTTGGCTGGATGCTGTGTCTTAGCAGACCATTCCTTTTGCTGCAGGGGTGTCTATGACCAGGATTTTCTTCTGCTGCTATTCAAGGAATCGACTGATACTGGAGAACACTGTACAGTTTGTACAGTTTGTACAGTGTTTGGGTAGCCATGAGGTGAAAAGAAGGTTGTGTGGGCTCTTTGAGGACATCCATAGGCAGTAATCTATAAATAATGGCTGGCTGAGGTTCAAACTGGTGTTTTCAGGTTAATTTTGGTTTTTAATCTGAATCTGTTAATGAGCTCTCCCTCTTTTCACAATGATTCAGTCTGTAGTTGTTAAACCTGCTTTCTTGTTATCTCTGAGTTTGTGAGGAAGGGTGTACAGCCAGTTAGGAGAGTTCCTGCTCAGCTACTCCAAACAGCTGGCCTGCTGGTGCTCTGTTGTGTCTTGGTTATGTGCATCTATGAATGTCCTGTGATCTCCTGATGGAGCAAGAGGATACAGTGGGAAAGGATCCCTTGTAGTTTGTAAATGTCCCCAGTGGTTCAGCAGAACAGCTGAGGGAAATCCTATGTTGTTACTAAATTTAAAACAATCAGATGAGACAGCCTTCTGGGTATTAGGGTACTGGAAGTCAAATCTTTGAAACAGTGGAGTATTTTCATAATTTCATTGCTGCTGATCTGGAGAAGAGATTCAGGTAGCAGATAAGAGGTGACTGGGTTTGAGGACTTGAGTCCCTTCACCTCTTGGCTTCATTGTGTGATACAACAATTGCTATCTCAAACTCTTCCTTTTTGGTGTCTTTGTGACATGGAATAAATATATATATGGGCTTGTTCTGTATGCAGTTTAAGATCTGCAGTAGTGGTTTCCTCCCAGAAAGGAGCCACTGCTGACTGGGGATGCTAAAACCTTATGGGGAGCTGTTTCTCTGAGGTTAACTTACTCCTGATGCTTTGAGCTCTAGTGGGGAGGAAAGATGCCTCCTGTTAGTACATAACTCACTGTTGCAGACGAGAAAAACAGAGGCAAAATGTTGGCAAAGGATCCCAGACTGGATGTCCTAGTCTTGTTGTCAAATAGTGAGTGTCAAACAAAGTTTTGCTGTTGTCTGTTTGCACCTATGTGAGTCTGTGTGAGATGAAAGCTGGTCTGGTGGAATGGTACGTGTCAGTAAAGAAAAAACTTGATAGCTGTGATTTGGAATACAAGAAATGTATTCATTAAAGCCAGTGGTTTCTTTGTGAATCTTTCTTGGGGTTGAAGGCAACTGAGTAGAAAATTGATGGCTTCTGCCAGTAGTTTTAACAGCTGACCACCAGACTACTTCAAACAAGTTTTTTAAAATATGCTGGTGTTAAACCAAGCGATGATGATGACCTTGATTGAAAGCTGCACAAGGATTGTCTTTGCCTAAAGCTTTGCTAATTTTTACTGAGTGCTGGTTTTTCCTGCCACCATCACTGGAGCACTTGAGTGCCACGCACTGGTGTACTAAGTGACTTTGTTAACATTTGTCCAGGGTAGATTGCTGACTGGGATGCCCAAGGGATAAAATATTGTACAATAAAAGCTCATCTCTTTGAGTTAAATATATTCACCTTGCAAGGAAGCCATGGGGTACTTGGGCACTAAAAAGCCAAAGCAAGTATTTCCTTATTTTCCAGACTCAGAAGAAGCTTCTCTGTTAAATAATCCCCTTTCAAACTCTAGTCCTCAAACTGTCCAGTTTCTGTAATATTTTGGTGCTTTGAAGGCTTATCTTCTAATTCTGTTTTGAGAATTATAGCTGTTCCTCAAACAGAAGCGTCTGCAGTTTAATGTCTAATAAAATTTAGTTATCCCCTGTTTGTGGGATGATGTTATGGCTTTTTGGAAGCCAGCACGGCAAAAGCACGGGGGCCGTGTGGCTCCCATGGGTGAGCAGGGGGTGCTTTGGCACTGCTTTCACCGCGCGGGGCGGTGGCTGCGGCGCTGGCGGGACAGAGGTCCCGGTCCCTGTGCAGGGCTGAGAGCGACGGTCCCGGGGCGGGGACAACGCGCCCGGCCCTTTTGTAGAAGCCTGAGGCAGCTGCACGCACCGAGGCGGAGGGAAGGGCTCCTGCGAGGGGAGCGGGAGCGGCGGGGATAGCCTGGTAGAAAGAGGTGAATTCAAGAGCCGAGGGGCGAGGCGGGCCGCAGTGGGTGCCCGGCTGCGCGGAGGTACCGCGCTGCTCCGCGCCCGCCTGGCCCGGGGCGGCCGGGGCCGCGGAGCGCCGGGGCCGCGGCCCCGCCTGCCCGCGCCTGCCTCCGCCCCGCCGCACCGGGGGCGCGGGGTCCGGGCCGGGCCGTCTGACGGTGTGCTCTGCCCGCAGATGGCCGCGTGCGTGTCCCGGATGGAGCTGTCTGTGGCCTGCCAGAGCCTCCTCCACGGGGACCTGAGCTCCGGGTCGGACCCCCTCTGCGTCCTGCTGCGGGACGCGGGCGATGGCCGCTGGGCTGAGGTAAGAGCGGCCTGTGGCCGCGCGCTGCCGGTGGGTGTAAACATGCCGAGTCTCCCCTTTTCCATCCCGTAGCTCTTCCTGGCAGGTGAATGGCATACTTAATTCAGATTTACGGTTGGTGAACAGTCTTATTGCCCGCACTCAAACCTTCAGTGTTTTCTTTAATTGCTGACTTGTTTGCTCATAGTTGCATCAGGAAACTCATTTGCCTGTAACGATATGACTTGCCCTATACCACGCACTCCAGAATACATTGTTTCAGCAGGCTTTCCCCCTTAGTTTTCAGAATTTTCCCATACAATAGTGGTTTTCAATGCCATTTCCTTTCTTGGTGAGCCATCGGTCAGCCCAGTTTGTCACTGAGCACGAGGCATTGTCCAGGGTGTGTAGCCTTGCTGGTGCCTGTGTCCATCTGGTGCAGGTAAAAAGCTGTGTGGGAGAATATGGGCTTCTTACTCATTGTCAACAGCTTTGCTCCTGTGTTTGTGCAGCTAGATCGCACAGAAAAGTTCAAGAACTGCCAAGACCCTGAATTCTGCTGGTTGTGAAAGAAAGAAACTGGTTGTGGACTACTACTTTGAGAAAGTGCGGAAACTGAAATCAGTGTGTATGATATTGATAGCAAGTCCTTTGATTTAAATGATGACTACCTGGGAGGGATTGAGTGCACACTGGGACAGGTACGTGTAGACATGTTAAGTGATGTACAAAATAGCAGCAAAGTTGGCTTTATTATGAAAAATTATGTGAAAATATGCTTTGTCAAAGGCTTCAACATAATTCAAATTTGAAAACACTGTTAAACATGTTTGTTTGTGTTACCATTGAACGTTGTTAGAAAAATAATTATATTGATCACAAAGCAAAGGTTAAAAATACATGTATTTTGTAGTTAAGCAATTAACTTAGGAAGCACTTGTAGCACTAAAGGCAGTCTAGGAGTAAGGAAGCACGGTGCTTGGAGGAGTCTCATGGAATTTTCTTTGCACGAAGTGAACCATCATGTAGTAAATCAGGGGAAATAAGGCTAGTTGAGATTCTGTGTTGATTTCCTGAGAAGGGATTTGTATAGCTTTGTAGGAGAAGAAAAGTGGGATTCACATTATTAAAGAAAGACTTGAGAAATTAACTAGTATTTTAAGTTTTAGTAGCTTTTCGGCTGCTTGTGATGGCAATGCCTCTTGTGTCTAAGAGGTAGCAAAAACAGGAAGCTAAAGTCAAGTTTGGATACATGTTTGTGGGCACTGTTTCCTGGATAGTGAGGGAAGATAATTTTCAGACTGTTCAGCAGCACAAACTGATGGCTGTCACTGTTGGAAACACATTTAAATAGTTTTAGAAGTTTTATGAGAGGTTGAAAACTTTGCACCTGAAGAGTAATTCTTTCTTTAATGATATTTTTATTATCTGTCTTCTAATCTGAGGTTCTGTCCAGTTCAGTGTTCACCTGACTGCTGGAATTGAAGCAGGGAAAGCCAGCAGGAAAGGGCACTATTACAGTAGGTAAGGTTTTTGTTTGAAAAAAATTCTTTCAATATGTTGTCTGGGATAAAGTGGCTTTTCTGGTTTCTTCTCAGTATCTCTTCAAATGCTATATATATACAGGAGAGAATTATTGAAAAGAAACTACAGTTTATTTTATGGACAAAATATAAGCAAAACTCTGTAACTTCTTTTTTACATTTTTCCCCCCTAAATTTCCATGGCAGAGATTTCAGCAGAGGAGATTAAGGGTACTAGGGTTGTATACCTGGAAATTGAAGCCCAAAACTTGGACAAAAGGTAGTGATTTTTAAAAAAAACATCTTGCATGCTTCTCTAGTAGTTACATTTTGTACCTTTGGTCAGGAATCTCTGTGTTTGCCGACATTTGGCTAAGCCGGTAATCCGTTTGTGAGCAAAGGCTTCGCTGTGTTTTGTGTTTCTTTACAGTGGAGTAAGTTGGAGATACAATTTCATGTTGAAGTCCACAATGTCAAACTAGAAACTCAACTGCCAGGTTTAGGTTTTAAGGTATTATTTTGGCTTTGGAATAGTCTGTATATGAATACAAATCACTTATATAATTGTCTGAAGTGAATTGATACTTCTGTATTTTTGTTAAAGAATAAAAGGTGGAAATTTAGGTGTTCTGCTCAATGTTATTTTAAGCTAATGACCAATACAGTGATTTAGTCACCTAACTCTCAGTTAGCAAAATGATGTGATTTGTAGGGACAAAAGTGGTTTGAGAAGATCTTGGAAATGGAGCTGATACATGCTGATCACTTACACAGTGCAGCAGTTTTAAAAAGGAAAATAAAAGTGAGGAAAGGAAATTAATGCATAGTTTCTTTGATTTTGGTATTTTTTGAAGTATTGTCTACTATTATTTCTTTATTCATTGTGGTGAAATATAGAGGAGGCTGATTACTTCTTGGTTTTTGTGTAGGATATCTTAGGTAAATTGGCTCCAGTTCTGGAGTTTTGACAAGCAGAGCGATGCTGGAGCATGGCAGCTCGTGCTCAGATCAGAGGTAGAGAAGCAAGGTCTTCTTATAATATGAGGGGAGCTGGACTGGACAAATGCAGATTGAGCCAATATGGTTAAAGCTACGTTCTCCGTTTATTAGTGAGAAGATGGCAGTTTATATACACTTCTATATAGTTTACAGTTTACAAAGGCACTCTCATTGGCAAGCTAACATTGTTTACCTTTGCCTTAAGGTGGTCAGGCTTCTCACACTGCAGCTCTAATTCACACTCGGATAGCTCATTACTTTGTAGTTACCTTAACATAATTTCTAACTGCACCACAAGTAATTTCTTACTATGCAAAAGGCTTTCAGGGCCTCACAAGGCCCATATTTGAGGCCTAGGCTGTAGTAGCTCAAATCTCATTCCAGACATAAATCATGCCCTCTCTCTCTCAGAAATTCTGCAACAAGGTAGAATTTCTGCACAGGGTTTTCCTTGAGTTGATCAGACAGTTTATTCTTACTCAATAAGAGTTAGAAGAGCTTTGCACCAGTTTTTCAGAGAAAGTATCCTATAAAAAGGTATTCTGCTCACTATGGCTGCAGCAAATGGTTTATTTGCTGCCTGGTGACTGGATGGAGCAACCTGAGTAAGGAGTCTGATCACAGACAGCAAGTGAGAAGAGGGTCTCTCTTTCTTCTCAATGGTGTTGAGCTTGGCTGTAAAATTTAACTTCACTGAGAGCATCAAGGTTTTATTTCTTGCAGAGCTGTTGCTTGGCCATTGATACGTGCCAGGATTGAACTGGTTGAGGCTTAACTTGAGGTTCTTAACTTGCCATGAAGAGTCCTCATGTCATCATTCCTAGTGAGTTGCATGCTGTATTCCTCATGTGACATTATGCTGTCATATTTTTAATGTCATCAAGAACAACTTATATCCATGCTGGAGGAAGTTTGGTTGTTCCCTTGCAGACTTTCTGTGGTGGAGATTTTAATAAACCTGTCAAGGTACAGCCTTTAGAAATTCTCTTTGTTGTTCCAAGTCATCCATTTTCTGTTGATGCTAACTATGAGTTATCAGGTTGTCTAGTCATATTTAAGTTTTTAGGTTGCCTTTCTAGAATTGTAGTGCGGCAGATAAGTGATTATATGTCTGTTTTAAAATATTACGAGTTGTCAGATTGAGGAAATGCAGAAGTGACACAATTTCCAATGATTAGTCATAAGGAGAATTGTAAGTGTTTTTTTCAGTATTCTGGCCAGGGTTTCAAGTTGAGCTTTGGTGGTGATGTCTTCTTTGGTTGGGTGGTTGGTTGGTTTGGGTTTTTTTCATTGTGGCTTTCTAGCACTGTTTCTAAGTTAACTGAGAAACTTGCAGATGTCAGACAAACTTAAGTGCCTTGGGATACTAACACAGAGAGGACTTTGAGGTATCTGTCAGATTTATCCACTCAAGAGACTGGAAGGTTTTCCCAACTCTTCTTCTATTTGTTTCAAGTAGAAATTTAGTTTTGAGTCAGAACTCTATTTCCCTGTGGTCTTATTTATTATAACTAATTCTCTGTGGCCCTGGCTTGTGGAGGTTTAGCAGAACAACTACATCTTTTAATGTGTTTCTACAAAAGAAAATTTCATAGCAACTTAATATGTTAATTTTTCTTCTAAGCAATACATTGATACTTTAAAGGCATTTAAATCCATAGCTTGTTCTGTATGAGTATTAATTTCTCTCTACTTTTCTAACACCTAAATGCTTTACATTTGCAGAATTTTACTTCTTCATCCTCTCTGAAGAAATCTCGTGCTGAAAGCTTGATATGGAAGATTTAGCAAAATGCATGTGTGCTAATGTTGTTCTTTGTGCAGTATGGTAGTTCCTAATAATTACTGAGATTATTAACCTGGAAATAGGTGTTCAGGTGTTGTCTTGGTTTACAAGAGAAGTGTCTGCCAAGGAAGGTGGGAACCATCCTGGGATGGAAAATATCACCCCCTTCCCTCTGAATTATTACACCTGTGTAATTACGGGCTTTCAGGCAAAGATATGGGAAAAGGAATAGCAGTTCCTTACTAGCTGCGTGTGCACAGCCAGGCAAACAAACACCGAGCCCGGCAGCGACAGCGAGCAGAGGCAGAGACCCAGCGCCAGCCTTGTCCCGGCTCAGGCGCCTTCCCCTGCGGCGCAGTTCCGGGCACAGCCAGCAGGGGCGCCGCTGGCTGCCGGCCGGGCAGGCGGGGGCGGTGATTCCCCCGCGGCTGCAGGGGGCGCTGTGGCGCAGCTCGGCCGCCCCTCTGCACACGGCAATGGCGGGCGGGCCGGCGGCAGGGATGGAGAAGGGGCTTCCTTTGGAGCCCTCGGGGACAGCCGGTCCCGCTGTTGAATGGATTTCCCGGCTGGTGAAATGGACTGCAGCAGGAACGTCTGAGCGTCAGCTGGAACAGCAGAGGCGGGCAGACCCCTGTGTAACTTCCTGTGGCAAACAAAGTATAGCAAAAAGCCTGAAGCTGTGGCAGAAGCAATGGGGGTCCCGCGGTGGCAGCTGGGCTCCCACAAGCAGCCGGGAGGTGCTCCCTCCAGAGGGGGAGAGGGGTCCTGGGTTTCCCCTGAGGCACCCAAGTACTTGAGGGTCTCTCCCAGTGAGGTCGGTTGTTGAAAAGGTCCCAATTCAATGGCTGCTCTTACGAGCAGAGGCTCACCCAGGGTAAGGAGAAACAGTGAAGGGCAAAACTCCGCAGTGGTGAAACCTTTGGGCAAGCAGCAGTCTAGCACCAAACCACAATCAGTCCAGCACCAAAACCACAACCATGACCTCTGATCCCAAGAGTGAGAATGCGAGAGAGGGTGGAGCCCAGGCCCTGGCCTCCAGCTAAGTCTTGGTATCTCTGTACTTCACAAGAGAAAATCCCCTCCAGCTACCAAGCTCGCTCCCCAGCTAAATGACTGCAGCAAACTACACCCCTTGCCCCCTCCTCCCCATCTTGGCCACAGCTTTTGTCTCTCTTAGGCAACAAATGGGAGAAAAATTCCTTGAGAGAAAGAAGAAAAAGGAAAAATCCAAACCTCCAACAGGTGTGCTGGGCTTGTTGATAGGTGGCAGTGTTCTAAGTGGTGTTTGTGAGCTCTTATTGGTGGGGAATTAACAGTCTTGGGTCAGAGAGAACTCATCTTCATTCACAAGTGTGCAGCAAGGTGACTAAGGTGTATATTGTCATTTGTCATAACTGACATGACGTGGTTTACACATGCTGTTTTTTGGGGCTATATTTGCTATAGCCCAAAAATATTTGTTTTATTATTTTGTTTTGTTTGTTTTTTTAGAAGCTTTCTGTGCTTTGGAATCTGTTTCAGAATGAACTAGTTCAAAAGGATAGCTTTTTTCTGTTAGTTCACTTAAGCCAAAATTCCTGATGCATGGGCAGATGATATCTTTAACATGCTGGGGAAGTTCATCAGAGGAGTCTAGACTGACACTCAGGAGTTTCACTAACAACACCGAAGTATATAATATTGCTGTTTTATTTTTCATTTGGAATTTGCCCCTTGAAACCTATTGTTTGAGGCTTCCAAAAATTTACCTAGGAGCCATTTTGGTGTATCTGCTAAACAACTACTTTGCCAGCTGTGTATAAGGATTACATGCTGAATGTGTGTGTGAACATAAATCTTTAGATCAAATGCTACCTAGTATTTTGGTAATTCTTCATTGTGATTCAGAGTGATGTTCTCCTTGTTCTGTGTTAGGAACAGCTCATATTTGTGACTCGGGCTAATCTTTGTGACAGTTTCGTGAAAAATAAGTGAAAGCAGCGGCTCAGCTCCATAGTTTACTTAAATGGAAATAGCAAATGTAGCAAATAGAAGTAGCAAAATAGAAATTTGTAGGTGTTGGTATTCACAGGTTTAATGGCACATACACAAAAGCAAAATAATTTTCTATGGATTTTGGAAGTTCCTCCTGTAGGTGAAAGGAGCCTTTTCCTTGCTGACTGTATTTCATGGTTTGTAATGAGTACTGGAGAGTTCATTTGCGAAGAAATAATGAATAATCTATACAGCGTCCTGCAGTATTGGAGGGTTTTGTTTGCAGCAGCACCACTCTTTGGGCTGCCTGCAGTGAATCTTGGCCAGTCTTAGAAAAAAACCCTTCTAAAGAGAGGTTTGTTTTAAGCCATACTGTGTTGTGAACCAGTAACTGAACTGGTCCTTGGCATGGCTATGAGAGGAGTTGGGAGCAGGAAGGAGGGGACTGTGAAGTGTTGGGGAGTTTTAATGTTTCTTTAAAATTTTTATTTATTTATTTAATCTCTTACATTTAAATCAGGGGAAGATTTTTTTTTTTTTTAAGTTTACACCATGTGTACTTAAATGAGTGAGGAAGTGAACACGTTCCTCTCTTGAGATTCACTCTGGCTGTGTGGCTTCTGGGTTTCAGTTAGTGATGTGGCCAACATCCCCAGTCCTGATGGCGTGGGGGAGTTCAGCATTGATGCAGAGCTGTCAGACAGGAGATGGGGCAGTGAGCCGTGGCCAGTCTCCCTAATGCCTGCCCATTGCCTGCTTCCTCCTCCTTTCAGGTGCAGTGTGCAGATCATGACAGTGATGGCTGACATGACTTGATAGGCACTTTGGAAACTACCCTGGCGCATATGCAGACAGCTGATGCTGGCTTCCTGGTGAGCTTCCTCAGCCCCTGCTAACTTATTCCAGATTTCAGGCTTTCAAACCCTTCCTAATACTGAGCTCAGATATGCACTTTTAGTTGCCTGCAAACGTGTATTTTTTTATTACTAGGCCAGCATTTAAAAAGAATAAAAACTGGTGTGGGAATTAGAGTTCTTTGTTTTCTTTTGGGTTCTGTTACCATTCCTATTTCTAAAAATATCCTTGAGCCTGTTGTCCGCTGAGCTACTTGTCCCAGCAGTTCAGCTTGCTTTGGCCTCTACTGAGTCAAGTGAAAATAGAATTGCTTGTTGGTGCAGTAACAGATGAGTCCAGAAGCACAGCTTGTCTCATATAATGTGTGTGCTGGAGCTGGTCACCCTCCTGAGCACTCTGGTCACCTTGCCAGCTAACAGCAGTCCCTCCAAGAGGCACTTGTCTTGGTCATACAGTCTAGAGTAAGTTGAGTCACATGCTGGTGGTGCTGGTTTTGGTTTGTTTGCAGTGAAAACCTGATATCTCATTCTCCTGGAGGTTAAGATTCACCTGAATTGAGGCAGCTCTATTTGCACACAGGGCGCAGCCCAGGACTACTCTGGCTGCCAGCCAGCTTGATTAGGCATAATACAAAAGTGGGTGGAAGGTTCTTGCCTTTTTTCTATCCCTTGTGAATTCAGAGCTAATGCGAATGGATCCAAGCAGGGAAGCACTGCCACTAGAAACCTATGGCCTAGGCTTTTTTAGCCTCCTCACCCTGAGATTTTTGCTTCCCCTGCCCAGTGCTGGTGGCAAAAGCACCCTGTTTAGCTTGTCAGATTGCAGCCAAAGTAGTTGCAGACCTTTCAGAAATAAATTTCTTAATTCTGCTGGGTATTTTGGTAACTCCGAAACTGTGGGATGTGTGACACTGTTTCAATAATTTGCTCTCCTGTAAAGGCACGTTTTGGAATTTGCTTCTGTGCTTGCTTTCTGTAGGTGGAATATGAATGCATTCATCCTGAGAAAAAACAAAATAAAAAAACTACAAAAACTCTGGCATTGTTTTAAGCCATAAAATCCTGCAAGGTAGGACAATTTTCATTGGGATTTTTTGCTTTTTTATTTTCTGATCGTAGTGAAATGAGTAGGTGTTAAAATGTCTGTCTGTTCCTCTAGATTGAGACAGGTTATTCATTTCTGGATTTCTGGTGGGAGGCTGCCAGATTAACTTTATGGTGAGTCGTTACTCAGTGCTTGTATTGGTAGATGACAGGATAAAAGCAGTGAGGTTGTGTTCAGTACTTTTATTGGCAGCATGAGTGACTGCAAATGCAGTATGAATTTTCAGTGATGAAGTCTGCAAAACACTAAAGGATACTCTATTTTTGCTTTTTGTGATCAAGTAGCACTTTAATGGAGCTAGGGCTTCTTAAACTTTTTTTGAGGAATTGGTTCAGTTTGTCAGTAGAAAGGATTGCTATGGCTTAAAAATACCTGTACCTAAGTGGCAAAAGAGGTGCAGGCTTGTGTCCATGTCTCTGTGTAGGGCTGCTGTGTGCCTGGGAGGAAAGGAACTGCGTGAGCCTGAGCTAACATAACCCCCTGTTTCTGGATATAGTTTGTTCTTCTGATTTGTTTGTGCTGACATATCAATGACTTGCTGCCATCATGTTGCCTGTTCAGGTGGGTGTAGACTTCACTGCCTCCAATGGAGATCCCAAGTCACCAGATGCTCTTCACTACATCATCCAGATGGGATAAATGAGTATCTGATAGCCATTTGGAGAGTGGGAAGTGTAGTCCAGGATTATGACACATGTAATGATCTTGACTGATCTAGCCACCATGTCAAAAATGTGACTAGAACAGCTTGTTCTAGCCCTGCATTGTATTAATAATTGAGGGGCTACCTTTCCTTGGGAGATCCTTTTAGGAGCTGCTACTGTTTCCTCTTGCTTCTGTCAGTGCTAGGGAGGGCAATGGCAGCCCTTCATAATTTGGCATATGTGCTTGGCTTGTCCCTTCTGAGTCCCTTGATGCTTCAGCTGGGCACTGATCCCTTGTTGCAGATGATGCATTGCAAACATGAATGTCCTATTTGGTTCAATGGGAATGGACATTGGCAGCAATGGGAGTAGACATGTTTGTCTGCTTTGTCCTGTGGCCAGGCTGGGATTGCTGGCTTTTCTCTTGCTATCTGGAAATCTCCCAAGAGATTTGTGGGGTGCTGCACTGAGAGAAATTATCTAACTCTCAAGCATAAGCCTGAAACCATTGGATACCTGCTGCTAGGCCATGGGCAGCTAGATAATGTACCAATTCTTTAGGGCAGGAATTCTGCCTTGGTCTCAGCTACTTTTGGTGAATAAAATCAAAGAGTGAGTTATCACAGAGTTGCTCTTTCTCATTTTTGTTGTTGTGCTTTCTTTACAGGACCAAGCTGTTTTCCTGAATTTGAGTTTGGAGTTCAGGTTCCTCCTAGCTGGCAGGTAGGGTCTTCACAATGCTCTGCCCGTGTCTGTTTGTAATGTCCCATTTCTCAAGGTATCTCATGAGTTTACTTTGAACTTCAACCCCAGCAACCCTCATTGCTAAGATGAGAACACCTCTTTATAAATAATGCCACTGATTGGGGAAGATGTTTGAAGTGCTGTGTTTATTTCACAACTGGTGGAAATCAAATGGAGCACTGACACATGGGGCAAATACAGCTTTACTCTCACCTTGATGCTGACCAAAGCAGATGTGTGTTGATGCAGATTTCTGTGCAAGCTCCATAACCTTCAGTGAAGGGGTCTAGATTTAATTGATTGTTAATCTGTACTAAAATTTTTAGTACATTGCTCCAACTTGGTTATTTCTGCTGGGTTACAAGTGCCAGTGGATTCAGCTCAGCCCTGTGCCTGTGCTTTTTAAGATTACAGAGCCACCATCTGCTGAGACTGTTAGAAACCAGGGTTTCTTCACCAGCAATGTGGACATGTTTGAGTGCTCTCTTTTAAAGTTTGTCTTAAAAGCTTGCTTTTTTTCATAGCCATTTTCTTCAGAGGAGGTGGTTTCAGGTTATAATGAGTTTTTAGGGCAACATTTTGGTAGTGGGGGCTACAGGAGTGGTTTCTCTAACAAGCTGACAGAGGCCTCCCTGGTATCTAATGGAGCCAATGCCTGCCAGCTCCAAGACAGACTCATCACTGACAAATACCAAGCCCATCAGTGATGGTGGAATAATAGATTTTAGAAGGGGGAAAAAAGCCCTGTGTGGCAGCAGTCAGAGGGAAGGAGTGAGAATATGTGAGAGGATCAATACTAGAGACACCAAGGCTGGTAAAGAAGAAGGAGGAGGAAGTGGTCCAAACACTCAAGCAGAGATTCCCTTGGAGGCTGTGGTGAAGACCATGGTGACACAGCTGTGCCTCTGGAGTTCATGGGGGAGGAAATGCCCACCATCAGCCCATGGACACCCTTCCCTGGAGCAGCCTGTTCCTGAATGAATGCATCTTGTGGGAGGGACCTACAGGAACAGTTAATTAAAATCTGCAGCTTGTGGGAAGGACTCATATGGGAGTTTATTGAGGATTGTTTCCTGTGGAAGTGACCCTTTGCTGGAGCAGGGGAGGAGTGAGGAGAGACTTTCCACTGCATGAGGAAGGAGCAGCAGAGATGACATGTGAACTGACCACAGTCCCCATGTGCTGTGCCACTGAGGGGGGAAGAGAGAGAGAATTTTTGGGAGTGAATTTGAGCCTCAGAAGAGGGGAAGATGTTTTTAAGATTTAGTTTTTACTTTTCTTCATCCTATTCTGATTTGATTAGCAACAAATTCAACTGATTTCCCCATGTTAAATCTGTTTTGACTATGACAGTGGGTGCTGAGCAATCTCCCTGTAATTATCTTGACCCCATGAGCCTTACTGTATTTTCTCCCCCTTCTCCAGCTGAAGAGTGGGGTGATAAATGGCTTTGATGGGTATCTCATATCCAGCCAGGGTCACCCCTGCTGTATTTAAGGGCAGCTCCCAATGCTAGATCATGACTTTTAAGGGCTGAGATCTCTCAGCATGCTGTCACACAGAATTGTTCTTGAACAAGCTTTTTTCTCTGGTCTTAGGCCAACAAAAAGTGGAATTAGAAATTCAGTGCCAAAATCCAAGCATTTCTTCTCAATTCAGCCTTGTCTGCCTCACTGAGATCTGGGTCTGTGGTATTTTAGGGTTCTTGTGCAGCAGTTTTGAGTGGTACCATGCTAAAACCTGATGGTGGACAATGTAAACGACAGTGGCAAATTAAGCTGCATTGATACAAGCCAGGAATAGGCCAATTTAGATGGATCCATAGAAGAGTATGTACCATCTAAAATAGGACTTTTAAATTTTTTTTTTTGTTAACCAGAAAAAATGGGTCTCATAGACTTAAGTACATTCACATACCTCAGGTGATCACACACCTGATCCTTACTTACAGTGGGAGGGACTTTGCTCCTCCAGTCCTCATCCTCCTGTCCATCCACTCAAGAGGTATGGAAAGAGTTTGCTATTGAAGACTGAGGTAAAAAAGCTATTGGGTACCTCACCCTTCTCATCTGTTGTTACCAGTTTTCCAGCATTGTCGATCGGGGGCTAACACCTTTGAATATTCTTTTCTGGTTAATGAGCCTGTAGAAGCCCTTCCTTTTACTCTTTGCCTTCTTTGCCAGGTTCAGTTCCAGCTTCACCTTGACCATCCCTACACAACCGAAGTTTATACTCTTCCTGGGTGATCTGCCTTAACTTCAGCTGTCTATGCATTTGTTTCTTTCCCTTTAGTTTGACCAGCAGTTCCCTACTCAGCTATACTGGTCTCTTGCCTTCCTTGGCTGATTTCTTGCTCCTGGGGTTGCTAGCTCTTATGTTCTATAGAAGGCTTCCTTACAAATCAGCCAAGCTTTATTCTTCTTCCTTGTCCCTGAGGGCAGTATCCTAGAGGATCCCGCTGACTGTCTCCCTGAAGAGCTGGAAGTCTGCTTTCCTAACCTCCAGGGGCCTAATTTTACTCTTACCTGACCCATATTCCTCTTGATTGCCAATTTCACCAATGCATGATCACTGCAGTGCAGGTTGCCTCTGATTTTGATGTTCCCAATTAGATGCCTTGTGTTGGTGAACAACAGATCCAGTAATGCATCCTCTCTGGCAGGGCTGTTGATTACCAGGGTCAAGAAGTTATTTTCCATGAGTCTTCCTGGAGTCTCCTGGATTGCCTACAGCTCACTGTGCTAACTTTCCCAGCAGACATCAGGACAATTGAAGTCCTCCAGCAGGACAAGAGCCTCCTGTAGCTGGAACGGAAGGTTTCATCATCAGGCTCCAGGCAGCCTGTAGTGGACCCCAACCATGGAGTTCCCTTTGTTGCCTTGGTCACTAATTGTTACCTACAGGCTTTCTATCTGATTTTTACCCACATGGCTGCTCTTCACACTCAGTCCACCTCTTGGTATAGAGGGCAACCTCTCCACCTGTCCTTACTCTCCTGTTCCTTCCTGACAGCCTGTAGCCATCAATAGCTGTACTCTAGTGACAGGATTCCCATGGGTGTCCCACCAACTCTCAGTAAGGGCACAAAGTTGTAGCTTTCTAGGAGCACCAATGGCTTCCAGGTCCTCCTGTTTGGTGCTTGTGCTCTTTGCATTGGTGTAAAGCATTTAGCTGGGCTGTTGGCTTTATTGCCTTCCTGGAGGAACACACATCATTCCTTTGAGATAATTTTCTGCTCTTTCCCTTTTGTCTTTTATTACCATAGGAATCCCTGGCTTGGCTCTGTAAGTGTGCAAGTGTGTTCCGGTGATAACTCACACTTCAAAGTCAGCAGGGTATAGATGCACTTTAGCTGGGTTTTTGATTTCACCCCCAATGCTGGCATGCCAGCCCTAGGCTCATGTCTGCCAAGTCTGGTCTTATTGCCTTCCCCCTTCAAACTTAGTTTGAAGCCTTCTCAATCAGCCCTGCCAGCTCAAAAGCTAAAATCATGAGCTTTGTGATGTTAAAGGCACAAAGACTGATGTGGAGAGTTGTAGAATGGGGAAGAAATGTGCAAATCCAATCTTTGCAGCTGTCCACTGTTTTCATCTCTGTGCTTCCTGTATTTCCTGTTGTGCTGCTGCTTATTTTCCCTTTGGGAGTTGACAGCTGTGTGAGTTGTTTCTGGCTGTGCTGTTTAGTAATGCTTATAAAATAATGACTGGAGGAGTTGTGGGCTCTTGTGGCAGCTTTCCTTCCTTGTGTTGTAGGGATCCAAAGAATAATGGATGCCTACTGCCAGATTCTGCCTCAGATCCAACTCTACAGGCCAACCAACTTCTCTCCTATTATAAACCACATGGCAGGGTTTGCAGCATGCTTGCTGCAACAAGGAATGGCTGCAGTGAGGGCAAGGTCTTTACTGTGGATCTGCTTTGGGCTGATGTTTCTGTTTTCCATGTTGATGGCTGAATAGAATGGAATAGTAAATTGATGTTATCTTCCCTCCTTTGAATCACAACTTTTGTCTTCTGTTGTCAGCCTACAGAGAGCATGTTGGTGCTCTCTTGGTACATACTGCTATGAACCTATACTGGGTAGACACATTAGTTCCATTGCTCAAGTGATACTCATTTCTCTCGCAGTTTGCTGGCACTGTACTTTCTGTTGCATTGTTCAGGGGTGCTGTGCTGTGTTGGCTGTTCAACCAGTTGGACTGAGGCAGCAGTTGCCTCGCCCTAATCTTTCTTACCAAGCTCTCATCTGTAGGGCATGCATATAGAATAGAGTTTTGTGCCAAATAATTTTGCTCTCAACAATGTTAAGAAAAACCTTTAAGACGCTACCAGAGGGGCTTGACTATTCATCCCACTATAGTGGCATGGAGTCTGAGAACTGTTCAATCAGTGTGCTGATTGCAGAGCATCTGTGCTTCTCTATGGTCATGGGCTCATTTGTGTGCTGCTGTGGCCATGGTTGCTGTTGAAATTTTACTTAATTTCTTTAAACTTAATTCATTTTGCTTAAGAATGAGGGACTTGGATGTCCTGATAGATTTTAGCTGATTTCATTTTGACAGACCAATCAGAAAGAATTTTGACATACACTGTGCTACTTGTTTTATCACCTAGCTGTGTCAGTATTGTTGGTGCTGCTTAATGTTTGTGTGTATATCAAATACATTTCCCACACTGTGAGGCACTTGGGCTAAGGAGATCCATTTCCTGCATTTCTGAGGGTATTTTTTAACCTTCCCAGCACTTTGGGGAAATCTTCCTAATTCTTGTAATGTGTTAAATATCTCTACTTTTTCTTTCAGATTTAAACCTAACTATTTAAATAAAGACTCAGCAATCAGGTATAGCAATTTGTGTTAACTGTGTAACTGCTTTGGAATTGGAAATTCAGTTTTTTCTTATTTTCATTGTGTTTGCCTCCTTTCAAGTCTGTAAATAGCTGTTAAAAAACAGCAGTTGCTCATTTCAGAACTAGATATTAAACTTCAGCTTCTGAAAAATTATAGAAATTTTAAACACTTTACCACACTAAGGCATTGGTTTGAGGTACTCCTTTCTTTCTGGAAAAGCCATTCTTCCCTTCATGTTATCTCTAGAATGTCTCATGTTATTTATCACTGTTGTGTTTTGAGATTTCTAATACTTCTAATGCTTCTAATTTAAATTATTGATAAAAAAATAACCAAGGCTTTTTGAGTTGTATTGCAGGGATATTAAATATCTCTAGCCTTTGTGAACGCCAGTCAGTAAAACAGCACTGATTCACAGTAAATCAGTGAATTTTGTATGCAGCTGTGTTTATTTAGTAGTACTTTTTGTCTCTGGTACTTTTTGCCAATTGATGTAATTGTTCTTTATAAATTGAACTTAATCCTTTCTCTTTTTTCTAGTACAGAGAATATTGGACGTGCACAATGAAAAACATTAGGCATAGGAAAAAATGTGAATGAACGTAAGTTTGATGTTCTGGTTTTGTCTCATGCACAGCAACATTTGATTTCTTTCTTAGCATAAGGGAGTGCTCTATCTGCCTTCAGTGAGCTCTGGTGTTGAAATACCTGACTGTATGCTTTCTCATGTTTTTCAGCAATATCTTGCTGATCATCACAGGTGAAAAGATCATTGATCTAGACCAAACTAGGCGAGCCATTGTTAATGCCTCTAAGCTGCCCATGTCCATTATCATTGTTAGTGTTGGTGAAGCCAATTTTAAAGCAGTGGAGTTCCTTAATGAAGCCTGTGACAGGAGAGCCAGCTGCATGGGACATTGTCCAGTTTGCCTTCCCAACAGTTCAAAAATGTATGTTTTCTTCTTTTTTTTTCAGAAGAGTCCTGTTGCCAGGATGTATGCATCCTAAAAACGACCATGGTCTTGACAAGGCAGCAAGCAGCTGTTGGCTTCTGTGTTCAAAGCTGTGTCTTGCTGTCTTGCAGTTCTTGAGAGCCTTCCTTGTATAATTGATTTTGCCTACTGTCTCTTGGCTATTGCAGGATTAAAGGGGATGTTCTCTGTCCTGTGATACAAACATTTAGGTAAAGAACTGAGATCATACTGTCAGTCTCTGATGTTGAGGCCCATGAGTGACTGAAGCTGAGGTCAGTCTTCCCTGCTGTTGAAAGCAGTCCAGTCACGCATCAGCTCCCCGACTTCCCCTGTTTGCATTGGTGTTCTTGCACGTTGCATGGTCAGTTGGGTTGAATGATTCAAATGAATACCCAAAATGAGAGACATTGCTAATGGCTTGGGCAGTTTTTCACTCAGACTGGGGCCACATAAAGACTATGTGAATCTGAGGTTGAGGTGAGAACAAGCGGTTTTCATCAGCAGTGCTCACTGAGACTGACTGGAAGTGCTCCTAAAGCTGTAGCAAGTAATTCTTAAAACAGAATGAGCGGGGCAGGTGTTCCAAATTCCCTAACAGAGTGTTTTACTAGCCTACCAAATCTGTTCTTTGTGGTATTTCTGATTTATTCTCCCCATTCTCTTTTCAGGTTCCCCAGGAAGCACTTTCCCAGATGGTTCAGGCTGAAGTGCCTAAGCCCCTAGTGTCATACTATGAATGGCAGCAGTGGTCCCCCCTGAAACTGCCAGAAATCAAGGCGATGTAGATTCAGGCTAGTCCTGGCTACCTGTGGCACTGGGGTGAAGGAGATCTGCCTGCAGCCACACTCTCCCTTGCACACTATGGATGCACAGTGCCTTGAGATTGCACCAGTCACACCACTTCTTTCACCTGCTTGTGCTGAGTCTTTGATCTTTCCTACTTCTATTGGAAGAAATGTAAATACAGAAAAGCCTCCAAGTGCTGAAAGTTTTTGTCACAGAAAGATAGACCTTGTTGGTTTTCTACCTTGCAACAGCGACACACTGACACATCACATCACATCACACAGTTGATTGACACAGTCCATCTGCTGCTCGCTATCAGTGTGGGCCTCTGAACTGAGCTGCTCTACTGCTGAGCCTGGTGAGAGAAGTGTTGCACCCGTGTTTGCTGTTGTGTCACTTACCATGTGCTCCTTGACAGCTGCCTTGAAATGGATATGACTAAAAACTGTTGGTTGGATGCCTGAGGTAGTTCCTGTTGTCTTCATAAAGTGCCAGTATATTTTTTTTATGTTTCAGTGACCGTACCTTTCTGTGTTATTTTTAATCACATTTTTCTATTAGCAAAATTTCTTTCTGTGGTGAACTCCAGCTTGAAGCCCTTGTTATAGTTCAAGAACGCTGCACTTTGCTTATTTGTGGGGGTTAAATGAGAATCATTAATTAATGGCATTGGGGTGAGATTAATTCATCACATTAATGTGACTTTAAAAATCCTGCAGTTGGAAACACTGAAATGAAGGTACTTTGAATTCTTTATCTCACACAAGTTACAAAATGAAGAAGTAACTTATCTGTGGAACTCCAAGGAGGTGCCCCCTTATCCTCAGTAGTGTGAAATGTGCATTACATGATCTGGGGACGGTAGAACAGGCACATGATAGCAAAGCACAAATGTTTTGAGGAAGATGGTTCATTTCCAAGTAGACATAAAGAAACTTGGGCTTGTCATTGCACTACAAGTATCAGCACTTTCAGTTACTGAAATAAATATTCTACTTTGACTTAGATAATGTCTGGACTCTTATTTCCTTCCTGGACTTTCCCCTTTGTTTTGCAGCAGTGTGGATGGTGGTGTTTTGGTGAGTGAGCCTAGGTTCAGTGCAATCCAAAAAAAAAAGCAGAGCCAGTCGTCCATCATTGTAAATTTTGTTGCCCTTTAATCACTAAAACTGATGAATCCCACTGCCCTTTCCTGCAACAAGATATGATGTTCCTTTACTGTGAAGTTGCAAAAAAAGTTTGTGTGTTCTACCCAATAAACCAGAAGATGGTGAGAATATGTTGGCAGACTGCATTTGTGATCCAGGCCCTGAAACTTAAGTTACAAGCTTGAATGAAAGCAGAACTTGGGGTTGAATTCACAGAAGTCACAGAATGACTAGGTTGGAAGAGACCTTCATCGTCGAGTCCAACCCATGCCCTAGCACCTCAACTAAACCATGGCTCTGAGTGCCACACTGAGTCTTTTTTTAAACACATCCAGGGATAATGACTCCACCACCTCCCTGGGCAGGCCATCCCAGTACTTTATCACTCTTTCTGTAAAAAACTTTTTCCTAATACCCAACCTGTATTTCCCTAGGCACAGCTTAAGACTGTATCCTCTGGTTCTGTCAGTTGTTGCCTAGAGAAAGAGACCAAACCCCACCTGACTACAACCACCTTTCAGGGAGCTGTAGAGAATGATAAGGTCACCCCTCAGTCTCCGTTTCTCCAGGCTAAACAACTCCAGCTCCTTCAGTCATTCCTCACAGGGCTTGTGTTCCAAGCCCCTCTCCAGCCGTGTTGCCCTCCTCTGGACATGCTCAAACGTCTCCATGTCCTTCTGTTTGGGAAGAACTGGACATGGCACCTGAGGTGTGGCCTCACCACTGCCAAGTACAGGGGGAGAATGACCTCCCTGCTCCTGCTGGCCACACCATTCCTGACCCAGGCCAGAAGCCATTGGCCTTCTTGGCCACCAGGGCACACAGCTGGCTCATGTTCAGCTGGCTGTGGACCAGAGCCCCCAGGTCCCTTTCTGCCTGGGCACTGACCAGCCACACCATCCCCAGCCTATGGCATTGCAGGGGGTTAATGCGGCCAAAATTCAGGACTGGGCACTTGGACTGATTAAACTTCATCTTGTTGGACTCTGCCCATTCCCTCCAACCAGGTCTCCCTGCAGACCCCTCCTGCCTTCCAACAGATGGACACACGCTCCCAGCTTAGAGTCATCTGCAAATTTACTAATGAGAGACTGAATACCCTCATCCATGTCATCAATAAAGATATTGAACAGAGCCGGCCCAGCACAGAGCCCTGAGGGACACCACTGGTGTCTGTCCCCAGCTGGATGCAGCACTGCTCACCACCACTCTCTGGGCCAGCCATCAGCCAGTTCTGAGCCCAGCACAGAGTGCTCCTGTCCCAGCCGTGGGCTGCAGCTTTTCCAGGAGTGTGCTGGGGGGACAGTGCCAAAGGCCTTGCTGGAGTCCAAACAGACACATCCACAGCCTGTCCTGCATCCACCAGGAGGGTCACCTGGTCATGAAGGGAGACCAGGTTGGTCAAACATGACCTAAACCCCTGCTGGTTGGGTCTGACACCCTGGCCATCCTGTAAGTGCTGTGTGATGACACTCAGTGTAAACTGTTCCACGACCTTACTGGGTACTGAGGTCAGGCTGACCAGTCTATAATCCCACCCTTTTTAAGAATGGGCATAACACTGGACAGCTTTCAGCCATCTGGAACTTCACCAGTGAGCCAGGACTGCTGGTAAATGATGGAGAGTGGCTTCGCAAGCTCATCTGCCAGCTCCCTCATCACCCTGGGGTGGATCCCCTCTGTTTGCATGGATTTATGAACATCCAAACAGCTCAGCAGTTCTCTGACTGCCTCCTCTTAGATAACGGGGGGACCATTCTGCCCCCTAATATCACTGACCAACCCAAGAGGACAGTTGTCCTGAAGGCAAGTCATCTCACTAAAAACTGAGGCAAAGAAGGCATTAAGCACCTCTGCCTTCTCTTTGTCTACAGTTACCGTGTTCCCTTCCGCATCTAATAAAGAACAAAGGTTGGTCTTACCCTTCCTTTTACCATGGATATATTTGTAAAAACATATTTTTATTATCCTTTACAGAAGTTGCCATTTTAAGTTCAAACTGAGCCTTAGCCTCCCTAATTTTTTTGTTACATGCTCTAGCAGCCTCCTTAAATACTTCCTGAGAGACTTGACCCTCCTTCCAAAGATTATGCATCTTCTTTTTATTCCTAAGTTCCTCCAAAACCTCCTTGCCCATCCAGGCTGGACATTTGCCTCGTCAACTCATCTTTCAGCACACAGGGACAGTTTGTTCCTGTGCCCTCAAGATCTCTGTTTTTTGAAGCATGCCCACCTTTCTTAAACTCCTTTGTTTTTAAGGGCTGCTTCCCAAGGAACTCTCTGAATAAGTCTCCTAAATAGGCCAAAATCTGCCCTCTGGAAGTCCAGTGTAAAAGTCTTTTTAATGTTCCTTCTGATTTCACCAAATATCAAGACTTCTATAATTTCATGATCACTGTGCCCCAAGCGACCTCCAACCAACCACATCTTCCACCAGTCAATTTCTATTTGCAAACAACAGGTTTAACATAGTCCCTCCCCTGGTGGGCTCACCCACCAGCTGCAATAAAAAGTTGTCCTCCACAAACTAAAAATTTCCTTGACTGCCTTTTTTCAGCTGTATTACATTCCCAGCAGATGTTTTAGAAGTTGAAGTCTCCTACAAGAACAAGGGCTGATGTACCTGAAACTTTCTCCAGCTGTTTATAGAATCAGTTTTCCACCTCTTCTTCCTGGTTGGGTGGACGGTAACAGACTCCCAGTAGGATGTCAGCCTTGTTGGCCTTCCCCTTAAAAATTGTTACCCATAGGCATTCAACTTCATCATCATTTGTTTTAATACCTATAGCGACAAAACCCTCCCTAATATAACGGGCCACCCCTCCACCTCTTCTCCCTTTCCTGTCTCTCCTGCAGAGCTTGCAGCCATCCAGTGCAGCACTCCGGCCATGTGGGTCATCCCACCCTGTTTCTGTGATGGCAATTACATCATGGCTCTGCTGCTGCACCATGGCCTCCAGCTCTTCTTGTTTGTTACCCATGCTGCCTGCATTGGTGTGCATGCACCTCAGCTGGGCTGCTGATTTCACCCCTAACTTTGGCTTAACACCCTTGGGCCTGCTTCCAGACAGCCCAGCTACATCTGCCTCTCCCTTCAGACCTAGTTTAAAGTCCTCTCAACAAGTTCTGCCAGTTCATGAGCTGAAAACCTTCTGCCCTTAACAGAGAGGTGGACCCCATCTGGTTCCAGTAGGCCAGGTGACGTAAAAGTTGCCCCATGATCAAAAAATCTGAAATTCTGCCGATGACACCAATCCTTGAGCCACTTATTGATAATGTGAACTCCTCTATTCCTTTCACCATTTTTCTCAGCCACCAGAGGGACTGAGGAAAAGACCTGCACCCCTGTCCTATCAGCCAATTGTCCCAGTGCCCTAAAGTCTCTTGTAATTGTCCTGACACTCCTCTTTTCAATCTCATCACTGCCAGCCTGGAGTATCAACAATGGGTAATAATCAGAGGGCTGTATCAAGCCCAGGAAGTCTCTCAGTGATATCCTGTACCTGGGCCCCAGGGAGGCAGCAGACCTCTCTGTGGGGTGGGTCCAGTTCACATACAGGGCCTTCTGTTCACCTCAGAAAGGAGTCACTCACTATGATTACCCTTCATTTCTTTTTGATGTTAGAGGTGGTGATCTGTCTTACAGATGAATCACAATTGGGAGGCTCACTGGGCAGATAATTTTCTTCTAAATCATCTGTCTGACTCTCCAGATCCCTATTCTGAAGTGGCACCTGGCTAGGGGATGGGGGTTGGGAGGAATTTTTATTATTACCTTCCCAAGCAGGGTCCCATTTCCACTCCCCTTCATCTACCAGGTGTCCTTCTATTGCCTGACAGTGGGAGGCATGGGAGTCCTCTGACTCTTGGTGGGCCTCCCTCAAGGATGGAAGGGCAGAACTCCACCTATTTCCTGTTCACTTTCCCTGATACCCATTAGTCTTTCAACTTCCTCTCTAAGCTCAGCCACCAGTGAAAGGAGATCGTTTACCTGTTCATACTGCCGGCAGGTTTCCTCCGCAATGCCCCCTGAAACCACTCAGTGGCTCAAACACTCTGCACAGGAATGGGTCTGTACAGACACATCCTTTTTGGAGCATTCCATCTGGTTGCATACACTCGTACTGACTACAGTTTTCGATTGTATAAAAACCATTACTACCAGAATCCTAAAACCTACCAGCCAACAGAAAAACTGCAAACAATACACAGTACACCTTACTAGCAGGAAAGCCTGCAACCCTGGCTGCTTGCCCTGCCTGTGCAAAGTGCCTCACAAACTGGTGTTCCATGCCCTCAGAGACCTGCCTTGCCTCTGTTTGCCCGCTCCTGTTTGCTGTGCTCAGGGTCGCCGCGCTCTAGCTGCTAATGTATGAGGGAGGAAGCCACACCCCATCTACCATTACAGAGGTTGTGCTTGAGGGGCTCTGGTGTCAGGACCATTGCTGAGCCAAGATGATGATATTTTAGTTTTTCATTCAAACCTATTTTGACCATGATATGTTCTCTCAGGTTACATAAACAGCAGCCAGCTTCCTCTAGAGAAAGCTGGACTGTATTTCTTGACACCTAACCTGCAGCACCCCATTTTCTTGCACTTCTTGCACTAAGTCTTGTACTTCAAGACTTAGTCTTGAAGGAAACCAAGCAACATTCATCACTGAAATGTGTTACAGGTGTGGAAGAGAGGGAGGAAAACTGCCAAGTTGTCTCTGAGAAACTGCTCTTTTGGTTGAGAACATCCTTCACATGTGTTTTCAGCTGCTTACAGCCTGTAGTCAGAGAAGAAATCTAAGGCTTTTTTCTTATTGTGAGACACACACAAAAAGTTTTGAAGCCCATTTTGCTGCTCCTTGTTAAACCTCTGCCAGCTCCCATGAACAAGGGAGAGAGTCCTCTGTGTCTGCCCTGTAAGGAGTGAAGTCACTGTTCTGCAGCAAGCTGAGGTATCTCCAAGTATAGGACTCATTTATGGTAGAAGAGACTTTTCCTGTTCTTGGGAGGAAGAGGCCAAGAAGTGGTAGAGGCAGGTCTGAGTGGGGAGGAAGAGGCCAAGAAGTTATAGAGGCAGGTCTGAGGAACTTCCCCCTGTGGGAGCAGACCAGAATTTGAAGGAGATGCTCTTTACTCACAGTTAAGTGGCTGAAGTGTGAGCAAGGGACACAAGTATTGTAGTTGTAACTTAGGACCAAGAGCTGCATGGGTGTGGGCCCATGTGAAAAGCCATGGGAAGCTAAATTTAGAAGCTCCTGATATAGGATGGCAGAATTTTGCCTGTTTTCTGTCTTTTACTCTCCTCAGGGCTCCAGGTTTTAGAGGAAGTGCAGACAGCTGCTGGGCACTTTGGGGGAAGGATGGTAGGTCTGTTTCCTGCCACATGCTACCCTGGGTGTAGCTGGAATGCAGACTGATGGCATGACTCAAGTTAGAGGAGAGGTCAGATTATTTTCCTTAGGACAATGTGTTGTGCACGCTCTCTGTGTCCCCCAGTCACTGGCTTGATTTATCTTCCTGATGAGCACAGGGAACACCCCAGAAGTCTTTTTACCTTCACCAAGATTATATAAGCACCTTTATACTTGTGATCCCAAAAGGTATTTCACCCTCAGGGTTTTGAAAAAAATCAAAAGCTTTTGCATGTGGGAGCTCAGTGGGGAGGGTTCCTTTTGCTTCCTGGACATGTGGCAATAAATACTGGTGGCTTTTCATGCCAGGCTATGCTACACTACCCAGCAGGCAGTGGGAGATTAATGCCTTTTTGCCTGGATAGCTGGTTGGGTTAATGGCCCTCCTTGAGGTCTAAAATACACATGAGACGGTTTTGCTAAACATGAGGCACTGTCTTCAGGTGTGTGCAGTGGTGAGACTGCTCCAGGTGTTTAAGGAAGCCACAGAAACTCCATAGAGAGGTGTTGTCTTCTGACCAGCTTTGAGCAAGTACTGGATCCTCTCAGCAGCAGCATAATTTGATGATCTGGATGTCTCATTAAACTGCTTAAATTGCAGTCTTCACTCCACTCGACCTATGACTGGATGTGGGGTCAGCACATTGAGCTTTCTGTCTGTTCTAAACTCATGGACTCACTTACTTGGATTCGCAGAAGTGGTGCCAAATGCTATCAAGTCTGATATGTTTTGTTGTTGTGTGATCGTGCTGGTTTGAAAGTAAACTGGTGTGAGAAATGAACTTCACTCAAAAACCTTAAGAGAGATTATAGGTCAGAGATACAATTTATTAAAGAGATTATGATAAATAAAATAATACAGAGAAAACTGGTTTTAACCCACTGTGACTGAATACAACCTGGCACCCTGTTGGTCAGGGTGATGGTACCAGTCCTGTCAAAGTTCTGGTCCTTCTCCAGATCTATCAAGCTGTGAAAAATGCATATTATATGAGTGGCTTTTCACAAATATTAAAAGGAATACTATATGTGTTATGTTGGAAAGTTATATTATATTAATTTCTTTGTAGTACTGTATTAATTCTTTTAAAGTACTGTGGTAAATATAGTTTTTAGGCTATAGCATAATATTAAAATATAAACTATGTGATGTAAGATGCTTTTTATAACTAGCTCAAGGAATGGATAAGACAACCAAGAAATTCTTTGCATACAGATAACAGCAACAAGACACCAAAATTCCAAGAGAAGAATTATTGCCTCCTTATCAGGACTGTTCAGACTTCTTCCAGACTTCTAGGAGCCAAGAAATTGATTTACAAGATGAAGGGGGCGGCAGAAATTAAGCAGAGGACATCCTTTGTTTGAAAAGAATGTTTACATCATATATGAGATATATGAATATATATGAATATGCATCAGGCTATTGCTTTTAAGGGTTAATCCTTTGTTAGCGAGGTGTGTTTCTGTGGCAGAGTGCCAGACACCCAGACATCTATAATTCTTTGCTTTTTATTGTCCTTTGTTTTCCTAACTCTTATTGTCCAAATTCTTATTGTTCTAATTTTTATTACTATTTTATAACTATTTTATTACTATTAAACTTTTAACATTTTAAAACAAGTGATTGGTGTTTTTCACAAAGTGGTGGTGCCAGAAGTCGTCAGGCCCAAAGATTTTATATATTTGTTTGTTTATATATATGTTTGTTAGGAAAATTAATCCACAATGCCAGAGGTTTGTGTCTGAAAAGGAAACAGAGGAGTCCTGTATGCAGGGAGAGATCATGGGGCATTTTCCAGAGGGTCTCTCAAAATTATGGAGGATGCAGCCTCCTTTTTATTCTGATTTCCCAGCCAAATTTCCCTCTTTCCCCATTGGCTGAAGTACTTGAGAAGTACAGACTTCCCTAATCGCCTAACACAGACTGCCTTCCAATGTGCACACCACACAACCCCAAGCCCCCACCCCTCTTTTCTTTATATCTCTGTTCTGTTTCTCTAAGTCCAAGAATTTAGCACAGCCTTGGGTGAACACCAGTGTCAGCTGGTGGAATTCTTCTGGAATTTATGTTTTGTGCTGGGTGCTGAGAGGGAGAACCAGAGCCCCAAGAGAAAGAAATACTCTCTGTTATGTGTAGTAGATATAATTCGCGCCATTTCTAGTATGATATACGTGATACTGAATATTTGTTGGGGTATACATGTTTGTATTAGGAGTCCCCCCACCCTCGCAGGAGAAACCTGGTGTGTGTTGAAACCCGATTTACAAGTAAAAGGATGTGGCTCGGCCAGGAGATGGGCCATGTCTGGAGAGATACGGGGACCCCAGGCGCTGATCACTGCGTGAAGGACCCAAGATGGATATACTGGAAATCCTCGGACAGATACATGTGAATGCAGCGGTCCCATAAATTTCATCAAGGGATTCAACAACTCTGGACACTGAATTGTTCTTCCTCCTCACCAAAAAAGAAAATCTTATTAACCTATGGACTCTGAATGGAAGAAAAGACTGACTGCCGAAATCTTGGCCTCAGGTGGAATTTTCCCTATAAAACCCGCTTGTGTCAGGATGGAGGTGTGTGGGCATAGAGGAAAACCTCTGCTGAGGCTGACCTCGTTGTTGCATACCCAGGGCCAACCCCAGGCTCGGCTCTGTTCTTTCCTTGTGGCTGGCTAGATAGAATTTGATCTCAAAATAAATATTTTATATTTTTAATTTTTAATTTGGCTGGACAAATTTTCATTTATAACACTCTCCAAAATCTGTTCAGCTCATGATTGTTCAATTGCTTTAATCTGGTCTGAATTTGTGCTTTGGAAGAGCTCTGGCATCTCAATCAGCTCTCGAGCAGATAGGATGAGCTGGATTAGGCCTGGGGGGCGTGCAGCAGGGAGCACAGCCAGCTTCTGGCACTATGTGCCCCAGGTCTCCCTTCTCCCTTTCCTTGTGAGGTTGCCAGCACCCTGCAGAGCAGCTGAAGCTCCTGTCCCACTGCCTGTGGATTTTGATGCTTGTCTCTGCCCTGCAGAGATCTGGCAGCTGGGGTGCAGCCGCTGTCCCAAAGTACTCTGGCATCCTACCTCCACTGAGTAGCACCTCAGGCCCCTGCTCAGGAGGCTGCTGAGCATGTGCTGTTCCCTCTTGTCAGAGGATCCCAAGCCTCACAATCTGAGCTGCCCTTTCCCACCCTCCCTCTGTTTGTTTTGGAGGGTTTTAGCCACAGAACCTGTGATTTTGTGCTGGGGAAGGTGCAGAGCTGGGGCTGAAAGCAGAGTCGGGCTCTGTATTCACAGCTGGTATCTCTCAGTTCAGAATTCAGCAGCCCATGTCCTTTCCAAGCACCAGCTGAGCCGTGGCCATGTGATGGGTTTGCTTCTTGGGCCGTTTCCTGCAGTGCTCCCCTGGTGTGTCTCAGCCGGTGGAGGTGCATTTTGGGGGACGCAGCCCAGTGCCGTGAGTTGAGGGACGGAGGTGGTTCAGCCAGGGCTTTCCCCTCCTCCCTGTGTCCCTCAGCAGGGGCTGCCCTGCCCATGGGCTATTGGCATGTGGAGAGTCTGGCTGGACCGGCTGGATGAGTTGGGGTTGAGTCACTCTGGGCGGTGCACGGCTGAGCGAGGGGCAGCAGGGCCTGCCACGAGCTCCATGGCGCTCAGCGTTGGTGTCCGGCGGCTCTCCCAGCTGCCAGGCCATGGCGAGAGGCAGGTCCATCTCAGCTTTCGAGGTGGGATCCAGGTGGCCAGGAGGGTGGGTGTTTGGGGATTTAGGGCTGGGGCTGCCTTCCCCTGCCAGCACCTTACGCCTCCTCTCTTATTCTCAAGGCTTCACCCAGAAGACAAGAAAGGTCTGCTGTGGCCCAGAGGCCATATTCAAGGAGGTGAGGAAATTGGGATCATGTGGAACATATGGGACTGGGATGGGACAGATCAGTGTCTCGGTCATAAAATCATAGATTGGTTTGTGTTGGAAGGGACCTTGAAGATCATCTCATTCCAACCCCTGCACCATGGGCAGGGACACCTTCCACTAGACTGTTTTCTGGGAATTTCTCTGCTGTCTCCTTCTTCCACTCTACTCAGAGGGGCAAATGGATCCCTCACATTTTGTATGTGACCTACTCGTACAAGCTCCAGGAACTGAAATTCAACTAAGTGACACTGCATGGAAGCCTGGGCATATCAAAGCTGAATGCAAAGCACCCCCTGCCCTCAGAAAGCCAGATTGTCACTGCAGTCGATGCCTTGTGGGGCAGGAGTGGGACTTGTGTGTTTGAGTGCATATATGTGTGCATATGTGTGTGTGCAGGGGCAAGGACGGGGGTGGCCTGGGAAGCATATCCATTTCTGCAGTGCCATCCCCACTGAAACCTGTGAAAGCCCACCTGTGCTGTGCCACTGGGTGGTTCCCACGTCCCTTGCTCAGGTCCCAGTGCCAATGTGCTGCCTGTGGAAAGGCAGTGGAAGTGGTGGGGAGCAGAAGGCACAGCCACTGTTTTGGATGTGTGGTAAGTTGAAGCCTCAGAGTTCAGCTTTTCTCTAAGCCAGATGACTCCCTGCCTGGGTGATCACTTCTCCACAAGCACCTCTGTACATTCCCACGTTATGTCTCACTCCACAACCTGCCAGCTCAGGGACCCAGCAGGCACAAGCATCCTTTTCCAGAGTGGTGCTGCTCTGACTTCTGTAGCAGCTGACCTGTGGCTCTGTATTGCTGTAGGGGCTCTATGCCCGGCCAGGAGGAAAGGAACTTCCCATCACAGCTGCTTTTCATCACGTCCATGGACTTGGTCACCTCACAGGGGAGCCAACCATGAGACATGGGAAAGTGTGTCTGAGAATGAGTTGTCATCCCTTCCTGCTCCATTTGTTTGCAGCTTTTTCGTTGGCCTCACTATGGGAAGCTTGTCATGGGCGAAACGCTGTCCATTAAGGTTTACAACTGCAGCAAGGTTTTCAGTAACAGGTAGGTCCTTTGATTGTTGGGGTGACCAGTAGAGGTGGGGGAGAAGACATACTGGTCTTTACATTATCTACTGGCAGTAGAAAATATTTATTGAAAATTTGATGGAAGGAAGATGAGCAGAATGCCACTTATAGAGGAAGAATGGAGCTGGTTGTTCTGGTGGGGCATCAATGCTTTATATATTAAGTTAAATAGGGGGAATGATTTAGTTGTGCCAGCAGTAAGAGGGACTATAAAGGATCCAGATCAGACCCTCAGCTGGGACAAAGGTTAAACGAGGCCCTAAAAAACAACTACAAAGCCAGGTCTTGCTGCAGACTTAGGATCTGCTGCCATCCTGAACATCCTTGTGGTGACTGCGACCATGCTGCACCCAAATTCAACATATCTGTTAGCGTAGAAAAGCCCTGAATGCATTGTGTTATGGATTAACCTTTAATAAGATAGCAATTTTAATTTAAAAGATCAGTCAGAATTTAAAATGCTTCTAGGTGGCACAGGCACAACATTGTGAACTCAGTGGCTATCCAACAGTTGTAAAACACTGCAGGGAAACCCAGGAATATAAGTGACAAACTGAGTAGTGGAGCAAGAAAGGCAGCAGAGGCATGTCCTTCAGGACATGTGAAACATGGAAGATGCAGGGAAATGTGCCAGCTCTGATAAGCAAATTTTAAGAACTGAAGGAAAATGCACCAGCTAATAAAGCAAACCTAATAAGTTTGCATACACCTAATAATGCAAATATTTTCAAAGATGCCAGAGAGGGCATGGAGAAAACAGATGAGCACAACACATGTGAGACACCGATGACGACAGAGCAGAAAGTGTGGCAGAATGTTGTGTCACTGTTTCCTGGATGCTTTTCTTATGGGAGCTGGATCAGAGGAATTGTCTCTGACTGAAATGTCAATAGAAACTTCTGCAGGACAAAGAGATACCACAAATAGTAACAAAACAGTAGGATCTGACAGCCTGAAGCAAAGGAATCTAGTGGGAAATGAGTGGATTGACACTAATCCACATACCTCCACTGCTGGGGAGCAGCATAATAGCAGGTGAGAGACAATACAGTTCAAAAGCAGTTGGTCTGTGCACTAGAATGGTCAAAATTAAATAGAAAGAGAGTGTGGAAAGGCAGAAGGGAAAGACTTGTTACATTGCTGTATCTGTTTGTGGTCTCTGAACTTCTGTGTGTGCATCCTTTCTGTCGCAGCAGCATCAAGCTGGCAAAGCTGGAAAGGAGGAGTATGAGCAGACAGACTCCTTCCTTGGGGGTAGGAAGTTGGACAGGCTCTGTGTCTCAGAGAAAAGGGAGGTGAGAAGGAATACAAGAGATCAACAGCTCACAGGTGAAATTAAGATGTGTGGGGAGCAGTTCCTCTTGTCTGAGTCCTGGGTAGGCTCTTCCAGTGGTGGTTCCCAGCTGGCATTGGGAAGTTCTGCTTCATGCAGGGCTTAGCTTGGCTGCCAGCAGAGATGCCATGAGGAGATGGAGGTCCACGTACACATGGGTGCAGACAGTGACACACAATCCAGGGTTAGGACTGCAAATGCCACCCTGCATGCCTTACTGCGACTGCAGGGAGCCAGATGACCCTTCTCCAGGGAGAAGCTACTTTGGAGTAGGTAAATTTTGGCCTGACTTGCTGCAGACATTCTTGTGGTCATAGCTCGATGTCCTATTTCTGTATTTTCTTGTGTAAAGCCTCTGTTTCCCAGTTTTTTCTGAGAAGAGTCCACCCAGCTCTGCTGGGTGCTGAGACACAGACTGGCTCCTATGAAGCCCAACTCTGCTGAAGGGGAGATCTCCTTTTCTCTCCATAAGTCTGAATCTGCACAAGCCTTTAATCATCAGTGGCAGCTCAGTTGCAAGTAGCTGCCTGGGCATGTCTGGGAAAAGGCAGGACCTGCTGCACGGTCAGTCTCAGGTATTCAGCTGCCAGACTCCCTGTGGAAAGCACTTCAGGGCAGCTCAGAGGGGCTGTGAGCGGGAGAGTGGAGGTCCCAGTACTCCCCAGGATGCTATGTACAGTGTTGTTGCAGTCTCCCTTTTTATTCCAGTGTTAGGAAAATTAATCCACAAACACCAGAGGTTTATGTCCAAAAAGGACATAAATAAAGGGAGAGGTCATGGGCATTTTCCATGGGGTCTCTCAAATTGTTAGAGGGCACAGCCTCCTTTTTATCCGGATTTCCCGGCCACATTGCCCTCTCTCTTTCCCCATTGGCTGACGTACTTGAGAGGTACAGACTTCCTGAAATGTCTAATACCTAAGACTCCCTTGTAATTTATATACCTCCCTTTTTTTTCCCTTGTGTCAATCAATGGCATTTCTGTGGAATATATGGTTCTTCTTTCATATCTCTGTATCTAACTTTATTTATCAGCAGACTTACAGTTTGTTTGTAAAGACAAATTTCTCATTCCATCAGTGGAATCCTTCCCATTGTTTCTTTTATCTCTTAGGACTAGTTTTATCTACCAGCAAATGCACAGTTTGTTTGTAAAGACAAATCCCTCATTCCTTTCACCAGGCTGCTCGGTACCCTTGTCCTCAGCCTTCAGCACCTGATGACATCTGGAAGGCTAATCCTGCGTGAGGCCCTTGTGGACATGAGCAACAGAGTCACTGGTGTAAGTCTTCTGTGGACAGCCTGGCTATCAGCAGTCAGTAAGGCTTTTTGGGAAACTTCATGTAGTATGCCCCAGGTGGATTGGGGACTGAGGGGAAATCCAACGTGCTGTTTGAGCTGGAAGCACTGTGGCATTTTTGCCATTTCTGCACAGGGACACAGACACTTCACATCCACCAAGAGGTTTCTAGGAGCATCTACAAATACATGGGTTGGGCTGGGGCTCCTGGAGAACTGCCAAGGGCCTGAATGAGCTGAGGGAGGCTTCATAAAACCTCAAGTCTGGGCAATGGATGTAGGAAGTGGAATCAACTCTGCTTCACGCACCATGAAGTGCATGTGTAGGAGCTGCTGTAGTGATGGAGTGAGGTGGAAGGTGGTAGGGTGCCTTGGAACCCCCAGCAAGCTTTTGGGTTAAACTCTAGCACTAACTGGATGGTTTAATGAGTGTCTGGGACAGCATGAGTGTTGCTGACACCTGACTACCCCTCTGCTCTGCGGGTCCTGCTCTCCCCCAGCCCTGGCACTGAGGCTCAGTTGGTCCTTTGCACTTGTAGAAGATGAACACCACCCTAAAATGAACTGTTTCCTGCCAGCTGGGTATGCAAGCACACCTCAGTGGGTTCCAGACTGCCAGACCTGTGCCAGGGCAGCTGGTAGGCAGGAAGAGCAGAGGCAGAGGCAGCAGTCCTGCAAGGTGCTTGCTCTTCACACAGACAGTGTGACTAAACCACATGGTGGCATATGATATGCAAGGTCTGTGGCCACCAGACCACCAGCCTCAGTGTCACAGGCACAGGTTGCTGGTGTTACTGGACTCCTGGATCATGGAGCAGGTCCAGGTAGAAATTGACCATTTCCAGGATGATTTTTAGCCCATGCAGCTCACTGGATAAACGTTCATGCCAGCAAAGAGACAGGGATGAGACTCACCTTATGATGCTGGTGATGGTTTGAAGGAACTCCATTGTGTATGGTCAGAGCTACACTGTGGCCCAGCCCTTTGCCCCAGGTGTCTCTTCCCTTGTGCTAACAGCAACACGTGCTGATGAGCTGCTCCAACCAAAACCCAACCACATTCAGTTTTGCTGGGTTACTTTTGGATTGTGCAACCCTGGCTGTACAACAGCTGCAGGGGATAGAAACAGGGCAGGCAAGACTGCTCATCCAAGAGCAGCCTGGGACCCCCTCAGCTCAGCTTGGAAGAGACATGACGCCAAGAGAGAGGCTGCTCCTTTAGCAAAGTGGGAATAAAGCTATTAGACTTCCTGCTAGTCTAAATCCTGTTCTCCTCTGGGACTAGAGTTACTTGCACCCCTTTTTTTGAAGGAGTGTTTTTAGGGATTTAGCTTTTCATCCACCTTTGTCTCAGGCTTTTTCACCCTCTAGCCTTTGCTGCTGCCTTTCCTGATCACCATACTGATTTCTTGGGCTGCATTTCTTTTCCCAGGGATTGAGCTCTGAACCCAGAGCCTACAACCTACTAACCATCCCCTTCAGCCTACTAAGGCGTGATCTCCTCCATGCTAGTGTTTTTGGCCTCTGCTGGGAAATCATCTGTGTTTATGTTGGTTTGAGATCAGGCTGGCTACCTGCAGACCAAGGCTGTTCAGACCTATGTTGGCTGTGCCAATACCCAGTGTGCTCTGTACTTCTCTGGCTGTCCTTCCTTGTATCTTGTGATGCAGCCGTTCAATGTGCTAGTGGCTTCTCCAGCATTTTAATCCAAGCTGTCATTCTTAGGGATGCTCTGCTAGCTGTCTTGTGCCTCCTCCAGAGAGACTGCTCCAAATCCTGCATGTTATTGTGCAGGGCTCTCCCCAGTTCCCTTGTCAAAAATGCCTCGAGGTGATTCTCTGGGCCTCTTTATGGTAGGTTTGTAACCTTGAGCCAGCTTTTATTCAATGAAACATGGAGATTGAGAAGCTCTGGAGGAGAGAGTTTTGTTATGTCTAGCTTGTTGATGGAGGCAGACAATGGGAGTCTGGTACAAATATGCTTCTTGTGTGGATGTGACCACCTTTCTTCTGCATCCTTCCACCAGCTTATCACTTCTTTTTTCCTTCCATGCCACCCTTTCTCTTTTTTTGTGACATTTTTGCCATTGTTTCATGGCTACCAAGCTCTCAGGCTGTTTCACTTTCTGCTTTCTAGATCTACATTGAGTTGGATTTACGCTATCAGCCTCCAAATAGCTCATCGGGGACGTGGGTTGAAGAGGATTTTGTCGATCTTACGAAAGACAGGTATGGAAATCCTAGGAAGAGCAAATTTCCAGGCAGTTTGTACAGCTGCCTTTGTCAGTGGCAGCCTTTGGGATGCAATCCAGCCTCATTTACTCTGCACTTCTGAACAGGCTGATGCGTCTCAACTCTACAGCAGCAATAAGGGAGCAGGGCTCTTGGATAAACAGATACCTTGTTATCACAATGAGCCTTTGACTGCAAAGATCCACTGTAGCTGGTGGGAGTCCTGGGACTCCCTAGGAGAGCCTTGAGAACATTTCTGCAGCCTTCCTGGCTTGTGGTTGCAAAGCTGCAGAGAGCATGGTTTTGGCCTCCACCAAGTCCATGCACCCTGCATGCTGGTAGTGCCCCAAAGCCAGGGGAGTTGTAGGTTTCTGGGCAGACAGGATGACAGGCAGCATTAAGGCCCACAAAATGTCACTTGTGGAACTAGAGGGAAAAGAGCAGACACATGGAGTGGACAGTGGATAAGCTTAGGAAAAAATTGCTGATGTCCCTGCTGAAACATGGATGAAAAAATCAAACCCCACAATTCCAATAAAGATTTCCAGGGAATGGGTATGTTTATTCACAGCGCTGTGGATGCATGTCAGGACTCATTGCCCTTTAATGGACATGCATACCTCTGAGAACTCCTGATCCTTTTTTATTACCTTTTCTAATTTCTATAGGCATAGAATTTCACAATAGATTAATGCATATTCATTTTGCTGATTGCACATTACGCTTACAGCTAGTTACACTTGTACTTAGTTTTTGTCAGAAAGTACAGAAAGAACTCCTGGGTCACTCTGCCCTGTCTGTTTCAAGGTCTGAGGAGTTTTTCTTATCTCTTTAGTGTGGAAATTTGCATTTTTTTTCCTTAGCTGGGGTAGTTTTGCTAGTGCTGCAGTTACCAGACTAAACAACATATTTAGCAAGCTCAAAGTGGCACATTTCACTACAAATGGATTTCTACCCTGTTAAATTTTCACTCTGTCTCACTGCCAAGAAATAAGCAGGAAAGAGGCTGAGGAACTGTTACTTAAATGAATCAGGGAACAGCTGTGGCACACTGGTCTTTAGAGAAAAACATCTTTTGTTTTTTACAGTTTGGAGTTAATCATCCACAATCCTGGATTTGAGCAGCAGGAGTAAGTAGCCCTTAAATGTCTTGGCTCACCCTCCTGGGTGGAGGGCAGTGCACAGCCCAATTGTCAGGCTCATGGCATGGGGCGGGGCTTGCAGGACTACGGAGGGGCTGAGAGTGAAGGAACTGGACAAGAAGGCTGCTGCACTAGGCAGGAAGCTGGCAAAAGGTCTGGAGACTGATGAAGAACAGGAAGAGGAGGAAGATTTCTATGATACATCTGAGACTGGGGCCTCGGGCACTATCTTCAGCACTGTGAAGAGGTATTCATGGCATGCTCTTCTTTATTGCCCTTGCTTGGATCCTGGTGTAGAAAGTGCCATATCCTGAGGAATTCCTGCAGCTCATGACAGTCTGCTTTGGCCCAATGTCAGAAAACTTCCATCTCTAAAGGCTCTAGACAGGTTGTGGTGGGGATTTGCTCATTCCCAAGGCAATGGGCCATTATTTGTGAGGTTTTCTGTTGCTTCCCTTGGTGGGGACTAACTCAGGTCCATCTTGACAAGCTGCTCACCTGCACTTTTTTTTCTGTGCAGCCGCTCCAGACTCTGCTCTGCACGAGACCTCTTTGCCGTCCCAATGCCACAGAGTTTCCAGGTACTGCAGCACTGGGTGCATGTCCCCTTAGCTGCCTCTGGCCCTGTAGCCAGTCCCTTACTGCCTTGCTGAAGGCCTGAGCTTCTCCAATTGCCACATACTCTGTCAAGGCCTCTAACATGAAGACCATCATGCTTTGTGTGACTTCTCTGGGCAAGATGTCAGATTCCCTGAATGGACTGTGTCCATGAGTGGCTGGCCACAGTATCAGTAAGCCCATGCAGTTAGCTATGGATAAACAGAAGAAGGGAAACAGTACATGTGCCATTGCAAAACATTGCCTGTGCAGAGCTTCAGAGAGTACCCAGGCAAGGCTGGTGCCTGCCAGCTTTCCCAGGGCCCTGTCTGTCTTCCTTAGGAACAGCTGTGGGATATGACTAGGGCCAGAGGGCTATGTAGGGGCTTGCTTGGACATGCCAGGAGGCTGTTAGGAAGCTGTGGTTGTGGCTGATTATCTCACATCCGGCTAAATTGATTTAGGGCAAGTCTCCAAGCATGGCTATGGTTTTAAATCCTCTTCTGGTTCTAAGTAAACATAGGCTCACATTTAGTCCTATCAACCAAGCAGGGAGTTTTTGTGAGGGTTGAATTTCCTACCATCGTTGAATTTCCTACCATCGTTGAATTTCCTACCATCGTTCTCTTGAAGCAATAATTCTGTACCTTAACCGTGACCTAATTGCTTGTACTGAGAGCAAATGTGAGAACATTTCTTGCATATCTTAGACTCATAAGCAATTACAGTAAATGTAAGTAATTTGTAGGCAGCCACATTCCTGTCTTTCCAATGGTGTCCATCTCAGTAGGATTCAACGGGGAGTATTAACAGAAGATATAAAAAACATCTTTTCCAAAATGCTCTATGGACCCTGCCATGTGGGAGCAGTGGGTTTTCAACCCCTTGGGATCAGAAACTGAGGGTAACAGTGCAGCTGAGAAGGTCTGCTCTTGTCAAAAGTACTGGGGCTCTTACACTTTATTTCCTTGCTTGTCTGAAAGAAACAAGTATCTCAAATACTACTTTGGTCTGTCCTGGGTGTAGCAGATTTCAGCAGCCATGCTTTTGCCTGCCCTAGGCGTTCAGGTCTGCATTGAGACTGCCCTGTACATGTGTATTCTGGTATTGTTGAAAATATCTCAGGATGGAGGTGTTAACAAGGATAGTGCTGATTCAAACAAGGAGAGTGGTGGTTTTCTCCCATGTTTTCTCAGGTTGGGATTAATGTAATTGAAGCACAGAAGTTGGTGGGGGTGAACATCAACCCCTTTGTTGTAGTCAAGGTGGGAGAGGAAAAGAGGCACACAGCAACGCAGAAGTCAACAAACTGCCCCTTCTACAATGAAGTATGTGACATGGACAGAGGCTGTATCCTTGCACCACCAGTGTCCCAAATGCCTGGGACCATCCTTGCAAGTGATGCCTGGAAGCCTGGGGCTCAGCTGTCTTGCTTTTCTCTTCCAGTATTTTTTGTTTGACTTCCATGAGCCAAGGGACATCTTATTTCACAGACTCATAGAGATCTCGGTATGTATGTCTTCCTCTTCATCTTTCACTGGTTAGTGGTACAGCCTGATGCTTCTGTGTGTAGACACTGTGTGCAATGGGCAAAGCAAGGGTACCAATACCACTGAGGTGTTCCAGATGTTATCACCTACCCACAGAGAGCCACAGGGTCTTCCTGTGGCTGCACTGGGGCAGAAACCTAGCCCTGCTCTGAGCCAGTGCTGGGCAGTGTTGCCTTCCCACCTCCTTCAGATAAGGGCTTTTCTTCACCATGTGACTGCAATGGGGCCTCTGGGGAACTTTCTTGCCTTTTGCCTTGTTGCCTGCTGTTTTTTCAGCAATTCCCCACTGCCCCTTACCCTGGAGTCTCACCCTGCAGGTCCTGAAGGTGAGTGACTGATGTGAGGGGAGCTCAGAAATTATTTGTGCTGTAGAAAAGCCCAGGCAGGAAGAGAGGTTGAAAATCCTTTGGCCCAAAGCACAAAGACTTCCCCATACACAGGGATGTTCTAAAGATAGCTAAATCCACCCAGCACATCCTTTGCCAAGTGGTCTCCAGCACTTTCCTCTGTGAACAGCTGCATGTCTCTTCTGCTGGTGAGAGTTCAGCAAGAACTGAGCAAGACTTGAGTTTTAGGAGAGACACAAACCTGGTGGGGTCATAGCTCTGCCCTAACCCAGCAGGATATGGACACAAGGACTTCCTGTGGGAAAACAGATCTGTCCCATCTCCATTGTTGGGGTGTGGCTTTCCTGGGACTGCAGAAGCTGAATTGGTTACACATGACTGTCTTGGTCTAGGTTTGACTGAGGGCTATAGGCTGGTGGGCTTTGTGGGAGTGGTTGGATAGGAATGGGTTAGTCCTAAGGTAAACACCGATGTCAGTCTGCATGAGGAGCTTGCAACCACTGCCTCAGCTGTGCTTTGGAACACCTCTTGGCAGCCCTGTGTTCCTTGGAGATATCTGGATGTGTTACCTGGCTGCCAACACCTCATGGTGCTCAAGGGGGACTTGTGCTGTCTGCAGGTTTTTCACTCAAAGAAGATACCATTTATGGAAACTTGCATAGGAACGTTCAAAATGGATGTTGAGACAGTGTACAGCCAGCCAGGTATGAGAACTGCCTGTGTGCCTGACCCTGGCTCTGTCTGAAACTGGTGTTTCCTTCATGCTCTGATGGGTCTGGTCAGGACCCTGGCTTTAAAGCACTTAGTTTGTGTGAAGAGCTTCCTTCTCCACCCAGTTGTCTGAAAGCAGGTGACACCTCCTGCACCTTCAGAGGCAGGGTCAGAGCCAGGGCACTCTGTGCAGATGGAGTTGGATGTGAAATGGTAACTTGGCTGCTCCCTAGGCGACTCCACATCTTCCCTCTCAGACCACAGGTTTTTCCAGAAGTGGGCAGTTATCAGTGACCCCATGGACACCCAGGCAGGTGTGAAAGGCTTTGTGAAGTGCAACATCTCTGTCTCTGCACGCGGGGATATTGTGAGCTTCCTTCCCACCTATTCCAGGAACCAGGATGAGGACATCGAAAGGTAGGTGCAGTGGGATCTTGCATGGCTCTGGGGAACACAGCCATGTCTCTCATCACACTACCTTTTTTGCCCCATTTTCCCCTCTTCTGATGGGCAAAGACACAGTGAAAAAGACCTGTGGAGAAGCAGGATCCAATCTTCTGCCAGACAGTGAATTTCCCATCATTGTGTTCTGTGGACTCCAGGCAGAACATGAATTTGTCTTTCAGGAATCTGCTGCTGCCTAAGAGATTCCCTGCAGAGAGACCCTGGGCCAGGATCTGCATCAAACTGTATCGTGCTGAGGGTCTGCCCAGCATGAGAGCAGGCATCATGGGTGGTATCTCCAAGATCATAGGGGAGAGAAAAGTCTTTATTGACCCATATGTGCAGGTCTCATTCTGTGGTCAGCAGGTGAGTCTGAAGGGAAGCTGTGTTGGGACAGTCTGATTCTCCCTTGACTGTGTGGCAGCATGTGTTGGGTTCATGGTGCCAGAAGCCTCCATAGGGCACAGCAATCCCACTGAAAATAGGCTAGGAGAGCCCAGGTGTTTCTGTCTTTAAGCAGTGGTCTGAGCGGTGTGGCCATGGTTGTGCAATGTCTGAATGAGAAGGCTGTTCTCTGCTTTTTTCTCTACAGAGGGCTGCTCATAGGACAGCCCCAGCCCCGGGCACAGCTGCTGGCTGAGTTACTGGCTTTGCAGATAGAGATTCATATCCTTAAATATAGAGATAAATCCTGGAGCAGAAGTCCTTTTCCTGTGTCAAGCTGGCCTCAGCCTGAGACCCTTGAGAAATTTACTGAGATAATGACCCAGTTTTTGCACACAAGGCCAGGTTTTCTGATCCCGTAATATCCATTAATATGAGAATCAATCCCTGATTGGCAGTCTTGTGTGCCTGGAGTGCTCCAGGCAACCCTTAGATACCTATGAATCTGCTGCTTGTTTGCATTCCCTTGATTGTGTAGGTCATGCCAGGGCCTTGGGACAGACCCCCATTAATGAAACAGAGAGGAATTGCAGGAACGGGGATAGGAGCAGGGACACTGCCACCCCCAGAGCCTGCCTGGCACTGTCTGCAGGTGGTACAAGCATGCATGCCATTCTGAGACAAGCTCTGAGACATCCCTTTCTCTGGGCAGCAGTTGGGACTGTGTGACTTTCACACCTTCTCCTTCCCAGGGGGAAACATCAGTGGAGACCAACACTACTGAGCCTGAGTGGAACGAGCAGATCAGTTTTGTTGAGATGTTCCCTCCACTGTCCAGGAAGATAAAAGTCCAGGTGCTGGATGATGCCAGTGTCAGAGATGTGGCCATTGCTACACACTACATTGACCTGCAGGAGATCTCAGACCCTGACAGGAATGGTGAGGCTTGGCATGGCTGCCTTGGGGCAGGATGTCTTGGGCAACCCTGTGCCATGCACTTTCTGCTTGGCATGCTGGTCTCCTGGGGGTGGGAGCAGGAGTGGCTGAAGCATGCTGACATTCTGGTGTCCTGGGCAGTCCTTTTTGGGGAAGTCTCTTTGCAGTAGCACCCTGGAGCATAATGAAACCCTGTCCCTGTCTCTGCAGGCTTTAACCCCACATTTGGCCCAGCCTGGGTGAACCTGTATGGCTCCCCCAAGAACTCAGCTCTGCGGGATGTCCACAAAGACCTCAATGAAGGCATGGGTGAGGGCATCTTCTACCGTGGGCGCATCCTTATGGCCATCACAGTGGAAATCTTCAGCAGCCCCAGTGCAGCAGAGAGGAAGCTTGGGTACAGGATGAGAGATACCCTGAGAAAAATGAAGCTGAAGAAGAAAAGTAAAAAATACAAGGAGAAAACTAAAGAACTGAGCCAGCTGCAGGGAGAGGGGGAGGCTGGGAGCTCTCAGGAGGCCAAGCAGCCCAGGGAGGTCACTGTGGAAGTGGAAGAGCTTCATCCACTCCCTGAGGTGAGTTCTCCTGTGCTGATATGGCTAATCCATGCCAATCTTTGGCATGCACAGCTGTGAAGGGAAAGAGGCACGGCGGGAGGCAGCTGTGTTGATGCAATAGCCATCCCTTAAGCCTACAATCTGCTCAGTGGCTTCACACAAGCATCAACCAATCCATGGCTCTGCACCAACATCTCGGGATTTTCAAGAAATCTTATCTTGCTTCTGGCAGCCCAGTGTGATCTCAGCAGCATCCTGCTGAGGTCCTGTGAAAGGCTGGCAGACATCAGTTATGCCCTGGTGCTCAGGCGGTGCTTTGGCACATGAGGCTCTCAGGGTGATTTCTGTCTTCTTGCTCAGAACGTGTTGGGGAGAAAGGATGAATTCCTTCTCTTTGCTGCCTTCTTTGAAGCCACTATGATGGATTCCTCTCTCAGCTCGAAACCTGTCAGCTTTGAAGTCTCTATAGGTGGGTATTCCCCAGGGCCCCATATCCAGAAACCATGGGAACAGTGTTAATCTCTCCCTGACAGCGAAGTCAGTTCTTCATACTGCCCTGTCAAGTCAGCTCGGAAACTTGGGAAAGATGAGGAATGAGTCCAGGGAGTGTGCACAGTGCTTTGCTAAAATCCTGAATCTCTTCTATGGGATTGGAGATTTGCACCATTTGTGCAAATTACCTGTTTTGGGGAAATTTAGGAAAACTCTTCTGTTTTGGGAAAATTTGGGGAAAGTAGGGGTACAAAGAAATAGAAGGATTTGGTAGCGAGACAGGAAAAAAAGGTAGGGAAAGCTGGGGTTGGCCATGTGGCCCTGAGGGGATGTGACAACAAGTGATGGAGAAACAATGGCCTGAGAGTGGGTCAAAGCCCCACCTGCTAAGCTGGATGGGTGAAGATGCTTGATGGTGAGGGATGTAGATGGTAGTCAGAACTGGAGAAGGCATACACAAGGACCTCCTTGCAATTGCCCAGCTCCCTGTCGGACCTCCTGGTTGTCCATGTGATGTGCCAATGGTGGACACAACTACTAGTTCCCAAAGCAGTAAATGCCTCTGTGTTTCTCTTGGCAGGAAGACTGCCAAGTGTCTGGTATTGCCAGCTAGAAAATGTCTTTTCTAAAAAAACCTGAGTGATCCCACTTACCTGTTTATAATTTATTGCTCACCTTCAAGGAAACTATGGCAAATCTGAAGAGGTTGTGACCAAAGGATGTCAAAAAGTGGAAAAGGAAGAAGTGAAAGAGGAAAGGCAGCCTTTACTGGATGCTGGTTCAGGTGGTGAGCTGGATGCTGAAATCCTGACTCCAGCCTTAGCAGGACTGAACAGATCAGTTACAAAGAGTCAGAGACCAGAGCCCATGGCGTATGACAAGTAAGTCTTCTATATCTTTCTATCCCACCTTTCTTGGAGCTGTCACAGCTTCCCACATTGGTTGTTCTGGATGTTACTAGAGGTCAGCAATGCTCAGCAATGCATCATAGGTTTCTCTTCCTTGCAATCCTGCAGCTTGCCGTGGCCTAGCTGGCTGGGATTTCCTACTAGCTCTATGAGCCCTGTGGTGTCTGCTTGATATTTGCAGATGGCCAAAGATGGGGTCCCAAGGAAACAGACTTGTCAATAACAGCCATCCCTTTTCTGCTTCACAAGCAGTGTCCTAAGGGCTTGTTTCCAGTGAGGAAGGAGAGGAGTACTCTTGGCATATGCTGTCCTATGTTGAGCAGGCAAGACACATACAAAAGCTCTTCTGATGCTTGCTCTGGGAATGCTGCCTAGTTTGTCCCATAGGCCCAGACAATGTCTTGGTCTTTGTATTGTGTGGCCTGTGCCTGCTACTACTTAGTCCTATTGCAGTGAGAAATCTTGGCAGTATCCCATGCTCCTGTCAGCCTCATTCATCTGAGCATGTGCTGCTTCTCTACTAGAAACCCTGTGTGCTAGTGTGGGATGGCAAAGGGCAGATCCAGCAGGTTGCACCCATGTCCGTGGTGCAGACCCTAAAACAGCCAGTTAATTCCCTGTGAGGGAGACAGAGTTCAGCTTCTGCTCCCTTGCTGGATAAGCAAGTGCATGTGTTATGATATGGCATATGCTTTCTGTAGCAGTAGCTGTAACCTCCTCTGCCTGCTGTCCTTAGGTCTTACAGCTGCCTACCCATGACGCATGAAAAACCCTGCGTGTATGTATGGAGCTACTGGGAGGATCACACCTGGAGACTCTGCATTTCCAACCGGATTGTCAAATTGGCAGAGCGCCTGGTAGCATGTTCAGGGTGTTTGTCTGTGGCATGCTCCTTCCTCATGTGCTTTCCTTGTTGCATGTGCTGTTACTGTGTGAGATGTTTGCTGTCCTCACCGTCTGTGCAAGTCTCTCACAGGGCTTAGTCCCACTGGCCATTTAGACAGGGCTGGGTGGGCCACATGGACTCATGTTGTTCAACTTCCTAGTGGTGTTTCCTGGAGGAGTGATGTAATATGATGTCTGTGAAAACAAGTTCCTCTGCTGCCAGTCCTGAGCTGTGTGAGCCCTGGGCAGGCGACTGAGCAAGCAGACTCTCAGCCTCAGGTTATCATGAAGGGGATACAGACTCTCCCCAGGACCTTGCCTTTTCCTTTTGGCTTGAAAATATGAAAGTAGAGCTTACCACAGTGTGTTAGTGGCTGCTTGAGGCCTGAGACACAAGATGTTGTAACAACAATTGTTAAGGTTATCCTCAGGCTCTGGAGTGTCCTGGGTAGCATAGTGCTGATCTACAGCACTCATGAATCCCAGCTCTGCAGAAAGGCATAAGCTATTTGTGGCAAATGCATCCTTGCAAGGTTTTACTCTGACCCCTCAGCCAAGTGCAAGCTTTGTGAATATTGTGATTTCGCTACAGGAGCAGGGGTTGGATGATGTGGGGAAGCTCTTGAGAAGACCAAAGGCTAAAGCAGAAGAGCGGCTCAGAGAGGTGCTTGAGGAATTTGTAGCTGGATGCAGGTTAGCATGTCCTTGATGTCCTGAAGATTCTTGTTTTCAGGTTAGGAGGTCATATCATGTTCTGCCTCGGCTTCTGTGTGGCCTTCTCTCTTATCCTATGGAGGTGGAAGGGCAGAAGGAAATGAGGATGACTTGGGAAAAGGACCCTCCTTGTAGCTCTTCAAGCTTGGAGAGGAGACTCCAGTCCTGTTGTAAGAATCAGAGGGGTCATAGATGACAGCTTCTGTGTTCCTGGGCTCTCATGTGTTTCCTAAATTGAAGGACATTTTCTTCACTCTTTTCAATCACACAGTCAAAAGACCAGTGTTTCAATCCCCATGATTACCCTGTGGGGGCTGTTATGCACTTCAGTCCACAGTAGAAAGGGAGCCTCAGGTGCTGAGTATCCCCAGTGTACCTTCTGAACCAACAAGCTTGCAGAGGAGAAGGCATTGCAGAAATGCAGCCTCTTGACACATCTGGATTGGCACCAGGGATTTGGAGCTTGTGTATCTGCTGTAAGGTGTGCTCAACATGCTGGGTGCAGAGGATACTGAGTCTGTGCTGCTTTTCTCATTGCAGGCAGTATTCACTCAGCGCAGAGAGAAAAACAATGGCTCATCCAAATAACCTGGATAGATGTCGGACAAAATACTTGATGCACAACATTGTAAGTTGTGGGGTTTGGTGGTGGTTGGTTGGGAGCAATTCTTGTGTGCAATTCCTGCTCTGGTGAAACTTCTGGAGGATCAGCAGAAACTGAAGCTAAGAAGGAAACCTGGAGCTAAAACTCACTGTATCACTCATAGGCTTTTACTGCAGTATCTCCCAACTTCTGCTCAGGGCAATACAATTTCCAACACAGAGAAAAGAGACAGGGTCTGGCCATGGCTTTCCCCTGTTTTGTACAGATGCTGTACCTTGATGCCTTTCTTCATCTCCACTGGGGCATATGTAGTTGAGCACATGCATATTGCTACCCGGTAGGTTGCTGGAGGCCTTTTGGTGCACCATATTCCTGCAGGCAGTTTTGTGGTGGCTCACTGAGATCCACTACTCCTGAAAACTCAGCCCCTTGGCTGAGTACATATCCAGCAGGTCTACAACAGCGGTTCATCTCTCTGTCCTTAGAAAGGGCAACACTTGGGCACTTATCACCCTGTGCACAAGACTAGATAGCTGAATGAGAGCACAATTACGTACCCTCCATCACAGCACAGCTGTAGAGTCATAGCCCCCATCAGACTACAAAACTTTGAAAAATGACAAAGCTGATTACATAGCTGACCAAAATGCAGTGACAGCAGCAGGAAATAAAATTTAGGCATATCTGGGTCGAGTTCCATTCCCTCTGCTTCCTTGTGTATCATCACCTGAGCTATGGTGAAAGTTCTCTGCTAAGCCTGAGAGACTTTGGAAGAGAGAACCCACCTAAGAGATGAGTTTTCTGGCCTTGCTAGTCTACAGTGGGTGTACACCCTGAATTTCTTCTGGATTTCATTATTAGTTTTGATTAATCCCGAAGTTTCTCCTCATATATGTACACTATCTCTGATATGTACTAATAATGGTGAAAGCCAAGCCCTGTGTTGCAGTTTCCTGCATCTTCATAATCCCACACTACTGTGGCCCCAAGTTGATCCTTGGCCAAAGTCTCCCACAGGCACTATCTAGAGCTTCAGACCACCAGCTTCTGGAATGTTTATTCCTTAGATATCTTTCTGCTCCAAATGATTTTAAAGCTGATGGGCTTCTGTTACCGGATGATATTGGCCAGGCTGATGAGTTACCACAGTCTCCAGTTCATGGCACCCTTTGCTAAATGGCTTGTGACAGGTTCATGGTGGTTTGCTCTCAGCAACTAGGCAGTGAGACATGGTGGAGGTCAGGGTGCAGTGGAGCAAGATGGATGTAGTCAGCACAATAGGCTCCCTGCAGACCCCCCATGTGGGGTGGCAGTGGGGCAGGGCTGGTTGTGTGACAGCTGTGCTTTCTGTTCAGATCCTATATGCAAAGCAGGGGCTCCGTGTGAGGCGGCACCTGACCCAAGACAACGTCAAAGAGAAGGTTAAGGAGACCAGGAGGATCCTGGCAAAGATACGCTTCATGGCTAAAGAGGTACAGTGGCTCCTAGGGAACCCCTGTTCTAAGCTGGAGAGGGTAGGCAAGGAGAAGATACTGAGCTGGTTGCTGGGGCTCTCACCAGTCTAAGCTGAAGCTTTTCCTCTGCTGTCTTCCCTCACTATGCAAAATTCCAAGTCCCAGCTTTGCAGGGCTGTTAGTGGCAGAGCAGGGCTCCAATCAACTTGCAGTGGGTAGGAAGCAGAGCTGGGCCAGCTCCAGGCCTCCTGGGCCTCTCCACCCCACCAGCCCAAGGCCTTGTCTGCAGCAGACAGTTTTGCCTCAGAAAACTTGCCTGTGCTGCCTGCACTTCCACCAGGGTCTAACCCTAGATACTTTCTGCAGATTCAAACTTGCATTGGAATAAATTCTCATCCATAGCAGAAACTCTCCACATTCAGAGTTTCATTTTTTGTATTTTAAGTAACTGAAAAAAATCAGCGTGTTGCTGTAGCATCAACCAGAATGCCATGTTTGCTGACATAAGGTGGACAGACACTGTTGAAGTTTGGAGAAGTCTTTCACCAAGTAAAATAATTTTCACATCTTTAGCTATGTGAGGGTAGAGTGATGTACAATTTTAGTGATGGTGTTTTTCTTCCCAAGTCACGGTTTCTATGATGGAGCCCTGCTGCTCTGGGGATGGTTGAAGACCTGCCTGTCCACAGGAAGAGGGGAATGAATTCTTTGGTTTTCTTTGCTTGTGTGTGAAGCTTTTTCTTTCCCTATTAAAATGTTTTTATCTCAATCCATTACTTCTTTCACTTTTATGTTTTGAATCTTGTTTTCAATCACACCGAGAGACAGTGAGTGATGGGCTGCATGGTGCTGAGTTGCCAGCCAGACTTAAACCACAACACCTCCAGAGCCATATTGCAGGGCTGACTTTCAGAATTATGTGGCCAATGTTAGGTCCTTTATTTCTGGATCTCTAAACTGCCATTGCTCAGCAGTCCCTCCCGTGAGGAGACGAAGCTTTCACCATGTCAATAGAAGGAGGATGGCACATGCTGTTCCTCTGATGTGATGTTCCTCCCTTCCCTCCCTCCAGCCCCAGTGCACTCTCCCTGATGTACTCATCTGGATGCTCAGCAACAACAGGCGTGTGGCATATACCAGAATTCCTGCACAAAACATTCTCTACTCAGTAGTTGAAGAGGAGAAAGGCAAAGACTGTGCAAAGATCCAAACCGTCTTTTTGAAGGTAGGGTTTATACCAAAACAGTGTGCTCTTGCTTGCTTCATGCTGTTTCCCCCTCTTTGCTTTCAGCCCTCCTTCCTGAAATCCTGGAGTTCACAAGGAAACACAGCTCTCCTTCCACCACTACCTTTTGCCTCTGCTGATATGGTGCTCTCTCTCCTGTGCTCTTTGGTCAGTCCCAGGATCATGGCGATCATCTTTGTCTGAGATGTGAAACCTGCTAAACCTTCTGTACTTTCAGGTCCCTGGCTTACACACTGGTGAGATTTTTACCAAACTGGAAATCTACATGTGGCTTGGGGTAACCAAATACGCGAAAAACTGTTTGGCAGAGCTGCCTGAGGAGTTCCTTTCTGAGAGTGAGCAAGAGATAGCCCAGCTCTCAGCATACAGCCCTCCCAGCCGGCTCAACAGGGATGGTGAGTGCAGATACCAGTTCTTCACATAAGCAGGAGAGGTCCCATCCATAGATTAGTGTCTATGGTGATGTATTGTCCCCCCACAATCCTTCACCTCCAGGTCACACTGATCTGGGAATTGTAATATGTCTGAGAATTAGGACCTGATCTTGTGTTGTCTCCAGGGCATGACTGAGATAGGCACATCCAGTTTGATCTCATAAGGATGTGTTTGTACATTCACAGGTAAAGCAGCAGACAGGATGAGCCCTTTGGAGGCATTGAATGTGTTACCAAATTGGCAATGGGCATGAGTTCTGCCCCTCTGATGAGGCTTGGTGGTGCTCCCCCGCAGTAAATGCTCATAGCAGAACACTGCACATTTCACATGTCGCATGTCATGTACCTCCCAGATGTGTCTGCAGAGCCCACTGAGCTTGTCTGGCTTGGCTAAAGCTTTTGAGATGTACTGGCCTGAGAACCACAGTCCCTAGAAGTAGTAGCTGTTTGTCACAGAATGTGCCCACTGCTATCTGGCTGGCCTTCTCCTTCAGACATTTTTTTGGCCTCATACAGGACTTTGTTGGGGACCTCCTCTCTCCTTTTTCTTCCAGACTTCAGCTATTTCCAGCTCCGAGCCCATCTGTATCAGGCTCGAGGGATCCTCCCTGCAGATGATAATGGCCTTTCAGATCCATTTGCAAGAGTGGTGTTTTCAACTCATTGCCAGACCACCAGGGTGAGACCACTTAAACTCTTGCCTCTTGGGAACCTGGGAAGAGAAAAATGACTGTGCCCTCACAGACATGTTTAAAGCCGGTGCTTTGGCAGTCCTCCTGGGACTTTTGTATGTCCAAGCAGACAGGTATCTATGCTCTGAGCAGTGTGGATATATTCAGGGAATATTTGACAGTCATTGAGCATGGTCTCAAAGGTTGATTGGCATGCACTAGTTGACCTTGAGTGCTGATACCACACTTTTACCACATCACTCCTGCTAGCCACTAGCTGCATGTGGCTGTGTGAGAGAGGGAATCAGCCCAGAGTTCCTCACTTTCCTGCATATGATTTATTTCCACTGACTGTGGAAGACTTGGGCCTTCTGTCTCCATCTGCAGATGCTGGAGGAGACACTGAGCCCTATGTGGAATGAGCTACTTTTGTTTGACCAGCTCATTATTGATGGGAAGAAAGAAGAGTTGAAAACAGAGACCCCCATCATTATAATCAACCTTTTCAGCCACAATAAATTTGTAAGTATGCTGTCCTCCTTCTGTTGTTTCTGGAAGAGGGAATGCAGAGGATCTCTGAGTGCTGCCACTTCTCTGTTTGGTTTCCATGGACCAGCTTGGTGCTGGTCCACTGGTAACAGTGAGTCATGGGGACTGTGGCTGAGGTTGAGACTTTCTGACTCAGAGATACTCTAAATTCATCAGGGGCTGATGAGTGCTTGTTGGATCCAGGATCTCTTAATTTTGAAGAAACATTATGTCTGCTTCCTTGGCAGGCTCATATTGCAGAAGGCTCATATCCTGGGGGAATTGATATTGCTTTTAGGGCTATTCCTTCCTCTGTGTCTCCACATGTCATCGATCATCCCTCCTCAGTCCTCTCTTTTCTCTCTTTATTTGTGCTTTAAAGTCACACTGTCCCCTAGAGCATCTTTGTTGTCCTAAGGCTAATGACATAACTTGCACCAGGTTCTCCTGTGTAACTCAGCAGCTTTCCTGTGGTTCCAGTACAAGACAAACCCTGTCATACTGGGATGAGTCCAGAGGAGGCAACCAAGATGGAGCACAGGACAAAGGAAGAGAGCTGAGTATATTCAGCCTACAGAGGTTGAGAGAAAGCCAGTGTATTTTTTCTGTCTGCAGCTATCTGGTGGGAAAGGATGGAAAAGCTCAGTTCAGATTTCTCATGGAAGGTACCAAGGGGCCCAATGGCAAGCAATGAGCACAAACTGGCAAGGAAGAAAATCCATCTTGATATAAAAAAGCAATTTTTATAGATGTAGTACACATGCTGGGCTTGTAGCTCAGAAAGCTTGTAGTGTATCCATCCTTGGAGATACTCAGACCCTGTCAGGAGGAGACTCTGAAAAACCTGATCTAGTTTTGATGTCCTCTGTGCATGGTGCCAGGCCATTTGCCAAGTTCTACATGGAGATGAACTGGGAGTTAAGTGGAGTTGCTGTAGACATGCCTTTATCTGTTCCTAGCCCTGGATGGAACAGAAAAAATCAAAGCAGAAGATAACATGGGTGGAAGAGTAGTCTTGTACTGTCCCAGATTGGCTGGAATTAGTGGTGGTCTTTGAGGTGGTGAGATACCACAAGGATGATTTGAGTCATTCCCCTCTTTCCTGCAGGGCTCCCCTGATTTCCTTGGGCAGGCCTTTGCTGTCCCACAGGTGAAGCTGGTCGATGAGCCATATATCAAACCTGCCCTGCAGTTCTTCGATTTCTACAGAGGCAGCAAATCAGCAGGAGAGCTCATTGCCACTTTTGAGCTGATTGAGCTCGATTACAGTGGCTATTTGGAGGTAACAGGCTTGTAGGAAGCTGCACATGGTTGCCAGCTCTCTGAGGAGAGCTATGTGGGTGAGGAGCTGGTTGCATGGGGCCCATCAGAATTCCAAGTTGGAGGCCATATCTGGCTTTCCAATGAGAGGAGGCTGCAGGGACAGCCTGTGAGTGTAGAACTAGAAGGAGGGGGACAGGGGGTTTGGTATGGCATGGAATAGAAGTGACTTTCATCACCTGCTGTGTCGTGGTTCCACCTGTTCAGCCATCAGTGCCTGAGGATGTGGAGCCCAAGGAGCCTGACTACCTGGAAGACCCCCATGCTGGACGGTTCATCATCCCTGAGGGCATCCGCCCAGTACTGAAGGAGTTCCGCATAGAGGTGTGCCACCTTCTGCTGCACTGGCATTCCCCTCAAGGTGCCCCTGGGTGGAGGACAGGGCTTGGTGAGGGAGTCCAGTTTGATGGTCAAATGTGCCTGTGAGGCCTGTGCAGATGCCAGAAATTGAGGTGCTTGACCTCCATGACGGGGAAACCATCTGAGTAGTTCAACAGACAAAGCTGCTGGGCAGCGGAGCTGGGAGAGCAGGCCTGTGCCTCTTCTGGGGACTGTGTCCTATGGGTGGGGGGTGGCAGCATGGGCATAGCAAAGGCTGGCATGTCTCAGACAGCAGCTTCATGTTGTGCTTTAGATCCTGTTCTGGGGCCTGAGGGACCTGAAGAGAGTGAACTTGTTTGAGGTGGATGAGCCCCAGGTGATCATTGAATGTGCTGGAAAGAAGGTGGAGTCAGAGGTGATTGTGTCCTACAAAGAGAACCCAAACTTCACTGAGCTGGTCAAATGCATGGATGTGGTGAGTGGGAAGGTAGATTCTGCCATGCCAGGGTACATTATGGCTACTCTGCACCATCTCACTGCATGGGACAACATAGAAGGAGGGAAACTGCTTCAAGGATTTTGCTCTCCCATAACCATATGGTTCAGCTGAAGAACAAAACCTTTGTGAAATTGCCCACCGAGAGCTGTCTTAGCCATGGCCTGTCACTGCAAGGCTTTGATTTTTGGGAATAGCTGCAAGGTGCCAGCAGGCTTTTCCTTATGTGATGGGGCTGCCATAGTTTGATAGCTCAACACAGGTTGATCACCTTTACTCTTGTGAACCCCATGCATAATTCTTTCACAGGAGCTTCCAGAGCAGATATACCTGCACCCTCCCCTTAGCATCTTTGTGGTGGAAAAGCGTGCTTTTGGGCGCACTGTGCTTGTGGGTAGCCATGTCGTTTCTGATGTGATGAAATTCTCTCCCAGAGAGCTGGAGGAGGAACCAGAGAATGTGCCCAAAGGTAAGCTACTTGGAGAGGTTCTCATGGAGACAACAGGCAGGTTTTCCAGTGGCAAAGATCCCTGGCTCTTCCACTTCCTCTTAGCCAGGCAGCAGAATCCTCTCCCTGCAATCACAAGGTCATAGAATCCACAGAATGGTTTTGATTGAAAGGGAGGTTAAAGATCATCTTGTTCCACCTTCTGCCATGATTAGGGACACTTTCCACTAGACCAGATTGCTCCAAGCCCTGTCCAGCCTGGCCTTGAACATTTCCAGGGATGGGGCAGCCACAGCTTCTTTGGACAACCTGTGCCAGGGCCTAACCACCCCCGTGGAAGAATTTGCTCAATGAGAGCTCCATCTTTAGGGAGCTGGTCCACTAGGACTAAGGATTGAAAAGTTTTCAGTTCTCTCACGTTGTCACGTCAAAGTCTGTTCATTGGGTAATAGCTTAGCTAAATAGCTCTGTGATAGCAATAGCCAGCATTCCTGATCTGGAAGCATGAAGAAGAAGACAAAGATTGATCCATCTGTGTCTATTCCTGAGTAGGGAAGGTATATGTCATAATTCTGAATTCCTGGGAGTCAGCAACAAGCATATTGGTGATGGTAGCCAATCTCAGTACTGTAGCTGGATTTCCAGCAGTATTTTTGCAGGGTCTGTTTTGAAAAGCTTTAAAATCAGACTAGTGTTTTAACAGGGAGGATTTTCCTGTGGCCAAAAGTAAGAAGTAGTGGGCAGAAATAAATGCATGGAAACATGAAGTTCTTTATTTTCATCTCAGCTTGCAATGTCTCATCTCACCGTCTTCCATCTCAGACTGTGGTAAACATTGGACTGGCAGCTGGTGACCCAGGTTCCAGCACTCACCCCCTTAGTTTTGTGGAGGTGAGTGATGTGTTGGGCCCAACAAATGTTGAAGTTTGTAAAGCCAAACTGTAGGTTACAAACAACAACAAAAAAAGTTCAGAAATTCAGTGTTATGTTTCCACCATGTTTTTCTCTGGACTGAAACACTCCTCTCTCCTGCTTGCACATTGGCAGTGCCATGTGCTGGGGCTCTGGCACAGGGACATTAAGGAGGCCTTCCCTGTGCCTTGAGAATGGCTTCTTTTGTAGCAAAAAACAAAGCTGGAGCCACGGGCAGCTTTGCACCTCCTGTGCTCTGCCTGAAGGCTGAGCCTTTGCCAGAGGCTCCCAGGGCACTGGAGGAGTGCATGACTGTCCTGGGTGGCCATTTCTTCCCTCTGAACCCTTTTCTCTTTTCTCTCAAGGCTCCTTTGAAGAAAATTCCTATCAATAAGCTTGTAAAAAAGAAAGATGAATATGAAGAGGAAAAACCAGAAGAGGATTGGTGGTCCAAGTACTTTGCATCCCTGAAAGGGCTGTATAACCAGGTAATATTTTGTGACAGTTGCCAACAGAAGGGAAAATAGGCTGCCCTGGTCTGAGGAAGATGTTTCAACCATATGGAGTGTCACAGGAGCTCTCCTGGCATGGATCTGCAGGAATATGTGAACTTTAGTGTATCAGGCATACTTAAGGTAGCTAGGTATCAAGCGTCTACCAGGTGGGCTGATTTCAGCAAGAGGTGGGTATTGAAACATCTCTGAGGCTCGTTGCTCAAGTGGTGTGAGAATGAGGCAGCTCCTCTTGAGGGTCTCCTGAAAATGTGATGTTACTGACTTTAACAGGGTCTTTCATGCTGCTTACTCTGTCCTGGTTAGGTGTTATGGGAGGAGGTCTGCTCCAAATTTCCTTCCTTGCACTGTCAACTTAAATTCCAATCAAAATAAGCTAGCAGGAGGATCTGGAGAGAAGAAAAAGTTATTAAGACACTTGTTTGATACCATCCTGCAATGATGTTATTGCTGAATGATTTCATGCTATGTATTACTTACTCTGCTGGCAGGAAAATGTCAGTGTTCTGTGCTTAGAAGGGGAAGTCTCTTCTGTCAAGGATCTGAGCTGACTGTGTGTGTTTCAGGCATGCAGTGATGAGGAAGATGCTGAGAATGATAACTTGAATGATGCAGGTGAGTTCTCTAGCAATACCCCACTCTTTAGTGGGAAGAACCAAGATTTTATACCATCACAGAGGGTACTGGGCTTATGAGAATGGCGTCTGTGCAGACAACACCCTTGCAACATTCAGCTACAGCAACATAAAAGTGAGCAGAGAGGCTGAAGACATTGACATGGGCTAACAGGCTATTTCAAATTGAAAACACCAAAGTTTCCTGAAAAAAATTTGGAAAATAGAAAAGTCCTGGAAAATAATGGAGTTCTGTAAAATGGTGTTAATGCAAGTGCTTTCGTGTGTGAGCAAAATGCAGAAAAATTGTCTGCAGAGATCATGGGATTGTCGAGGTGAGACCAGGAAGCAGTGGTAGGATGGAGAGAGGATGATGGACAGGAAAAACTGTCCAGCATCTGGGCATCACTCTGTTCTTATGGGGTACTCACCTGGGGTGCAGGTGAATCAGGTAACAGGAGGTACCAGAGGTAATGGACAGTAATAACAATCTTTTTATGATCTGAGAAGTGTTACAACTGTAGGTTCAGGTTTGCAGAGGTGTAAGCAGTGACTCATATGGCTCTGACCTGGGAAAGTGCGAAGTATAAAAATGATGTAAATACAATTTAAGGAGGCTTTGAGGGTACCTGCATGCCATTAGCACTCGAGGGATCTGGAGCCTTGGGAAATGGGACAAGGACACACCCACTCTGTCCTTGGTTTGATGGTGCTCCTGTCTCTTTCAACTGGCTGTGCTGAAAGTGGCAGTGGTGCTTTAGTTAGACACCCAAACCAACAGGCCAGCAAATAACCACTCATACAAAGAGGAGGGTGGGCTCTCCTCTGTGCCTTCCCTGACAGTACCGGTGAGCTGGCCCAACCACCTTCATTTGGTTTCTGCCCAACTCCTGTCTGAATAGCAGCCATGCAGGCAAACAGGTAGGTAAATCTATACCAATTTTTGTCCCTCACCCATCCAGCCATGCCATAGTGGAAAACAGGAGATGCCAGAAGGACACCTGCTACAAACAGCAGTAGCTCCAGTTGCATGACACAGGTCAAAGCCCTGGGTGAAAGCAGAAACTGGCTGGAGTGATTTCATGTAGAAACCCTTGGTATGATGGGCGAAATCAGAGTGTTTCCTAATCTCTTCCCATCATTTCTAGATGGAGAGAATTTAAATATATCTTCCATTGACATTGAAGCAGAGGATGAGGCAGTGATTGAAGCTGAATGTGCTCAACCCAAGAGGAAGCTCATTGCCACCCTTCAGGTGATAATTGGGGTGACCTAATGACTTTCAGCCCTGGCCCTTTGTCCATATCTTCCTCACCTTCCTGCAATGGAAGTTATGCTGGGAGGAGAACCTGCAGTGTGTGCTGAGGCCCCACCATTGCTGGACTTCGATACAGCTAGTAAGACCCTGGAGCCAGGCTGAGATGTGCATCCACATCCAAGGCAGGCCCTAGGGACATGCAGGAAAACCATTAACACCCTGCACTGAGTAATACAGAAGTAAGGTAGGATTAGGTGGAATGATTGAAACAGAGAAAGGGTGGTTTTTATGACTCTCCTTCCCTTTGAGATGGCAAGAAAAGGCCCAAAATTACTTTCTACCTATTTCAGATCTACAACTCTGAGCTGGAACATGAGTTTGGTAATTTTGAAGACTGGTTGTGTATTTTCCCCCTTCATCGTGGCAAAGCAAATGAGGATGAAGATGGAAATGAGAATGAACATTATGTGGGGAAGTACAAGGTACTGTTTCATTTGGATGACATTTGTGCTGCTTCTGGAAGAAGATCCTTATGACCTGTATTTCAGAGCAAGCCAAGACCAGCAAAACCTTGCAGAGTGCATGGGTGTGCAGTTTGGGCTGTAGCATGGCTAGGGTACTGTTAGTGCCTGTTGAAGCAATTTTACAGTGGTCCTACTGTTGTTATCTTATAAATCCATCCAATTTCGATTTTTTAGCTGCTACAAAGAGAAATCATGAAGCATAAAGGACTCATTCTGATTGCAGCCTCTGGATGTATTCAGTATGCATATAAGTATTATATAAGTAAGCTTCACTGGTTTTAAGTTAGGAAACGTATTTAAAAGAGGTATTATCCTCCAATCCAGGAGCTCTTGAAGACTCTGAGATATCAACTACAGAAGCTGTAGCTGTCCCTAGAAAATGTTTGGTGTCTTCTCTCTTTCGCAACCCAAAGTGCCTAGAGGCGCTCAGATCTGACATTGGCAGTGGCATGACAGCCTGGAGCCTAAATTGCAAGCAGAGATTGCCTGGGCCATCTGGACATGATTTGACCTTTGGAAAAGACTGTCCTGATGGCACAGGGTGTCTGTAGAGAAATGGGGAAATGGCTCTGATTTTCTAGTTGGCAGGTGAAGCTGGTGGCTCCAGTCCTTTCTGAGATATTCCCATGTATATCTAGCTGTTCCTTGAAAAGTGTTTTCTGCAGGGCTCCTTCTATGTCTACCCCACTGAGGAAGCTGTTACAGAGCCCAAGGTCTCCCAGGGCATTCCAAGGAACAGACCCATCAAGGTTCTTGTAAGAGTTTATATTGTTAAGGTAAGTCTCTGGTTGACAGTAATGCTTGACAGTCTCTACCATCCCTGTGGTCCTTCTATTCTCTGCTCAGTAAATGCAAGCAGTAGCACTTGTGAAAAATGTGATGCTAGCTTGAAGCCTCTGCCAGTGGAAGGCACATACATCCTGTCCCTGAAGAATCTTCCATGCTTTATAGCTTGAGGATGGGCAGATGGGCATTTCTTGGCTCCTCACATCTGCCCTGAGATCATGAAGAAGTAGGTGGGTCCACAGCTGAAGACATAAATGGCTTGTAGAGTGAGGATTTGTGTGGGAACAAGTGGCTGTTTCACTGCTGGGGTAGTTGCTGGAGGGACCTGACCAAACAGGCTGGGGTGGTGTCAGGCCTGTGCAGTGTTCCTTGTGCAGGTTGCCCTCCATAGCTGTGTTCAGCAGTATCTCTTATATGTTCCAGGCTACAAATCTGTCTCCAGCAGACCCCAATGGCAAAGCAGACCCCTATGTGGTGGTGACTGTGGGGCAGCAGCAGAAGGACACAAAGGAGCGATACATCCCAAAGCAGCTCAATCCTGTGTTTGGAGAGTATGCAGGAAGGTTTCATCTAGCGGGTTTAATACGAACAGTGCAAATCTAGGGCTTGAAATATGGCTTAGCATGTAAGGTCTTCTGTTCCTTTCTGATGGAGAATTTTGTGTTTTTACACAAAGCCCTTGGGCATGTCCCTTGCCTCCAGCTAACTCAGGAGGCATCATGCTTTGGGTTAGGAGGCAATCACACCCAAGGACTTGATTTAAAATTGGAAGCTGAGCATTGGAGAGCTTTTTCCCTAACTCCAGGCCCTTTATCCGAGCCATACATTCCTGGAAAAGTAATTCCTTTGTTTGGACATGCACACTGAAAATGTCACATACTGAATTTAGAGAGAACCAAAGTTTATCACAGGCCTTCAAGTTGTCAAATACAGTTCTTAAATGTGTAAGATTATCAAAGCAGAGCCTGTTTCATTTCTATCCTCTTTGCTAATTGCACTTTTCCTATTTGATTCCATCTAGAGTTGTGGAGCTGACAGTCTCCTTTCCCATGGAATCAGAACTCACTGTGGCAATATTTGATCATGATTTGGTTGGATCTGATGATCTGATTGGGGAGACCAAGATTGATTTGGAGAATCGATTCTACAGCAAGCACAGGGCCAACTGTGGAGTGGCTGCACAGTATGACTTGTAGGTACCAACGAGGGCCATAGACATTCTTACCTGCCACATGAGGGTAGCAGAGGTCCTCCTGTTCTGCAAGGCAGAATATGCATTTGCAGGTGCTCCACAGATTTGCTACAAATTACATGGGTAACTCTATCTCTTTAGAAACCTACCAGTTTCCTGTGATAGCTCTAATTCCTATGGCAATCTAATATACCTTGCATAATATAGCAAAAAAACTTCTTTATTCCTTACACATTAGTGTTATGTGAGAAAAGTGCTTGCTTGACTCTGACCTCTTTCAGAAAGTACAGCAGTTTCTCTGCCAGTATTTTGTAAGCAGCAATACTCAGGACATCTGATTTCCTTTGGCCTCCTTCTATGTGGATTCTCCAGTATCTTTGGCCAGATTTATGCAAACTTCACTTCTACTCTGCTATTGGAAAATTAGGCGTGGGAATGGAGTTGAGTACCCAGTGCAGCTAAAATTTCTTTCTCACTTAGTAACTGTATCTAGAATTGCTCCTAGCAATGCTCCTAGCATTGCTTCTGCTGCTCAGAAGCTAATAGTTCTGTGGGGTGCAAGTCCAGCTTGTTCTCTGTCAGGAAAGAGTTTGTTGAGCTTTTCATTCATTACGATTTTTTGTAACCTCTTTAAGCCCAGGGTTTTCCCAGTGAAAATCTGGGCAGGGTTCTAGTGACATAGCCTGTGCTTTGGGAAGGAGGCTGTTTCACTACCTAGAAAAGAAACTTAAGCTGAAGAAGCTCCTGATGTTTTCTTTTTCCATGCAGAAATGGCTACAACATGTGGCGAGATGCTTTTAAACCCACACAGATCTTGGATAGTTTATGCAAGAAAAACTCAATCCCTGCTGCTGAGTACAGATGGGAGGAGATCAAAGTGGACAATAAAATATTCAAGGTCCCTCCAGAGGCTTTTCCTGAAGGTACAGAGGGCTTGTTGAACTGGTCCCTTAAACATCTGCCTGTGCTCAGCAATGCACGTGTTGGTGGGTGGTCTGGGAGCCCACAATCCTCTTTTCCCTGAGGTGTCCAGGCTGGCTTCCCGACTATGTGCCCTGCATGGCCCATTTTTTGGGTCACTTTGAGGTGTATCCTTGGTTCAGTGCCGTTGTTTCAGTGGACATTGTTGCACTGGGATAAGATGTGATCCAGAGCATTAGGTACCAAAGTGGCTTCTCAGGCAGTGGGTGGAACAGAGTAAACCTACTTTCAGACTGCTGCTTGTCATGGAGGTTTGTTGTATGCCAGCTTATTCTGGTGGCTGGCACTATCACAAAGCTGTACCTTCATCTGCTTATGGTCACTATCAGCAAGATAATGAAGTCCTGTTTGGGGTTATGGGTGTTTTGGAGTTTTTTTGGGTTTTTTTTTTTTGGTTGGTTGGTTTGTGGTTTTTTGTGGTGATTGTTTGTTTGATTTTCTTTATTGCTTTTATTGTTCTTTTTTCTTTTTTTTTGGTGTTGTTTTATTTTGTTTTGGGTGTATTTTGGGGAGTGCAGGGGAGGGGGAAGGGAGTGTTTTTTCAGTCTTCTTTCCTGTTTCTACCTGGTTTTGTCCAGGAATGCTCTGTGCTTCCAGTGGCTTCAAGTGCCTTGAGTGATTCCACACTGCTCCTCTCTACTATTGATCTCCACCTTGTGGGCAGCTTCTGCTTCTCATTTGCTGTTTTCTTTGTTTCTAAATGGCATTACAAATCCTGAGCCAGGGCCACAGATGTCCAAGAACACACCAACCTTTCAGCATCACCTTCTCCAGCAGTGATGGAGATCTTCCCTCAGCAAAGGCTAGGCCCTGCTTCTGCCAACACCTGTGCAATTGAATCCAACCTCGAGGAAAGACTAGAGCAGATGTGGCTCACATGTGGATGGCTGAGTACTGCAAGGCAATGCTATGTAGCCTTTAGTAAGGATGATCCCTGGCCTTACCTGGTCAGAGTGAGGACACCTACATGTAAGGCCAACTTTACTTTCTCCTTGTTTCAGTGCAACTGGTCCCCAGTTTTCTGGTAGTTTCTATGACTTATGCAAAGAAGCGAAAAGAAATCCTACTCAGGAGAAGGCAAGGAGCTTCAAGCCATTCCTCCTTTTTTTCAGGTCACTGGATAGCTGGAGAGGGAGAAACAAAGTGCTCTCCTGGTGTTCCCTGACAGCTGGCTCTGGTTCCAACACAGCTGCAGCTGGTGCCCTGTGAACCCCTGCTGTGCTTGAGCACTGCTTGAAATGGTTTAGGTCTCTGACTGATACCCAAGGGGCAGTTGCGCTCCATAAACCCAGGAGTGAGTGGGTCATTATGCCCTCACCTGTTGGTTCTGGCTTATCTCCCACAGCAAGATTTGGTCTTGAAGTGCCATTTGGCTTCGCTGTGCCAAAGGAGTCAATTACTAATTGTGTTCATTAACAGAGAGCACAGCTGCATGTCTTGAGACTGGCAAGTAATGCTTTCCAGTAGTGCTTCTCTGGCAAAAAATCATCCATGGATCTATTGGCACTACCACAGAGATGTGGGGACTTAAACTGCGCTGGAGGGTCACATCCTCCTCAATGTCCCTTGGGTCTTTTTCCCAGGGCCAGAGTAAATTAGTTTTTGCCCTTTTCATTGCATTTCTCTTGCTTGTTTTCTTCCCGCCTGCCATTTCTGTCATCACTGCAACATATTGAACTCACTCCCTTCATCCTTGCCCTCCTGCTTCTCCTCATTTGTTTTTCTGGAGAGGTGCTTGTTTGCCCAGTCCATCATCTCCTGTTGCTTGTGCTAGTGACTGATGACCTGATATGACTCTTGCTGGCCAGAAGTTTTCATCTTCTCCCTGGCTGTGTCCTGCTGCAGAGGCTTCTGTGAGGAACAAGAGAGAAGTGGCAGATGAGAACTTGTTGGTGGATGTTGAACGTAAGGCTTTGTACGTCCTGCAGCACTGGGAAGAGATGCCAGGATATGGGTATAAGCTAGTACCAGAGCACGTGGAAATCCGGTCTTTGTACAACCCGGAGAACCCCGGGCTTGTGCAGGTGAGATGTGTTTCCATGCCAAGCCTCAACATTATTTCAGGGAAGGACTGTCTGGACATCTGGTTTCTAGCCAGCTGTCTAGTCTCCTGTGAATCTTGCACACTGGCCCCTTCCTGGGGTGACTGGAGTTGTGTCTGTGGATGGCTGGTCCAGCTATGATGTGAGGACATTTGCTGTGGTTGTACTTTGCACACATCTACTCTCTTCCCTCTCATGATGCTTCTGAACCCCCTTTCCTCAAGGAACTTCTGTCCACTGATGCTGTGTTCACCGTGCTGGTGACTTGGAGTCCTTCCTGTCTCTGCAGGCCATTTAGCACTGGCTCTGATGAGGATGCTGTGTGGGTAGCAGTAGACCAGCTCTGCTTCTGAGCCTTGCCACCATGCACTGTGGTGTTACATTTTAGTTGAATGGTATGCTCTGTCTCACCCCTCGAAACTATATGGTTTATTCCAAGCCTGTAATCCTCCCCTGAAGTATCATGTGTCTGTAATACCATTGGCCCAAATCTTATTCTGCGCCCACTTGGAATCTCCCTGTTAAGTGTGCTGGTGGGATGAAGCTCTCTCTCTGAGCTGGCTCTCTTGGCCAGTGCTCTCTTGGCCCCTCTCTCCCCCTCCCCTTTCCCCCTCCCTCCCCCTTCCCTCCCTCAGGACCCATGCTGCTTCCCGGGGGTAGGACCCCCAATAAACCCTCATCAAATTAGCACCCTCAGAAGCCGTGTGGAGTCTCCTTGCCTGCCTGCTGCTACCAGCGAACTCACAGCTTGGGGGGCCCCCAGGGACACCCCGGGGGTCCCCCCAAATGTGCCGCAACAGTGCACCCCCATGGGTGATAGTATCCTTGCCTATACCTGCCTCCTCTGCATTGTCCCTTATCACTGCTGTTTTGCAAGAACCTTATTCCCCACCCTTGGCTTCTCTCTGGCTGGAGAAGAAACATCCATCCTTAGTTTTGTGCAATGCAGTCACCTGAACTTACCATTTTAATGTCCTGCACTGAAATCTCCTGTTCCCTTGGGTACTGGAGGTTTGAACAAAGCAGAGTTCTGCAGTCATGCTGGCTTTGTTTGGTATTGGAAATGCACGAGTCGGACCCATCACTTCTTAGTTTTGTTGGCTTTGCTTAAGCATTGCATTACCATATACTCCTTATTAAGACAGAGGGATGTGTTTACCTCTGTTTGAAATGGATTCAGTGTAGGTGAAGTGGTTTTTCTTGGGAGCAGAAATAAGCAAACTTTCATAGGCTTAATTTTTTCCCTGTGTAAAATTGAATCTCATGTCACTCTCAAGTGCTGGGTATGGAGAGACCCAAGCAGGGGCTTTCTGATGAGAACTTTCCTTGTAGGGAAGTTGCTCCTTGAAGAGCTAGATAGTGGTCTGTCTCTTGAAGTGTCTTTGCTGTCTTCTCTCATCAGGGCTCCTTGCACATGTGGATTGACATGTTTCCAAACGATGTCCCTGCACCACCACCCGTCAACATCAAGCCACGACTGCCTGTCAGGTAGCACCTGTGAGGGTAGGCCTGGGGCTGGTGGGCTGCAGGAAGGGTCAATGTCCCTTGCCATGGCTGGCAGGATGTGCCACAGGCCACAGGCTGAGGGTCAGTGCTTAGTGTGGCATGCAGCTCTCTTTGCTCCAGCTCTGACCACAGGATGTTCTCTTGACTGTATCATGTTGGGCCATAAGAGCTTCAGCTGCCCAGAGGTTTGGGAAAGGGCAGATCAGTGTGGCTGGACATAAAAGTAATAGAAACTCAGGCCAGAGCTACTCATCAAACTCTCTTCTGGCTAGTGGACAGATGTCCTTAGGATCCTGGAGAAAACAGTTGAAGGAGGAAATCTGATGTTTTCAAGGATCTAATGGTACTTTTGAGATGGAGGGTCCAGATTATTCTCAGACATGCACCTGAAAGGACAAGAGATACTGAACATGAATTGCAGCAAGGGAAACTCCAACTGACTATAGGGAAAACATTTTCCCAGTGAGAGTGAAGCCACCCTGGAATAGGGACAGATTGACTCAGATGTGCTGGGATGTCCATCCTTGGTGATATAACAAACTGATGCAGACAAGGCCCTGCACAATCGACCTACTATGAAGCTAGAGCAAGAGCTTGGAGCAGAGACTGCAGAGATCCCTTCCTGCCTAAGCTTTTCTGTGCTCCTTTGGCATAGTAGAGCAGGGTGGATTTCCCATGCAACAGGGATTTGGTTTGCAAAAGCTACTGTGGGTGTTTGTTTGTAGTGTTTGCAAAGGGTTTTAAGCCTGCCAGTAAGACTTCTGGGCTGTCCTTGGTGGGAGGAGCAGGGGAGCCACACTGCTGGGAAGTTTCAAGTCCTGCTGCTCTGGCATTGTGCTCAGGCTTTATCTGCCCTCCCATGCACCAGGGACACGGGCATGTGTTTCACCTCTGTGTCCTTCCCACAGCTATGAGCTCCGTGTGATTATCTGGAACACAGACAATGTGATCCTTGATGATGTCAACCCAGTAACAGGAGAGCCTTCCAGCGACATCTACGTGAAAAGGTCTGGTGGGAATGAGTGGGAGGTCAGAGCCTGGCTGCCCTGCTCCCTGCCCTGGCCCACACACTCACTTTCCTCCTCTGAACGTCTGCTCCTCCTTGTCTTGGTGTGAGGTGCCTATTCCAGTCTTCTGCATGGGCTGCTCTGTAACCCCAGAGATATTGTCCAGGTATTGCTCTGGTTTGACCCTTTCCTGCTATCCCATGGGGTTCACTGCTTCCATCCTTCTGCTCTGCCTCTGAGGCTGGCTGCAAGGATAGAGGGTAACTGAGTTTCTCCTGCAGCTGGATAAAAGGTCTTGACCATGACAAGCAGGAGACAGATGTTCACTTTAACTCCTTGACTGGAGAAGGCAATTTCAACTGGAGGTTCATCTTCCGCTTCAGTTATCTCCCAACTGAGAAGGAGATCACCTACAAGAAAAAGGACTCTATCTTCTCCATGGAGGAATCAGAGTTTCGGGAACCGGCTGTTCTGGTCCTCCAAGTCTGGGATTATGACAGGATTTCAGCTAATGACTTTCTAGGTATGATGTTACCTGCTGGAAGCAGGGTGACCTGTCCCTTACCTTGCTGGAGCATTACAGCATTTTCCCTGTGGTTCAGCTCTCTGAGAAGGGACACTAGGACCATCAGATCAAACTCTTCAGCTCAGCAGTCATCTGCGCTGGTTTTTCACACTTGAGCTACAGACAAAGCCTGGACATAGGCACGTCCCCTACGCAGACATGTAGCTTGCATGCTTGTCTCAGGGCCTTGGTGTATTTTTTCAGCGCCACAGGACTTCCAGGTTCTGCTTCCTCACAATCTTTCCAATAAACATGCTTGTTTTCTGTGCTCTTAGATATATAGACCTCAAAGTCTGGGCCTAAGAACATTTTTCCCAGGACCTTATATTGTGGGCACAGGGACAACCTGTGTGAGACTACAGACAACCTTTGTGAGACTATTGTCACTTGAGTTGCAGCATCCCATTTCTAGGAGCTCAGAACTCCATGGATGCTCTGGTATGTCCTGGTAATCAGACCTGCTGAGCTGGGCATGCAGCAAGGCCCAGTGCCAAAACAGAGCTACTGGCGATTCCCCACACATTATGCTAGCACAAGTACTGCTGATTCTGTCCCACTTCTGCTGTCATCCCCAAGCTTATAGCGCTCTGTTCAGTTGTTCCTCCCTACTTCAAATGTTAACCTCCCTACTAAAAGCATTCCCTTTCCCCTACTATCTACTGGGCATGTTTATACTCTCCTTATACGTCAACCTTTCATAGTGTATTGAAGCAGCTTTACTGCTTGAGCACTTACAGTGCTTCAGCCATGAAGAACTGAGATACTGAAGGAAGCAGTAACAATTCCAATGATTTCTGGCATGTATAATCTCAGGAACTTCTAAATAGTAAGGGGCTTCTGCAGAGTTTATTGCAATTTCCTGCCCCAAGAAGGGCTGGATGCACTGTAGATCAGGTTGCTTAGGACATTTTCTGGATGAGTTTTGATTATCTCTAAGGATGGATTCCTAGCACGCTTCTGGAACCCTTTTAGTGGCTGCACCTTTCTCACAACTCTCAGTTCTTTTACTTGCAGCATTTAGTGTCTGTTGCCTTAGGTGCTTTCGTTATCCATTTCTGAGAAGAGTCTAGCTCTGTCTGCTCTGTAGCTTCCTTTAGACTGTGAGGAATGCAGTAAGATCTCGCTCTTGACCTCTCTTCTCTGGGCTGAACATATATGTGTCTCTCACCCCTCTTGCTGTGGCACCTACTACAAACTTGACTATCTCAGCAAATAAAAACTATTTAGTTGACACCTTTCTTGTATTGGTGGTCCAAAACTGGGCACAGTATCCTGATGCAGTCTCACTTGAAAATGAGCAGAGAATACTCACATCCCTTGTCTGCTTTTACCAGTACAGACCAGGATGTGGTAAGATTGTTTTGTTGCAAGGGCTCAGTGCCAAAGTGGAACAGGAGCTCATTCGGAGCAGAACAGAGGCACAAGGCCAAACAGCAAGATGAACTGAGGCTGTTGCAGAACTGTGATAAACTTGAAACCTTTAAAGCATTTATAATTTTAAATCATTATAATTTTATAAATTTAACTGACATTTCCAGGAATTTGAGAGGAAGATCAGCTTGGACGTATGAGGAGAGCAGGGTGGAACATGATAAAGGGGTGAAAATAACTCACCATATGAACTGACCAAACAGCTGTTATCAAAAATGAGATAAGATCTGGGGATTCTGCCTCTTAGTCTCTAACTCCTGAGCTAGTAATTTCTTATGCAGAATTTCAGGTTCTCCATCTGTAAATGTGCAGGGTGCTGCTAGATCATTGAAGCAGCTGGGACCTACTAGTTGCAGGTGGGAGTGTGGCAGAGACAGCCAAATGTTGTGTGGAGTTGTCCTCAAGATTTTACCATATGATCTCCTCTTCCCTGTGCGTGCAGGCTCCATCGAGCTGAAGCTGCATGACATGGTGCGGGCAGCGAAGAACTCTGAGCATTGCACCATCAAAATGGCCAAGGAGAATGCAACACCTCGATTCTCCATCTTCCGAAATAAGCGCATGAGGGGCTGGTGGCCCTTCATCAAACTCAGAGATCAAGAAGATGACAAGAGGGAGGAAAGGGAGTACAAGAAGAAGAAGAAGAAAGCAAAGTGGAGCAGCTCAGTCAAACCAGAGGACATGGAATTCACAGACTCCAGTGGGAACAAGTACTTCCTGACGGTAAGGTGGGGAGCTGGCACTAGAGCACAGCCAGTTTTGCCTCTGCCTTGATATGGCAGCCTATCCTACATGCACACAACCTACAAGGGCAGCAGTGACCCAGCTTCTGCAGGATCCTGAAGACTTCTTCCATCTTCTGCTGATCCAGCACTTTGTCTACCCTAAAGAACCAGGTGCTGTGGCATGCAGGGGTGTCTGACTTCATGTATTCCTCTGCGCTTTCCATAGAGTTTAGCTCCATGAGGGGATCTGAATTAGTTTAGGAATTTTGCATTCCCACTGCAACACCTTAGACCATGTTCTCCTTGCTCATCCTACTCCAAAGCAAGGGGCATATGGCTCCCCATCAGCCAGTCAGGACAGCAGCAGAAGCTTGTCCTGGGGGTGTCTGCCTGCCCAAGACAGGCAGGTGCCAACTGACCAGGGACAAACTTGCTCCTGATACCCCTGCTACTGGACCACTGTGTGTCCCCAAGGGTGAATTTTGCTCAGTGACACTGTGGGAGGGTGCAGACAAATCAGGTAGTTGGGAAGTTCATTAAAATACAGTTCCCTGTCTGGAAAACAGTTTCTTACCAGGCCACAGTTTCCACTGGCTGTGAAATAAGACTCTGGCCAATGGAGAAAAAAGCTCTGAGCAATCTGGAACTGGAACTGGGAGAACAATACCCAGCTGTAGCAGAATGCGTTGCAACACATTCAGCTGGGGCTCAGACATATTGTCTCTCCAGGGTAAGGTGGAAGCAGAGTTCCAACTGCTCACTGTGGAGGAGGCTGACAAAAGTCCTGTTGGCTTGGGTCGAAAAGGGCCTGAACCCCTGGAAAAGCCCAAGTGAGTATATGTATTATCACCTTTAGGTTGAACAGAGAGTGCCATGTTCTCAGCAGCTGTTTGTATGGAAATCAGGAGTACTGGCTTGTGTGGAAGCCAAGAGCAACCACTGAGGCCGTGAGCAGTGGGGTCTGCAGGATCAGGACTGCCAGGGTTTCCCAGAGCTCAAGTGAGTCCACAGGACTTAAGGCTGCAGCACCTGACCCAAGATTGATCTAAGGAAGATACTCAAGGCAGCTGTGTGCCATAACATTGCTTGTACAATGGTCAGGTCTGTCTGTGTGAAGGGATCCCTTGTGTACAAGGGTGAAGGACAGCTCTGGGGACACTGAGGCACTGTCCCGAAGAGTCCCGTCCTGTTGTCTCTAGTGTTTCCACAGGCATTGTGTTTACCATAGCCCCTGGGCTGATCCTGCCTGGAAGCAGCAGGAAGAACTGGTGATTCATGAGGGTAGCAGGACACCAAAGCAGAAGTGCTAGTGTGATGCTCTGTGGAAGCATATATTCTTATATATTCTTCTCTTCCTGTTCTAGTCGGCCCAAAACAACTTTCAACTGGTTTGTGAATCCCATGAAGACCTTTATGTTTTTTATCTGGAAGCGATACAAGAGATACATAATTGTGCTGTTTGTTGTCACAGTTCTGACAATCTTCCTGGTTCTTTTGGTCTACACCATGCCTGGATACATCAGTGAGAAGATCATTAATGGATAAATGTTCTTCAGCAGAGGACTATTCAAAGACAGGGCTGACTGTGGCAGGAATCAAGATAAGTTCAGAAAGTTTAATGAAAACCTGTGGGTGCAGAGACAACCTAGAGGACAAAGACCTGGAGAAGTGAGCTTTGTTTTCCTTGTGATTAAAAAGTCCTTGCTACTCTCTCTGATGCTTGTGTTTTTTAGCTGCTTTCTGGAGCTGGGGGACAACCTGTTTCTTTGTGTGTTGATCCTGGTTCAGCAATCCGTGCCCTTCCTCCTGAGTAGTACAGCAGCAAGGACTACACTGGGACAACCTGGGGTCATGAGTGTGCATCTGTGTTTGGTGTTGGGCTGACATAAACTAATTGAAAAAATAAATCCATGAATTGTTCTCAGCATGGTTGCTGGTGGACCAGTGTTGTAGTGTTATTATATTTCTGTAACAGTTCTGTAATGGTTTGCCCCTTCACCTCCCATTTTCTCCCAATGGTTCCACCCCGAGTTTTCCCAGTGCCGTTCCCTCAGTGCCGATCTCCCTGACAATGCTCGGGCACTTCCCCCTCCCCTCCCTGGTATCTTGTCCATCACTCGACTCCCCATCCCATCCTTCCTGAATCTTCTACCCTGGGCCTCGAGGGATTGGATGAGGGATTGGGGTCCCTCCCTTAAGTTTCCTCCATTGGTTTTTGTATCTGTCTATCCTTTCACCTTCCACTGCCCCAAAGCCCCCCATTGGTCAATGGACGTTCCCTTCCCCCTGTTACTGCCCCGATATTTAAGATACTGCGAAAGCCTCAAGGGTGCTTCTGGCTGTTGGATACTCTGTAATTCAGAGCTCTCCTGAGCCTGGATTAAGCCTGAAACTGTTTCCCCAGTCGACTCCCTTATTACCTCCTTGGATGCCGCCTCTCCTTCAAACAAGGCAGGCAGTGAAACTTCTGCCTCAGCCGCTCCCCGACTCTCCTCGAGACAAAGGGGAGTGACCCCCGCAGCTGACTGTGCCTCTGCCGGGCAGGTGAAGCCAGGGGGCTTCAGATTGGCACAGCGGCACACCAGGTTTCCTGTCATCCGCACAGACAAGCCCTGACATGATCTGATCCCAGTGGAGGTCTTTCAACCAGGGTTTTGAGAGGATAGATTCCTTCTGAGAGGTGCACGTGATGCTTAGCAGGACCACAGCTTTTCCAAAGAATTTATCTGCCCTCCTACCTCTCCTGCTCAGGAGCCACGCTCTATCTCCTTCTCCTGCTTGGCGCCTTCTCCAATATCCAGAGGTCAGTATGTATTTATTGTTATAAGTTACGACACGGGACCAATTTGTGTCATCTTCCAATTAAAGAGATTTTATTAATTTAGCAAGCAAGCAGTACGGGCAAATGCAGCGCTGGGCGGCCGGGGGGGGGGTCTCTGCCCCACCAACGGCGCGCAAAAATGTTCTGTCCCAACCCTTCTTTTATACCCCTTCACTCTCTGCTGACGTGACCCTCCAGATGTAGTCTGCGCCTTGTTGATAGGGGGTCATCTCCTCCTGGTGGTCGCCTGGATGAAGGCTGGTGTCTTCCTTATTGTCTTTTCCATGACCTCTCCTTATTTGGTAACCTCTGAGTCTCTTCTTTTAAGATACAGTTTTGCAAGCAAGCAAACCAAACAAGCATACCAAGGACCCTAATCTCAACTTCCTTATCACCTTGTAAGCAAGCAAGCATTCTTGATATACCTTAGTTCAGTGAACAAATGTAACCATTTATTTACCTCGTTTATTGCTAACACAACAAATAAAATTGACTTGCTTTGCTATTCTGATTGTGTCTCGAGTTTTTTGTGCATGGGCATCCTCCTGAACCTGTAACATCAGGTGACAGGTACCTGTTGGCTGAGGACAAGAGCAAAGGGGGAGATGTTTGTTGTACCTAGTATTGGTCCCACACCATGGGTTGAAGAGAGGACAGCTCTCACATGCCCAGGCAGGCTAGCAGACTGAGGGCTGAGGCAGGGTCTTTCACAGCACAGATCTTTGACAAATGTGCGAATGCTGCCAGCAGCAGCCCCAGGGTCTCCAGGATGGATGTCTGGACAGCTGGAGCCTCTGGGTGCATTGAGGAACCAGCCTCATCCCAGCAGATCTCAGCAGTATGGGAAGCATGGCGGTGATGAAAGGTGCCAAGCACATGATGCACAGGCATAGGCTGCTGCACCCTGATGCTGGCAGCTCTTGGAGCGCCTTGGAGCTGCATATCTCCCACCTCCTGGTAACATGCTCTCATCCAAACCTCCACGCTATGTCCTTCTGCTTCCTGGCCATGTCCTCTTCCCCTGCTGCTGCTCTACATGCTGTCCAAAGTTGTGGGTCTCAGATTAAGTCAAAGAGAGAAACTTGGAGTTTCTAGCCAAGCAGAAGCCTGGGAAAGAGTTGGAGAAGAATGTAAATAATTCTTTATCTCTCTTGTTGTTCACATTGTTTATAGTTAAGTTCTATCACTGTTCGTCAAGTACTCTGCACCAATGGTGTAGGTTGTTTCCACTTAAGGACCAAGGGAATTGGTCCTCACGAAGCTTTGTATAAAAGAGCGGTGCATTTGAATAAACCGGAGTTTTTACTCTCAGCAGCCTTCTGAGTCAGTCTTCTCATTCCCATCCTGCATCGAGAGCGACACAAAGTCCCTTCACTTTACAGCTCCCAGACTGATGGTGTGTTTGTTGCTCGCACCATACCATAGTGAAGGACCAGATTGCACCGTGTTGCCTGATGTTCGTGCTGTCCACCTGTGATGAAAGGTATGAGATGACCAGCCTGATTGTTGTTGTGCTTGAAAGTCGTGGACCACATCTCCATATCTGACCCAGTACAGCAGAACAGTCTGGCCCACACTGATGCCTCCAGGAGCCAGATCCATATTCTGGCCATGCTTGGGATTATCACCCTTCCTTCCTCAGAAGAGTAGTTTGGTAGGTGGCCAGAGGCCAGGATCAGCTCATTTCCCACATCTGCCAGTACTTATCCCCTTTGGTTTTGACCTGAATTGATGTTGGCCCTAGCAGTTTCTCTTTTCAGTAGTGCTGTGATTCCTTGGTGTTGACATCTCCCTGCTACGTTCTGGGAATGCTATCCCTGTGTTGTTTATAATTCCAGGCTTTTAGCAGGTCACAGAGTGAAATTTTGGACATGGAGAAGAGTGCAGTGTCTGTGGAGTTGTCTTGCGCTGTATATCCCCTCATAATGGTTTGTCCCTCCATATCCCCCTCTGTGTATCCATTTGCTTCATCCCAGGTTTCCCATCAGTACCTGTATGTCCATCAAACCCCAAAATCCTTGACCCATCCTCCTGTCTCCTCCCGGGTGATGTGTCCATCACCTTGTGACCCTTCCCTTTTTGTCCAGAGCCTTCTGTCAGGGTCACCAGGTAACTGGACCCTGGCACGGGGCTCCTCCCCTACCCCCTTCCCCAGTGGTCACTCTGAGCCCTTGCCCCAGAGAGCCACCCCCTTGTCCTTCCCCCATTGGCTACTCGGGTTTTCCCGTCCCTCTCCTGTATCTGGCTGCTCTGGGCAGGGATTTGCTTTCTCTTGCTCTAGATGTCCTTTGAGGTCAGATGTGGCCTGGGATCCCTCCTGGCCCTCATTAAACTTTGGAACTAATCCTGAGGAGGAGCGCCTCTTTCCTTTGCTTGTGGGACCAGCTCATCTTTGGACTCACGAGGGAGCTTCTCAGAGCCCACCAGGATCCAAGGAGAAGCTCCTTCTCTCTGCCTGACTCACCCTATTGCCCAGCTGGCTGGGGTACACCGGGGACTGATCCCTGGGAATTTGAGGGTGAGATGCAGCAGTGTCTACGCTGGCCGTGCTTCTCTGGGCTGCAGTAGACACCTTTCTCACTGAGGACACTGCAAAGGCAGAGCCGTTTCCTTAGGGACACCTTGCTTGGTCTTGAGATCATGGTGAACAGCACTGATGGCTCCCTGAGCAGACCTGCCCTGGGAAACTGGGACCCCATATGGTGCACCTGCACATGCCTGGGGCCTAGTGCGAAGAATCAGCTGCCTCTGTAAGGATGCTCCAGCAGAAGGAGGCATCTTCTGGATCCCTCTCTCAAACTCCCAGAAGATGGCATGCTACATTTCACAATGCTCTGTCCTTTCTGAGCCAAAATTACATCCAGGTATGCAAGTGTCCTGGCAAGGTGCTGGATGTACAAGGCTGTTTAGAGTTGTGTGTTGCTGGTGTCAGTGAGCCATCCCAGCAGGACACACAGAGGCAGCTTCTCCCACCCAGAGGAACTTCTTAATCATTAAATTCCTGATTTGGCCTTGGGAACCTGACTGGGGCATTCAGCTTCTGGGCTGCATGGAGAGGCTGTGCCGGAATGCCAGAGTGACAGGTACTGATGAAGAAGGGACAGCAGCTCTGACCTCACTGTACCACCCACAGTTCTCCTCCATAGCATGGTGCAACATTTCCTCTTCCCTTTGCAGTTGCTGCACTTGGAACAAGCACTAGAGAGGCTACCAAGCCCAGAAGCATCACCTTCACCCGTTAGTGCTCAGTGGAGTGGGTGCCTGCAAGAGTACAAAAGATTAAGTCATAGGGACTTGTGACTGCCAGCAGGGAAAGTGTGGGGACTCCTTGTGGGGAGAAGAGCTGGCATTTCATGGCAGCTTCCTGCTTGGGAGAACCCACATCTGGGTTTCCAGTTGCACTTGTGATGGCTTGTGCTTCCCCCTTTAATATGGGGTTCCTTGGCTTTTAGAAGGGACTGCAGGCATTCCCTGCTTCAGCCACCTAGGATCATGCAGATTATCCCATTCTGTTCTGTCTCTCATCTCTGCTGGTTGCCTGGACCCCCGGGACAGCAGTTTTGCTGTCTAGGACATGTTCTGAGGGTCAGATCTGAGTACAGATGTGAGTCAGACACCATGGTGAGTAGGGATGTCCATTAAGGGCTCTGTTCTCCAGAAGCTGCAGAAAATGGTTTCTATGGAGAAATGGAGCTAGTGCTGACACATAGCAACTGAGGGAGGCACAGGGTGCTACTGTGAGAACATGAAGGATTTTCTAGTACAGAGGGGACACCTCCACAAACTAGCTGTGTTCTCTTCTGACCCTGGGATGAAGGCTGCCCATGAAGCTCAGCTCTTCGCTCTTGCCTTGGGCCACAGAAGCCAAGTCCTAAGTCACCGAGCACTTCATGAATTCCCTGAGGAATGGAAAACCCTTTTCCCTCTGACCTTAGCCTATATAAGAACTTTACTGATAGAGAACAGATATTCTTCCTGGCAAGGATTTAATGCCCTTGAAGCTGCAGAACCCCAGGACTGCTAGGGTAAGAGCTGCATGGGCTCAGCAGGGCAGAGAGGTTGTGGGGCTCCCCTTCCTCAGCTTCTCTTCATGTATGGGGAGGAAGGCTCACCATTGTGCACTTGGTAGGTGAATGTACACCACTTTGAATAGAGAAGCTGGTGTTTGATTTGTAGCCAAGGTGATTATGCTTTCTTGCTAGTTCACAGGTCAGTTTACAGACCCTAAATGTATTACAGGTAGAGAGAAGTTTCTTGTACAGCACATGCTGCCAGCTAGCCCTGTCTGTTCAGCCCTGGCTGAACAGCCCAGTTCAGGCCAGAACTGCACAACTGGTGGCAGTGGCAACAGCAGAACACAGCAATAACATCATTGAACAGATAGAAAAGGAAATTAATATTGGGCTATTTCAGTTCCCTCAGGGTGGGTGAGCATCCAAGGGGTGTCCAGGAGGCTGGGCAGAGAGGGTGGGTGAGAAGGCATCCTGTAGCACCACTGCCACTGGTCTTTGTGACATATCACTGCAAGTGGCACATGGGATGCTGCTACAGAGGTACACAAAGGTGGTGCCGGCCCTGTGTCTGCTGCCGTGGCAATATTTCCGAGCCCTCACAGATGGGATTGGTCCTGTCTGTTGGGTTCCCTTCCTCCTCCACACCCCTACTGCCCACTGCACCACCCCTACCAATAGCTCTGCATGGTTCAGTGCCCGCTACAAGGTGGGCACAGAGCCTCTTCTGAGGGGCGCAGACTACAAGCTCTCCTCAGATGTGGTTCAGTGGTGGCTGGTAAGTGAGGCAATGGGCAGGAGTTTGTTGATCTTCCCAGGCTCCCTGAATGTGTTCACAGTGGGGGTAGGGCCAAGAACAAATATGATGGGGACAGAGGGATGCAGAGATCCCAGCTCAATCCTTCCTCCACTTCATACTTTGTCCCCTGGGCTGTTTTGCACTTTTCCTACTATCCCATCTGTTTTTTCTGTCCTTTCCAAGGTCTCTGCTAGGAGAAATGGGGCTCTGTCTCCCTTTGGGTTACGGGTGGAGGTGCTAATGCTGAATGTCACTGTGCTTGTTTCCCTAGACCCTGCAGGGTTCCCTGAGTGGTATCCAGCTCCAGGCCATAATTCAGCAGCTCTTCAATGTCCTCCGGGCCATGACAGCTGATGTGTGGCACCCATCTCACTGCAGGACTTGTGCAGTGCCGGGGAACTCGGAGCAGCTGAAAGGGTCCAGTCATGGGCTGCTAATTGACACTCATGACTGGGTGCTGAGGTGGGTGATGTAAAGGGACTTGGTCTCCCCCTGTCTTCCGAGAACCCTAGCATGCCCCATGGACAGCTCCTGTTCATGCTGTTGATGTCTGACAACACAAACCCTGTGAAGGAGGTGGCTGGCTGACCCTGCTCTTGGGAGCCCTACATCCTGGGACACACAGGCCTCATGTCACCCATATCACCCATATCCACTCTGCTGCTGGCTAGGGTGACCTGCTGTCCCTGGCTGGTGGGACCAAGAGCCTGGGAACATGTTCATTTGTTTTGGGACATATCATTCTGCTGTCCTTTAGGATGATAGATAAAAGATCACTGGCTTTGAGCTGGATGTTGGCATGAGAACAACCCATCACTTCACGTGTTGTATATAGGTAAAGCCTTATAGAGTAAGAGCCTGTAAAATCATAGATTAGGCCAGCTGCATCAGCTGGGTGCAGCTAACAGCTATTCTACCAAGTTACTGTGAGAAAGGAATTGCACCTGTGAAAATAGAGGCTCTAACTATGAGAATAATTCTGTATCCATGAAACAAGAGTGTAAACATTGTTAAGAGAGGAAAAGTTTTTGATGGACATGTACACTAGCAACTACTGACCAATTAACTGATTTGCAGTAAGTTTCCAATTTGAATTAAATAAGATGCCTTTAGAACTGTGATAAATATGATAAATACTGTGAACAATAAAGATTGGGTGATTGTGAATGAAGAAAAGAAGTCTCTTGTCCATCTCTACAGTGACATTCATGTATCCAGAAAGTGCAGTGAACCTAAGGCCCAATGCCCACTTTATCCACATCGCCTTCAAGCCTCTGCACCTGAAGGGGGTGGACCAGCACCTTCTCCACTGAAGAACTCACACCCACCCAGCACTGGGGGGTGTCGTCTCTTGTGCTGGAAACCCTGCGGATGGTACAGTGTGGTCTGGGGATTCTAGTGTCTCACTGGAGACCTGGCACTATTCCTGATGGCACAAAGGGTAATGGGCATCCCTCTACCCTGCACTTTGAGGTAGTTGGGCATTGACCTGTCCCCACAGGGCTCTGGCAACCTGCAGTACCATACCACTATGACTGGGATGACAGCTGTGCCCACAGTGGGGCCAGGCACTTGATGCATTCCTTCCTACAGCCAGACCAGGGGATGCTACTGGGCCAGCTCAAGGGGTGGGAGATGCTACTGGGCTGGGTGCTGGGAAACAACAGATACCCTCTGCAAAGAAATGGGCTCCCTCAGCACTGGGTGTAATACATGATCGCTGCTCGCCTCTGCTTTTGCACCACATGTAAGAGTTAAACACTTCATCAAAAGAACAAGGTAATGGCTCTGTGCACTTGTCCTGGCTTGTAAGATAAGCATGTATTCCTTCCTATTTGCCATCTGTTGGAGGTGGCGCAGGTATCTTCTGTTAAGTTGGGCAGTTTTCTTATCTCTCCCAATAACAATGTCTCCCTCCTGGGAGATATCTTCTGTTAATGGGCCATTGAATAACTCTCTGCATGACTGATAAAGTTCCATCATCCCATTGTGAGATGCTCCATGCAAAAGGAAGAGCCAAGCATCCCTACCTGCATAAAATCAGCATTTTTTGGGACATCAGAACAGCCTCCTCGCTGCATTCCCAGAGGAGCAGCTTCTTCTCTGCTGGATCCCCAGAGGAAGACCAGGCCTATCTACTCTATCACCAGACCTTCAGAGAAAACTACACCCTTCTACAGATCACCACTTCAGCAGCATTTCATCTGCCACTCCAGGAGGAGCAGCCACCATTTAACTGGACTATTACCAACACCCTGACTCCTCAGGGTGTCAGGTTTCTGACTCTATCAGTAGTTTTGTTTGTACTAATTACATTTTTTTTAAATTTAGTTTTTTTTTTCCTAGTAAAGAACTGTTATCCCCATTCCCATGTCTTTGCCTGAGAGCCTTTTAATTTTGAAGTTGTGTTAATCGAGGGAGAGTGTTTACCTTTTCCATTTCACGAAGGCTCTTGCCTTCCTTCACAGACTCCTGTCTTTTCAAACCAAGATAGATTTTGGCGCCTAATGTGGGGCTTGAGGGCATTGAGAGGAAAAAGGATTAACAAAAGGATTAACAATTCTTAAGTAATCTAATTTTCTTTTTTTTTGTGTGTGTGCTGATATAGGAACATGTTTAAGTGTCACCATGTGGTCTAGTTTACCCTGGCTTGGGTGGCTGGCACGTGGTTGCGGCTGTATTTCTCCCATTTGCAGGCCCTTGTCTAAACATGGGTCCTATAACTAAGGCTACTGTGGCTGTTATCCAGTTTGGCTTATGGGTTAATAAGGTGAGGAATTCATGGATCTTCAACTTCCTCTGGAAGACAGGTACATGGATTCAGAGCTATCACACACTAACTGTATGTTTTTGGGGTTATTTTAATAATGGTACCTACTGTGAAGAAATGACACTGGGGGAAATTTTCTCCCGACCTTTTAACCATCTTTTTGGGTCTGCTCCACCAGTTTTGGAAGGGTTAAGATCCACTCTAAATGCTAATGATATCATACAGTGAGTGCTGTTGCTGATATGCCTGTTATATTTAGCACTCAGAGATAAGGGAAGATTAACCTGGATAACTACCCTGACGCCTACACCAGAGACTAGGGATGCTGCTGCAGAGCCTGACACTGCCCCAGAGACTGAAGATGCTGCTGATCCAGAGCCTGACCCTGCCCCACAGCCCGCCTCAGAAATGAACCACCCAGATTGGGTGAGGGTTCTGGTTAAGGAGATATGTGAGATGCTGAAGGAGTGCATTTCCCCAGCTGGTGAGAAACCTTCCCTTTGTCTTGAAGAGGAACAGTCTAATAGTACAGCTGTGTAACCCAAAGATGTTACAACTGTCCAGGTTCCAACTGAGCCACAAAGGCAGTCAAAGCCAGCAGCAGTTGCCCTGGTAGAAACAAGGAGGTCTAAGATTAAAGCAAAGCACCCAGATAAGGATAGGAATGGAGGAACCTCACAACCCACAGGGGAGCCAGAGGTTGCGATCATCACCAAGTCCCTGACGTATGAAAGTCTCCGTAATCAGCACAAAGACATTGTGCGATGAGGGCGCGAGGCTTTTACTACCTGGTTACTCCGGGTCTGGGACCTTATGGGTACAGGCGTACAACTGGACGGTGGTGAGGCAAGGAATTTGGACCCTTGCCCCAGGACTCAGGTATGAATCAGATTTTTGTAAGGGAGCCAGGGTCCCTTTCTCTCTGGGAGTGGCTTTTAATGAGTGTCAGAGAGAGGTTTGTCCACAGGGAGAGAATGCAGAAGCACCATCATAGAATGTGATGGAAGACTTGAGGAACGGATCCAACAGCTGAGGGAAGTGGCAGTATTGGAGGTACTTTTTGGGAGGGATGGACAGCATAATAATGACCCCGACAAGGTCAGGTGCACAGGGCAAATGCTATGGAGTCTAGCAAATCTTGGGCCATCTCAGTACACCACTTTCATTGCAACAATTGATGCTGACACTAACAGAGAGACAGTGGGCTCTGTTGCCGACAAACTTAGGAATTATGAGAGTATGATTAATGGTCCAATGCAGGCTCGTATCTCAGCTGTGATTAAGGAGTTCAAAGAGGAGATGAGGAAGGTTAATGCAGCACCCGTGCAAGTCACAGGCCCCAAAGTCAGAGCCCAACATTCCCCAGCTAGACAGAGAGGGTACACCCCAAGGGCTAATCTGTAGTTCTTCCTGCGTGACCATGGGGAAGACATAGGAAGGTGGGATGGGAGACCCACTCCTGTCCTGGCAGCACGGGTGCGTCAACTCAAGGAGGGAAACTAACCAGGGGAGTTCCACCAAGGTGAAGGTAGCCTCAACCTCCCATGACCAAGCTGTCGGGTACGATCTGTCAGATCCCCTTGAAGGGACCTCTAGTATGTATGCCCAGGAAAGGAATAATAACCAGAGGGGCCCTGTCGCTAGCCAGGGAGAGGCACGGGAAAACCGGATCTTCTGGACAGTGTAGATCCAATGGCCTGGCACATCAGAGCCACAAAAATATGATGCTTTAGTTGATACTGGCGCACGGTGTACTCATACCATCAGGACATGTTGTGGGGGGAGCCTGTTTCCATTGCTGGTGTGACAGGGGGATCGCAGCAATTGACCCTGGTGGGAGCCGAGGTGAGCCTGACTGGGAAGGAGTGGAAGAAACATCCATTGTGACTGGCCCAGACACTCCGTGTATTCTGGGCATAGACTTCCTCTGGAATAGCTATTACAAAGACCCAAAGGCACTCAGGTAGGCTTTTGGAATAGCTGCTGTAGAGGCAGAAGATATTAAGCAATTAAACACCATGCCTGGACTGTCAGAAAACCTGTCTGCAGTAGGACTCCTAAGGGTGGAAGAGCAACGCATGCCAATTGCGATCTCGACAGTGCACTGCCGGCAATATTATACAGATCGAGATGCCATGATCCCCATCCACAGAATGATTCATGAGCTGGAGAGCCAAGGGGTGGTCAGCAAAACCCACTCACCCTTCAACAGCCCCATCTGGCCTGTGTGCAAATCTGACAGAGAATGGAGATTGTGGACTACTATGGCTTAAATGAAGTGACTCCACCACTGAGCGCTGCTGTACAGGATATGCTGGAACTCCAGTACGAGCTGGAGTCCAAGGCAGCAAAGTCGTATGCGACTACTGATATTGCTAATGCGTTTTTCTCCATTCCTCTGGCAGCAGAATGCAAGCCTCAGTTTGCTTTCACCTGGAGGGCCGTGCAGTACACCTGGAACCAACTTCCCCAGAGGTGGAGATACAGTCCTACCATCTGCAGACTGATCCAGACTGCACTAGAAAAGGGTGAGGCTCCAGAACACCTGCAATACATTGATGATACCATTGTGTGGGGGAGCACAGTGGCAGAAGTGTTTGAGAGCGGTGAGAAGATCATCCAGATACTGCTAGAAGCTGGCTTCACCATCAAGAAGAGCAAAGTCAAGGGACCTGCCTGAGAGATCCAGTTCCTAGGAGTGAAATGGCAAGATGGACAGTGCCACTGAGGTCATCAACAAGATCATGGAAACACAAGCTTTCCTAGGTGTGATAGGTTTTTGGAAAATGCACATTCCAAAGTATAGGCAGATTGTGAGCCCTCTTTGGTTACCCACAAGAAGAACGATTTCCACTGGGGCTCTGAGCAGCAACAAGCCTTCACCCAGATCAAGCATGAGATAGCTCATGCTGTAGCCCTTGGCCCAGTCAGGACGGGACCAGAGGTCAAGAATGTGCTCTACTCTGCAGCCGGGAACAATAGCTTGTCCTGGAGCCTTTGGCAGAAGTTGCCTGATGAGACTTGAGGCCGAATACTGGGATTCTGGAGCTGAAGTTATAGAGGGTCCGAAGCCAACTACACCCCAACAGAGAAGGAAATCTTGGCTGCCTACGAAGGAGTTAAAGCCACCTCAGAGGTGACTGGCACGGAAGAACAACTCCTCCTGGCACCCCACCTGCCGGTGCTGGGGTGGATGTTCAAAGGAAAGGTTCCTACTACCCACCATACCACTGACGCCACATGGAGCAAATGGATTGCCCTCATCACCCAGCGCGCCCATACTGGAAACCTGAATCGCCCTGGTATTTTGGAGATAATTACGAACTGGCCAGAAGGTGAAAACTTTGGTCTCACTGATGAAGAGGAGCAGGTACAAGTGACAAGGGCTGAAGAAGCTCCACCATATAACCAACTACCAGCAGAGGAAATACGTTATGCTCTATTCACTGACAGTTCCTGTTGCATCATAGGGAAGAACCGGAAGTGGAAAGCAGCCGTATGGAGCCCCACATGACAAGTTGCAGAAGCTACCGAAGGAGAAGGTGGATCGCGCCAACTTGCTGAACTCAAGGCCGTTCAGCTGGCCCTGGACATTGCTGAAAGGGAGAAGTGGCCAAAGCTCTATGTTTATACTGATTTGTGGATGGTAGCCAATGGTCTGTGGGGCTGGCTGGGAAGGTGGAGAAAGGCCAACTGGTAATGTAGAGGAAAACCAATCTGGGCTGCTGATATATGGAAAGACATTGCCTCTCAGGTGGAGAAACTAATGGTGAAAGTCCATTATGTAGATGCCCATGTCCCCAAAAGTCGGCCTAATGAGGAGCACCGAAACAATGAGCAGGTAGATCAGGCAGCAAGAATAGAGGTGTCAAAGATAGACTTAGATTGGCACCATAAAGAGGAGTTGTTCCTGGCTCGATGGGCTCATGATGCCTCAGGTCATCAGGGCAGAGATGCCACCTACAAATGGGCATGAGACCGAGGGGTGGATCTAACCATGGACAGTATTTTTCAGGTTATCCATGACTGTGAGATGTGTGCTGCCATGAAACAGGCCAAGTGGGTGAAGCCCCTATGGTATGGTGGGCGGTGGTCTGTTGTATGCAGCTGCGCAAAAGGCTTTGTGAATCTGAAGTTAGAAAGTTTTCTTTACTGTATTGTCCTGAGCTGTCACCCCTCCCCTGAACTACTCCCATTGGATTTGACCTGTGGTGTGTTTAGGCTGGACACTGTCTCTATAGGTTTAACCTCTTGACCTACACCCCCTATAAAAACTGTATCCAGACCTCCGCCCGGGTCCATTTGTCCCTGCGGGGTTCAAGCAATACAACTTTCTCTGGACTGCAAACAAATGGCCTCTCTAGTCTCTTTGTCCTGGTCCTCGTGGCGTTCTCAGAGTGGCACTGCCTGTGTCACAGTGAACTGACTGCTACCTGGCAATCTCAGCAGAGACCCAGGGGCAGCAGCGTTTGTTGCTCAACCACCGGCCCCTGCGGGCGACTGCTAGCCGGCACCTGGGGGGGGGGGGGGGGGGGGGGGGGGGGGCGTGTGAAAAAGAGCCCAGTGGTTCAAGTATAAGTATGGGGAGGCCTGCCCCAGACATGCCAATGCAAGCGCTACGTGCTGACCATGGTGGAAGCCACCACTGGATGGCTGGAGACCTACCCTGTACCTCATGCCACTGCCTGGAACACCATCTTAGTCCTGGAAAAGCAAGTCCTCTGGAGACATGGCACACCTGAGAGAACTGAGTCTGCCAACAGCATCCATTTCAAGAATGGCCTTATCAACACCTGGGCCAGAGAACATGGTATGGAATGGATATATCATATTCGCTATCATGCTCCAGCTGCTGGCAAAGTTGAACAGTGCAAAGGACTCCTTAAGACTACCCTGAAGGCACTTGGTAGGGGAACATTTAGAAACTGGGAAATGAACCTGGCAAAAGCAACCTGGATGGTCAACACCCGAGGGTCCATCAATCAAGCTGGTCCTGCCCAGTCAGAACCATTGCACACAGTAGATGGAGATGAAGTGGTACATATGAAAGGTATTTTAGGAAAAACTGTTTGGATTAATCCCACCTCAGGCAAAGACAAACCCATGCGTGGGATTGCTTTTGCTCAAGGACCTGGTTACACTTGGTGGGTAATGCAGAAAGATGGGGAAACCCATTGTGTACCACAGGGAAACCTGGTCTTAAGTGAGAACTGGGTTTCACTTTTCATTGTGATGCAGATGGAAATAGAATAAGGGGTGGATAATTTCCTGGCTTGTAAGATAAGCATGTATTCTATTTGCCATCTGTTGGAGGTGGGGCAGGTATCTTCTGTTAAGTTGGGCAGTTTTCTTATCTCTCCCAATAACAATGTCTCCCTCCTGGGAGACATCTTCTGTTAATGGGCCATTGAATAACTCTCTGCATGACTGATAAAGTTCCACCATCCCATTGTGAGATGCTCCATGCAAAGGGAAGAGCCAAGCATCCCTACCTGCATAAAATCAGCATTTTTTGGGACATCAGAACAGCCTCCTCGCTGCATTCCCAGAGGAGCAGCTTCTTCTCCGCTGGATCCCCAGAGGAAGACCAGGCCTATCTACTCTATCACCAGACCTTCAGAGAAAACTACACCCTTCTACAGATCACCACTTCAGCAGCATTTCATCTGCCACTGCAGGAGGAGCAGCCACCATTTAACTGGACTATTACCAACACCGTGACTCCTCAGGGTGTCAGGTTTCTGGCCAGTAGTTTTAGTTTGTACTGATTACATTTTTTTTCATTTAGTTTTTTTTTTTCCTAGTAAAGAACTGTTATCCCCATTCCCATATCTTTGCCTGAGAGCCTTTTAATTTTGAAATTGTGGTAATTCAAAGGGATGGAGCTTACCTTTTCCATTTCACGAAGGCTCTTGCCTTCCTTCACAGACTCCTGTCTTTTCAAACCAAGACAGGGTGCAGCTACTCAGGGGCAGGCAGAACTCTATTGAGCAGTGAGCCAGTGGCCGCCCTGTCTTGGGCTGGCTGTCCTGTTCCAGCATGGAGAGCATCTAATCACTCTCCACCCAGGTATTGATACTGAGCCTACCTTTCCACAAGTACATCCATGACAACTGGACACAGCATCATGAGTTATACCCCTCCACTGGCTTCACAGCCCTGCTCTTTGCCTTGCACACCTGCCAGCAGGTAACAACAGCCAGTGGTACCAGACACTGCCACTGTACCTCCGCTTGCACTGCTTGTCTATACGCTGTAGGATGCCCCAGTGTCCACACAGCATTGGCTCTTGGTGGCATACGCACAGGTCTCAGTGTTTGGCTTCAGAGCAGTGAAGGGAACTGGCAACACTACTGGGAAAAAGTTGCTGGTCTAGAGCCTTTTGCAGGACAAGAGTCCAGGACACTGGTGTTGAATTCAGCCTCACTGAGAGACGGGTACATGAAGGCGGGATTATATTCTACAAGTGATGCATTTTCAAAAAACTGGAGCCAGGCTGTTTGGCCAGGAATGGGCCAATGCACACTGCCAGCAGCTGTCCTGGCTCTTTAGCTTGCTGCTCCACCCCACCACCTGGGTTCACAGACCCTGCAATTTGCAGAGTTTTGGTACAGATTGTGCTGGTCCTACCAGCTGGGTACTGTGGGTGCCATTCTCCCATGGCAGCAGTGATGTGTTTAGCTGGACATAGGGTGGACACAGTTCTGCCCATGCTGGCTGGGAGGGACAAAGGGGAGATGCTGGAGCTGGAAGTGGGCATGAAGCCTGTGAGCTGCAAGGCTGTGAAGCCAGTGGTGGACAGCAGCTGCTCAAATGTGGCTGTTCACATAACAGAGCTGGCATTTCCACCACAGATGGCTTCTGGGGGGAGGTTTGTAGTTGTTCATAGGAAAGGAAGATGATCTATTCACCCTGCCCAGTCTTTTACTATATTTTTATTTATTTATTTTTACAGTCTTTAACTAAGGGAATATTTTTTAAATTGCATCAAGGAAGAGTAAGAAGGGAAAAAATCACACATGGTGACAGAAGACAACAGAATCAAATAAATTTGAAATGATCTCATGTTGAATAAACTTTGAAAACACATGAACCACCATTTCCTTTGCTTTCTGACCCCTTACAACTTCGAAACGGCACTCCTGCAGAACATGACTTCCCTGCAGAACAAGACTGCAGACCCTAGGGACTGAGCTCCCCAAAGATTTTTGTCCTCCAGAGCAGGGTTAGCAGGATGTCTTTTATCACTTTCAATCAATAACATCCTTGATTCAGAGTCAGCTTTATCACTTGGGCTTTCAGTTTATAAAAATGACCAGAACTCTTGGACTCATATCCTTCCTACTGACAGCAGAAGCCTGTATTACTTAACTATTAGCTTAATTAATTTTCTGTCTCTCCAGATACAATCTCAATTTCTGTGTCTTCAACTTCTTCTCTCCACTATTTCCAGTTTCCCATGATGAGTACAAGTATTACACCTTCACCTTCCCTTCACCTTTCTTTAGGTGCTCAGGTCTGCTCTGGGCAATAATCGCCTATGCTTTTCCAGTTTAGAAGCAATTGGCTTTCCTATTAAGGACAAGCCTATCAGTTATCACTGATAGGAAACAGTGGTAACTGTTTCACTGTGGGTTAAACTCTTGCTGCATTACTTCCTTTCATCTTCTCTCTCCTACTGTTCCTATAAATTCAGTTACAAAGCTGAAATGCACTGATAAGCAATTGAAGTTGTTTAGGTCACTTTTTGATCCTGATGAAACAGATACTACATTCTGTTCCTCATGCTGTAGTAGTACTATGTAATCCTGACCCACTGTATTCATTAAATATCCTTGTAAAAATACATTTTAAACAAACCTGCTTTTCAACATTCTTGCTTGAAGATAATCATTCTCCTAACCCACACCACAAATTGCTTCTCTCCCCAGCTGAAAAACACCAGTTTTTAGACTCCCTGGTTTATAGGTAAGGGTAAGTTCAACTAATTAAAAAACCCAACCACCTAGCAAAACCTGCTTTAAAATACATTATAAAACAGCTTGCTTTCTGCAGTATCTGATCCTGTGCCTTTCCAATTGCTTGGACCAATCTGAGTCATACCAAAGCAAATCCAGATCTGAGATATAAGAGTAATCAATCTGTTTTAAATCAAATAAGCCAAGAATTCAAAGTTTTTTTCCTCATCATTTTCAAATTTCTCCCAATATAGTTTTAGATAGCAAGCACTTTACTCACTTGTGTAATGATTTAACATAAAAAAGCCCCATCATCATCACAATCTCTACATACTTTGCCACAATGCAATATGTCTTTTAATTCTTATTTCCAATTCAATATCAGGATTAGTTCAAATAATTTAATTATTCCTCCATATGCCTGACTAGAACAAGAGAGGACGGACTTTATTTGAAAATATATACCAAGGGGAAATTAAAAAAAAAATCCAATTAAAAAATCAATTAAAATTCCGGACACTTTTTTTTTCCTGAAACATTAACTTGCATCTTTCATAAGAAGAACAATTGGGAGCTCCCTCAGGCAGAAAGCATCCCAAATGCTTAAGCTCCCCATGCAGCTCAAGATGGCTGGAAGGCAAGAGATGGGATTCAGCACATTTTTACAGAGGTCTGACATATAGCATCAGCACACCCAGAAACATTTTATGGAAAAATTAAAAATCCCTGATGGTGTTGCTAGAAAGCTTACTTGATAAGCAACTTCAATCTATGAGAGGTCTCTTGACAATAAAGTACATTATTTCTAGAGGCAAACAGAATGCAGTATCTCTAGCATCTTTGTTGGGAAGGGGCATAGAACTGGAAGAACATGGACTGACAGAAAAACAGTATGACAGTAGGGTCTGCAGAGCCAGATATGATAGCTAATCTTTATAGCAGCAAGGTTCAAGTTGCTCCATCCACAAACTGAGGCCAAAGAATGAGGGCACAGTAACATAAGTGGTTGGGGCCATCTGGAAGTTCCAAATCTCTTCTCCTGTGCACTTTCAGAAGATCACTTGTGTTTCAAAGAGCCTGTTCAGTTCTCCTTGGAGGGGTTCTTTTGTTTTGTTTTGTCTGTTTTTGTTTTGTTTTGTTTTTGAATAGGTTGATACCATTGCTTATTTATGTTGTCTTCCCAAGTTCAATTTTCTTCTGGATGGCACGTGCTGAGTGATAGATCAAGGAGTCAATGAAACCGGCAACTAAAAGGAAAAAACCAAATGGATGAAGTCAGACATGCCTCAAAGACAGAACAACTCCCAAGGATAGAAAACAAAAACCCTGTTGTCAGAGGAAAGGAATTCCAGGTCCACCAGACAGAAAAAGGTTCTGCTGCTGCTGTTGCTGCTCAGAACAGTAAAGTCCTCATCTCCTCAGGACAGACAAGACCCATCTTGCAGGACAGAGGTGATCATGCTTCTCTAGAAAAGATCCCTTTTCCAGAAATAAAAGAGACGGGCTGCGTCATGTGTGTTTACTGATGATTGAGAAGAGTTTGGAGAGGAAGCTGATGTGGAGAGCTTTATGACACTTGTTGCCTTGACTCATCTTGCAAAGGTCATGTTTCCCATTTCCTGCTCATTTCACAGCAACCTTAAAAGTACCATATGCTGCTCTTGATGGATGCCCTTTATTGGAGATGGCAATGTACACCCACCAGACACAAAGTAATACGAACCATTGACTTTAATTCTTTCTGCAGTATTTTCCTCAAACCTCTCCAGCCCTGCAGAAGCCTATTAATTCAGTGTTTGTTTGTTATTGCAGAAAAACTCAGAATGGTCTACTGTACCACAAGCCACATACAACCAAGGTTTTCACCGGACAGGAACCTTGAGCTCCTGCCAGGGAAGGAATACAAAGATTGCTAGGGAGCCATTTTTCAATGATTTAATTTTATAAAGCTTCATATTTTCTCTTTTATTTGAAACCTCAATCAAAGGAATAAGTAAATGATTACTTGGCTGTATACAATGACGTTTCAATATGATACAAAGCATTGCAGCTAAAATGAGAATTGAATCTTCTGTTTATTACTATATGATATGGAGTTCTTGGACTTAATATTTGGTCTGTCGTGCTTCAGATAACTCTTGTGTGGTTGTTTTGCCCTGAAATTATCTCTACTTGTGGAATCAAGTTGATACTGTTACATGAACACTGAGGTGACTTTAGAATAGTATAGAATCTTCAAGGTTGGAAAAGACCTCTGAGGTCATAGGATCCAATTGCCCCCAGCACTGCCACGCCCACCACTAAACCATGTCCTTAAGTGTCACATTTACATATCTTTTAGATTCCTCCAGGGAGGATGACTCTACCACTGCCCTGGGCAGCTTGTGCCATGGAGAACCCTTTCCATGACAATTTTTTTTTAAAATATCCAGTCTAAACTTCCCCTGGTGCAACTTGAGGCCATTTTTGTTTTGTCCCTGTTAGAAGAAGAGACTGACCCTCATCTGGCTCCAACCTCCTTTCATGTAATTGTAGAGAGCAAAAAGATCCTTCTTGAGTTTCTTTTTCTGCAGGCTGAGCACACCCACCTCTCCTTATCAGACCTACATTCCAGCTTCTTCCCCAGTTCATTCTCTTCTCTGGATCTGCTGCAGCACCTCAATGTCATCACAAAGGGTCCAGAACTAAACCCAAGCTTCAAGGTGCATCACCAGCGTATAGTGGGGGACAGTTACCACCCAGGTCCTGTTGGCCACACTATTGCTGGTACAAGTAATTGACCTTATTGGCGACTAGTTGATTTGATCTCTAGAATACAGAGAGTCTGAGCATGGTGTATGGCAGAAAAATGAACTGGCTGTCAAACCCAGTCAGTGCTAAAGGGCACGTGAATTTGTCATGAAATGACTTTTGAAATCAAAGAGATGAATAGGATAAAACATATTGCAGACAGAAATTCTGTTTAACAGTATCAGGTTAATTGAGCACTGAGCACTGTAACAGCTCAGATGATGAGAAAACCTTGCAGATAAAGGTATGATGTTATAGGTATGTGATACAGATGTTATGTGACACAGAAACTGGCTTCTCAGGTCCCTGACCACATCTTCAGGCTGGTCCTTAACACCCACATGTCTGACTATGAGCACCCTGGATTACTACCTCAAGAGCATGGCTGCACCAAGGCTGTTCCCATGCACAGAGCTGAGCAGATACTGATTAGCTATTCCAGATGCCAGCACTGAGAGTGAAGTGCAGATATTCAGATGGATCTGCAGGAACCTCTGAGCCTCTTCTCACGAGATGCCATCTAGTCCTTGTGGAATACTTGCTGGAGCTTTTATGTCTGGGAGCAGTTTGATATCTCTCAGATATATATTATGCCCATGGCAACCAGGGTTCACAGATTTAACTGGTGTTGATTCCACATGAAAACTATCTACTTACAGACCCAAGCTGGCCAAGAATGCAAGTACAGACACTTTCATATGGTCCGTGAAGAACAGCTTTGTTAGAAAACAAAATGTCCTGTAGAGCATCAAAATGAAATATTATGACAGGTCTACAGGTCTAATGAAATGAAATGCTGTAATATTACAGCATCTTGTAAGCCTCCAGTGCTAGCTACAGTCTGAAGTCACTCCTGTGGCTCTGCAGAACATACTGTACTGCTTCCCAAAGATTGAAATCATCTCTTTTGATCAAACAAGGATTTATTACTAGACATGTAGACTTTTAGAAAGCGTTAAGATGGTAAATGTTTACACTTTAGAAAGCAAAATGATTGAAAGGTGCAATACCTGTAAATATGCCTCCAACAATGGCACAAACTCCAGTGAGAAAGTGAGTAAAGGACCTAGAATTTGAACAACCAGAATGAGCTCAGATACCAATGTCAGGTCTGTAACAATTAACTAATAATTCTAATAATATTCATCACACCATATAAGTACGCATTACCTAAATATTCATAGCTAATAATTCTCAAGTTTGTCACTGCTACTTTTAGTCAGCAGCACTAAGAGGAAGTACTGAATTTATAAATTTGAAAGATGGGCTTTTAATCCCTAAGACTTTATTTATTCCTACCCAGTGAGAATGCACATGAGGGTCATGTAACACAGTAATTAAATCCTAAGCATACATTAATGCATTTTAAGATATAGACATTTTTCTACCCCCCATTATGAACCTCAAAGACTCCCTTCCCTGCAATTGCATTGCCAGCCATTAACCCAGAGAGAAAAAGAGGTTCCACACTGGCTGAAAGATGTAGAAAAGCTACAGCAAATGCAGAGTAAGGAACCAGTTGGACTGTGTGAGTGCTGCTGGTAAAATGGGTAGCTCTGTAAATCTAGTCTTCCTATTAGAAGTCGGTATCAAGAACCATTATATCACACTTCTGCTCCTTGAACCACTTTCCTTTTCCATCTTGATACCACATTACAACAGTCACATAGTAGCAGAAAAAACCCAGACTGCAGTTCACACGGAGAAGAAGGCCATCAGTGAGCACCTCTTCCTTTCCAGTGGCTGGGAAGGGGCTTGGATGAATTTCAGGCATTTGCACTATCATGTCTAAGTGAGGATGAAGTTTTAAGCTATGCAAAATTACAAAATCAGTGAAGGATGAATGAAATAGAATTAAATGTCTCTTACCTGTGTTTCTCTGTCAGCTTCACCATCATGGGTGAAAGCTCATACAGTACAAAGACACCAGGCAGACCCTGGTCTCCCAGTAGCCCATTTGCTATTTTCTCGTGTTGTGTAACTGAGAACTGGTTAGTTCTTACCACCTACCAGGAAACAAACACAGCAAACATTGTTTTGCTAACAGGGAATAGGAAAGGCTACTAAAACATGAGTTCAGTGAACCACATCAGTGTACCCTCACCCATGTGGGCAGCCTGACAGTGGTTAGAAAGTCATGAAGAGCTCAGGTATTTGCTATCAGGTCGATTTTTACTATAGGGTACCAGTTAAAGCTGCAACTAGCCCATGGTATGAGGGAAGTATCACACCCAGACTGGACTATTTGGTCTCTGCTGGCACACAGCAGCATAAGCTGCTGGACAGCTAGCATAAGTTGTCCCTCTCAACCCTGAGTCTGTGTCATCCTCTAACAAAAGGCAGACCTGTTAAGCATGCTTCAGGAGACAGTGCTGATAGCAGAAAGCCATAAATAATCAAGAGTGAGAAACAGGAAAACAATACACAGAGGCAGGAGAGCAGAGAATGACAGAGATAATCCGTCTTCACATAAATTAAGATCACCCTTCAGCATTCTTCTGTGCCCTGATAGTCTTCTACATGTTGTTCTTACAAGCCCTATTCTTAGACCAATTAAACTGGGTTGCTGTAAAATGAAATTATATTCTATCATCCCTACTAAGTTATCTGACACAAATTACAATCCAAGCGAAGAAAGATACTATCCAGGTTTCTTTACCGAATTCCACACTTGGGAGTTCCAAGTACTGAATGTACAATACAACCCCTGGTGTACATCTGGCAACACATCTGAATCCACAGATACTGTCAGCATCAAGAAAATGAGGAGAAAGTGAAGGCTTTCACTTGTCAAAGTAACAGAGGAAAAAGGTACTTACTTCACCATCTACTTTCCTATACACAGTGGGGACCACTTTGACGAAATATTGAAACATCATGGAAGCTATAAGCAAAGACAGGGAGAGACACAATTAATATAAAGCAATAAGCTGGAAGCTTTTCACTGACAGGATAGGTAGACACAAACTGTTTTTTTCCAGCTTGTCAGGGAACATCTTTCTGCGTAACAGCTGCTGGAGATTTTCAAGGACAGTAAAGTTAATGTCTGAAATGTGTCTTCCTTTTGCCAAAGTGAATTTCATTTCTGCTCCAACCAAAACCAAAACTGATGGCATTTTGGCCTTGAATAAATGGAAAAACTTCTACAAACTTGCTATAACTTTACCAGTAAAACTTCTTGCAAATTCAATTCTAGTCCAGGAAAAATTCTTAACAACATAGCCCTAAGCAAACTTACTCAGGTCTAAATGAGTATCTCATATCAACTACAATTAACACTACAGTTTATTTCTGTAGAAGCATGGCATTTATTGTATCGGAAGATGAAAAGGAAGATCTGGACCAATAACGAAAAAATAGAAGAACCCTTTCTGTTGCCTCAGAGCAGCCTGTTCCTTCAGTTCTCTTAAGGATAATGCAATGCAAGAAAAAAACTATTTTCTATGAAATTACGTAGAGAAGACTATTCATCCATTTCTACAGCAGAAGTAGTTCTTGCATATGGTATCTTTAGCTGGCAATAAACATAAATTTGACCTGCAATCTACTGCTCCTGCTTCTTTACTGGAACATGTTTTCAGAACGAATTCTTCAAGAATTTACCAACTGGTTCTGTGAGGCTCAGGATGAAAAGCTTGAGCTTATGTAGAAATTTACCAGTCAGCTAAAGGTCCTCCCTCTCAGATAGTTTGTTACTCCACAGAATAATTAAAGCATCATAATCGTATTGAACATTATGACGCCTTTTAATTTTTCTGTACTTTATTTTGAATGCTATCCTCTGATTTGGGTACAAGGATCAAAATCAATGGTAGAAAACTTTAAAGAACAGATTCAGGTAGGACTAACAGTCATCATTCCAAAGCAAATTACTTCTTTCTCCAAGTTTTATTACATACAGCTCTAATTACCTTCAAGACAAACTATTCAGACTTCAGTGGATCTAAAAAAAAAACCAAACTTCTGCATGTAAAAGACCTTTCATAGAAAAGCAGGCTTGTGGAAATAAAGTCAAGTACAGCAGCAGCAGGAAGAAAAAGCTGTCTCTCAAGCCAGAAAATCTGGTGCTATCTAGAAAATATCAGCAATATTTCAACTTCATTGCAGCTTTTCAAGCTCTTACTGTTTGGTATGTAAAGGTCAGGCAGACACTACAGCTCTCCAGCAACTATCCATTAGGCTTTTTCTCTACCCTGCATCTTATGGTTCTCTCACTTTATGTAGTAGTTAGACAGGGCTCTCCTTGAACTATATCTGAGGTAGGCCTTTAATAATGACATACTGTACCTGCTGTTGTGCATTCACAAATGCTGAACAGAGATACCTTTCAGAAAGGTCACAGAATCCAAACATGTTGGCAGATTTCTTCCAGGTGAATGGAGACAGTTGCTCCAGAAAGAGCACAAGGTGGAGGAGTCACATTTCACATAACACTGTCAGGGTTTTTGTTAAAACTGAGAACTTTGCTCCTGTTCTCTTCTAATACTTATTAATACAGACACTTAAAAAGAGACTTCTTTTAGCTGTCTTTTACCTTGCTGTGCAGTGACGGCTGTCCCATCCAGAGGATTCACAATGCCTGGATAATCCCTTCCAAATGAGAGATGTTTGATATAGTGTGTCATATTGATCTGAAATGGAAATGCTAATAACTCAAATAGCTGCATAGCACATGAGGGGTAAGGTAAGGAGACTGAAGGTCATTACTGGTATATTTTTCTGAGTATGGCTCTAGAATGGAGACAGGCGTTCCTTTTCTCTTGCATCCCAACAATAAATTCCAAAACATTTACTCTTCTTTTTTATTCATAGGAGATTTCAAGATTTCTCCTTCTCCTGCTGGAAATCCACAGATCTCAGTGCCCTTTCCTCCCATCTACAGAGCAGGCTCTCCCACTACTCCTCTCCCTGCCACAGGAGCACATGCTATCTGCTGCCTTGGAGGAATAAGTATGAGCATCATCTGCTTTCCTCTCAGCTCAAGGTAAACTCCGACAGATGCAGAAGCAGTTGTGATAATATCAATCTTAAGAAACTGAAGCATAGATTAAGGAAAAAGACAGGCTCAGGAAGAGAGGCACAGGCTTGCCAAGCAGCATGCAAATGTCACAGAATGTATTTCAGAACCCTCTGTGAAAGGAGGACTCAGGTTCTGCTTAGACTCATACAGCCGAATCTGCAGCAATCTAGGATCTCAATATGACAATGGGAGGGAAATCCAGAGTCTTAAGAGAACTACAACACTGCTTTAGGAACACTTACATTATCAAGTCCGAAGCTCTGCAGATCATGAACTGTAACAGAAAAATAGTCAACAATATAGCTCATATTGTCATAGCAATACCTCTCTCCCATATTCTAGCAATAAGGGAGTTAGTTTCATTTCTATCACAATTTAAAATGGCAAGAAAATTGCCTGGGTTTCTCTCTTGCTTGCATAGTAGAGTGTGTGACAGATAAGACTGCTGTAATACCCCTCCTGACAAAGAGCCACTTCTAGACTGAAGGCAAGTAAATTCAATTCGGGGTTAATTCAGATTAGGTATTCAGTCCTCACCTGCATGTATTCTTCATCGAGTGCAAAAACAAGATCCCAGAGACCAGAAAAGAAAGCTCTGCTGTTAGCTACACATAACTCCTCTCAGTACTGTAAAACACAGAGGCATGACAGATCTAAACTAACAACTGAGAAGAGCACATGCTTTAATATAACATACAAGTGCCCTTAAAAATCATCATCATCTTAGTAACTCAGCACTCTGGCAATCAACCTTGCCACTGCTGCCTGGAGAACATACTAGGAAAGGAAAAGTCTTTGCAGCAATGGCCTGAGCAGGGTATTTACAAACCACTAGTAGGGCCACACTGTCACCAGTGTTGGGATTTGGGGAATTTGGCCTTCCTCATCTCTGCCCTTCCCTCATCTCTGCCCTTCTTCTCATGTCTGCCCTTCCCACATGCTGGCAGGACCACACACCCCTAGAAGGGATCTGGCAGAGATACGGTATCGGGACTTTTGAAGGAGTTTTGAATGAGTTAGAGACGGTATCTCTGAGATTTTTAGATAATGCAATTTATTTTTCTTATCTTCTACATAGGCAGGAAGGGGGAGTTCAGCTCACATCTTCACTACATGGTTCAGAAAGTCACAAGACTTCTAGTTACAAGACTTTTTAAGGATTTATTGACCAAAAAAACACTGCCAACAAGCATATTTATGTTTTTGACCCAATCCTTAAATATTTAATCTTATGGACTCATGCTACAGTGTAAACTTTCTTAGCCAATCATGTTATGACACATAAACCTACAATACTGCATTCTAAACCTCTTGTTTACCTTTGTAACTACTTTTATTTTTTCTGTATCTTAAAACGCTATAACTCTAAACTTTCTTCTATTTAGCTTAACGTGTCTCTGCTTTAAACTATAAAACCACATTCTCACTTCTAGCACCTAAGTTTGGAAACATTTTCCAAGGTCTCAGATCAAATCCTATGTTTAATTCTAAGAATTGGTTTACAAGCTCAAGGTTCTGAGAGTTCCCTGCATTTTGGATTCCAACACCTCATCCTTCTTTTTACACTAAGAATACTCTTTTGATGGCTTTGTCAATTATCTTTTGTATGCACTGGAGTAGGTATGGTACTGCTATAACTATGACAATCAATATATACATGCTTATCTTTAAAACCTGTGGGAGGCAATGGATATTTTCTAGTTTGCTACTTAAATGACTTTATGCAATATCAGAAGCATCAGTCTCAGGATGAAAATCTAAACTGCAACTCCATATCAGTTAATTTCAAAGAAGCGAGAGGCTGCAACCATTTTAACAGGTAAATTCATGTGCTCAGGAAGGCATACTTCCTGAAGGCTGGGGATGAATAAGTCTAGAGCAGCCCCAGGGAGATGGAATTTGAGGTGTTAGTGGACAAGAAGCTTAACATGACCTGGCCATAGGCACTGGCAATCCAGAAACCACTTGCTCATTGGTTTCATTCCCAGAAGCATGGGAAGCAGGTGAGGGGGAGAACTCTCCCCCTCTATTCCACTCAGGTGAGACCCCACATGCAGAGACGCCTCCAGCTCTGGGATGCCCAGCACAGGAAAGATGTGGACCTGCTGGAGTGAGTCTACATGAGCCCACAAAGATGCTCCAAGGGCTGCAGCACTTCTGCTATGGAGAGAGGCTGGGAGAGCCTGGAGAAGGGAAGGCTCTGGGCAGACCTGAGAGTCCCTTCCAATACCAATACGGAACTAGAAGACAGATGGGAACAGACATTTTAATAAGGCCTATTGCGATAGGACAAGGGGCAGTGCTTTCAAACTAAAAGAGTGCAGATTCAGACTGGATATAAAAAATTGTATATGTTGAAAGTGATAAGGTATTTGCACAGGTTGACCAGAGAGCTGGGGGACACTCAGTTCCTGGGAACATTTAAGGCCAGGCTGGATGGGACACTTAGCAACCTGCTCTAGTGGAAGGTGTCCCTGCTCATTGCAGGGCAGTTGGACTACATGGCCTTTAAAGGTCCCTTCCAAATGAAACCATTCCATGATTTTGTAAACTACCACTATTGATCTTGCCACACTATATTTATAGATACACTCAAGGAAGTCCTTCACAATTTAAATTTTACTCTGAACCTCATGAATAGAGGAAAATATCCCTTCCAGAGGTAATGGTAGTCAGGTCCAGGACTGAAAATTTTACTTGAGGTTGTTTGACTGCAAAGCAGCAAAGTTTAGCAGAACTGAGAGACTTCCCAGAAATATCATCTAACAAGTTCTTCCACACTCATGTAGCAGCACCCCTAGAAAGCACTTTTCTGTTTGTCCATGATAGTTCTAAACCATTGTAACAAAACCTCAACAAATGTCCTCCCCACTGAAGCAGTGATGTCGTTACCACAGAGGTAATGCAAAGATATTAAAAGAAAATGGTCAGACACACTTGAAACCAAAAGGTCCAGTAAACAAGAAAAGAAAATACTTTACCATGTACATGAGACTGTTGAAAACTTTTTCCCGGTGCAAAGTGAAAATTTCCAGCTACCTGCAGGAGAGAGTAAACGTTCATTAAATGATCTGAATCTATGTAAGCAGAGCAGTTGTACTGGTGTTTGGATTTTTAGGATTTCGTTTACACCAGACAGACACCAACCAACTCATTTTTACAGGTGACAGCAGCAGCAGACATCCTAAGAGAAGTATGAAAGTATGAATTTCCCATGTTCAGTACAGGTAGTGATGCTGAAATCCATAATTAAATACTAATGTGGGTAACAGCTGTTCTATCAAAATTATTTCGTGGACATAAAAATGAGAAAAAAGAAGGAATTAACTCTAAGTAGGGAACTGACTGGTCCTTCAGAAAATACAAAACAGCATCAAAGAAAAAGAGAGGAGAAAGTGAGAGTGAACACTTACACCAATAATCAGCAGTGAACCAATGTATACACCCATGAAAATAAGAGCATGCAAAAATAAAGCATTTAACCTACCAAACCCCTCTCCCAAAACATCCCAAGCCCTCAAAAATCTGCAAAAGACAAACTGGTAAAATTTCATCCTGGACTCTGAAAGGCATATTAGGTGCCAGTCCTCCTTGACACTTACTAGCAATCATATGCACTCTGCCATAGGAAGATTTAAATGTTCCAAGCTCACATACTATATTACATCTTTGATGCCTGGGGAAACCTATGCCTTATGTTAACTGTAGACCTGTTGAGAATGAAGATGGGCAAAGTTCCAAGTGCCTAAAAAAAGGCCCCAAAAACTTCCCCAGTGACACTCATACTTGCACCATTCCTACATCCAGTATTCCCCTTGGAATCTTCCAGCTCTTCATGTATTGTGAGAAAGGGTCCTATAACAGTTCAATACCTATGATAATGCTCAAATCACAATGTCTGGATTTGTGAGTACAAGGTCTACTTTCTAGAAATAAAGACTGTGGTCTCCAGAAAGAATACACAGGGATTTAAAAAAAGCCCAAAAAGGAAAAAACCAAGAGTTTGAAGTTAAAAACAAAAGAATACCCTGGGTCTGACTTCTAGAATGTACTTGGGTATGCAACCTGTGTGTTTGTGGGGGTAACCCACAAAATGACAGGTTACATAGTTACCAGGTGCATCTTGTGTATTTTCATATATCACTTGCATAAACCACCTCTCCGAGCATTTTCAGCCTTGACAGACAACTCCAATAGCCTTGCTTCCACTGTTTTTCTAAAGGAAATAACACTTCACTCTCTTCAATACCTCTGCAGGTGAGTTGTTGGTTACTGCTATCTCCAGCATCCACTTGTGGCCTCTGATTTAAAACAGAAGGGCAGGTGGAACAATTCAAGTTCAAAGAAGCTCCCTCTCCTCCTCAGAAATCTCAGAAAAAAAAACCTGGTACCCAGATGGGAGGAAAAGACAAACTTCTCCAGCTGCCATGACTTCCTACCAGCCCACAGAACACCAACCAGAATTAACCTCTTTCCCACTGCTCTTCCTGACTGTCCTCCTGAACCCCATGACAAGCACAAAGATGTTGCTGATCCCAGAGGTGATTCTATGACAGTCTTGTAAGCACTAAAACTGGAAAAGGAGAGGAATGCCCCGACTCTGCCTTTTCACAGTCCTCAACATCATGCAGCAGGTTCACAGCAAAAGCTCTCTCTCACCTTGTTGACCTCAAGGAAACCATACACTTGGCAGCCCTCATTCTTCTGCTCTTGCATTTTCTGGCTAAACCCTTCCCTCTTGCACTGCTCTATGCTATCTGGGTTCTTGAAGGCCCAGCCTCGCCGCCTGTATGCTTCTCTGACATCGTCACAAGTATTACAACACCTGCAAAAAGCACAAGCACCATCTTACCATCTTTATCATTAAGAAGAGATGCTTCAGCTCAGGACTTGAATCCTTGACAGATTCTTCTTCAACAAAGCAGCAACACAAACACTGGGGACTGGACCTTGGAAAGTGGCCTAATGCTCCTGAATGAGCATGAGCTTCTTGATGTGCCTTTTGAGGCCTGGAGGTGAGGATGCATGCTGTTTGAATACAGGACTGGAGTCCCTCTTTGGACTGGCCATTTAAACAGCCAAGGCAGCCCTTGGCAAAGAAATTTGCCACAAAAACATCAATGTCCAACAGTTATAAGCAGTTTGGAACTTCTTCACGTGAACAAAGCATCTGTTTCTATTGCTACTTTCCTCTGTTTTTAGGCCAAGACATTGGGCTAAATGTGGGCTTAACTGCGAACTTTCTTTGTACTTTTCTATCTGTGGATAATACCTTGGTTACCAGAAAAAAACCCACATTTCTTCCTTGGTTTCATTTTCGCTGGACATGTTGAATGAATTCCTGCTGTTGAAGGCAGCAGTTATGAATACCTCAAGATGAAAGCATCTTTGGGAAAGGACACAACTTGACAGATGGGACAAACCTAGTTATCACTGAGCCAAAAATAGCCAAGATTAGTCCAGAACCTATATGGACTATCATGGATCCATTCTTACAGTAATTTCCTGTTTGGAGAAATGAGAAATATAAAAAGATGCCTGTTGTTTATGTGAGCCATAGATGTCTGGTCTTTGCTCCTATAAGGACACAATGCCAGCAGCAGAAGTGAGAAGGCAAGGCCAGAGCATAACCAGGTTTTATGTCAAGATAACGCATGTAACAGTGAAATCATTTAAACACCTCCGCTCTGGACACCAAACAAGCCCAGAAAATCTCTCGTCTGCTGAGATACAATTTTTGTACTGCTTAAACAGGCATGTAGGACAATCCAAACAACGTACAGATGCACCATCTCAACAATCTTGAGTGCAGCTTCCAAAGGCATAGCCAAACCCCAATAGCTCTTATCACTGAACACGTGCCTAAGAGCAGGATTTCATTGCACAGACTTTCACACACATTTGGAAAAAAAAATGCATATAACATACCAGGATTCAAGCGCTAAGATAGGAAAAAAGTGTAAATGTTACCGAATGTCCTCTGACTCAGCCCCATAACAGCTCTCACAGCGATCAGCATCCAAAGAATTTGGATCAAACACTTTTTCTTCTTCTTTTCCCAGCTCTAAGACAAAACAGGATTCAAAGTGATGAGACACCTCTAGAAACTCTGTCTTCTACTCTTGTTCTGCTCTATGCATAATGAACAATCTATGCACACACAATGTGCCACTGCACATCCTGCCCATATGCCAATGCCTACTTGAAATGGTATGTATGTAGCCTGCTGAGGTGTGGAGTAAAACTAAGAAGGAGCATAGTATTTCTCCTCTCAAGAACAGCATCCATGGAAAGAACTGGTTATCTGTAAGCCTTGCTGAAGCATCAGACATTACTTGCATAAAGGCTTTGCTAAAATGTGTCTTAAGTAGACCCAACCAGTACATTATGAATGATACAGGACCTGCTTCAAAACTTTTTGTCCCCAGACAATAATTTCTAAAGCCACAACCTGTGGTGACTGCTAAGTGACACAGTAGTAAGAACAGTATCACCACATTCCCATGCCAACCAGAGAAACCCTTGTGGCCTGCCCATTGTTGAGCTCTCGGCTTAGTTTAGCCTTTCAATGTCAACAACAGAAATGCTAAATCTAAAGTGATAAAAGCTAAAAACTTGGTTATGTTGATACTACAAACAACACTGACTCCCAGAAAAGGGAATAAGTAACTCATGTTTTGGAAAGGAAAAGTCAGAACAGTATTACTGTGTGACTGAAATGCTTTGTCAGAATCCTTTCTGGTTGGTATCAAAGAACAAGGATGAGTCACAACATGTAAAAAATGTAAAGAGGTTTAAGTAGCCAAGGATCACTTATTACAGCGTGCAAACAATAGATCAGCTCACATATATTTATGTAGGTGTGCATTAACACACATAAGAGTTAATGGAGTAAAATTCAAGTTTAGGCTTAAAGGTTAAGTCACTGGAGCCTTCCCTAGAGAAAGGCTCTTTTCTTGAACCACATGGTCCCATTTGTTCACCCACTGTGATTTAAAGATACATCCAAAGCCAAGTTTTGCAAGAACAGCTGCTTGATTTCTAATCCCAAAGGACCATCAACTGTGCAACTTTATTCCTCAAATGTATCCCTAGGTCTTCATCATAGTTTCAGAGGGAACAGGCAAAGATTTCCTTGAAAATGAAACAATGTTGCAAAAGTACTGAGTGTAAGAGTAACTTAACAGATCTGCATGCTATAAGGTATTCAAGACTTTGCAGCATTTGAACACTTCACAGCTGTCACCTTGTCCCCACAAATCTCAGAACAGGCATACAGTGGAAAGACTAACAGAGCATCCACCCAGGACAGGCAGAACAGCATCTTACCATGTCTTTCAGCCTCTGGAGTTACACGATTCCCAGCTTTATCCAAACGTTGTTTAAACAGATTGTGCTCCACATCCAGCTGCTGCTCTCCTGCTACATCCATTGCATCAATGCTCAAATCTGAAACCAGTGCACAAGGAAAGTGATCTACAAACACACATTTGTTATGGGCACACTGAGCCTCTTGAGTCCCTGCCAAGGAGAAAAATTATCATCACCATTCAGAAGTCTTACTCACAAGCACAAGGCATATGTGGAAAAATAACATCTAGATTGATCTTCAGTTTATCTCCTCTTGATTTGTCAACGTACAATTCTGGATGAACCTGGGAACAAAGGGAAAACAGTCCCATTTTACTTCGAAGCAAATCAAAAGGCCCCTTTCCCTTGGTCCTGTGGCCCAGGAGCTAATTTTTAAGACAGAAGAGGTTTGCCAGACGGCTGAGCCACTGCCATGCACAGCCGAGTGCATGCCATTTGCAATGCTGTCAAATAACTGGGAGATCTCTGAACGTAGGGAGGGAACAGGGCTTCAGCGCCTGCTTTCCGTTCTTGGCATAGCACGGCATGGCGGCGAGATGTAGTGCGGTCCCGGCGAGACGCCACAGGTGGCGGAGGGCAGCCTGCTTCCCACCGCCGCGACGACCGGGCAGGGCACAGAAAAATCCCGCGAACTGCGGGTCCATGCGGGGCGCAGCTGCTGCTTGGGCAGCCCAGGGGGGCGGCCCGGCGGGGGCAGAGGTGAGGGTCCTCCGGCCGCCCCGAAGGGCTGCCTGCCGCGAGTCAGAGGCAGCACCGGGGGTCTGTGTCTGCTCCATCGGCGGTACTTGCCTCCTTGGTGAGGTAATACTGCAGCTCCGAGAAGAAAAGCAGCACCATGATGAGCCCACTAACTGCCGTCACTGCCGGGGAGACGAGAGCCATTGTCAGCGCCGCCGCAACGCCGAACCGCTGACAAGCACCGGCCTGCTAAAGTCCCCCGGCCACCCGCAGCCCCCCCGCTCACCCAACGCTCCCCCGCACGTCTTAACCCGAAAATCCTCCAGCGTCTTAGGGAAAGCGTCGAACCGCTTCAGCCGCCACAGCGACTCCATGACGCCGCGCGGCCCGGAACCGAACCCTTCTTCCGCCCCCGGGCCCGCCCCCGGCGAGAGCTGCTCCCCGTACGCGCCGGGCTTCTCGGTCCTGCCTGTGGCTGGAGGGTGCGGCGGGGCACTGACAGCCTTTGGGGGGCAGTCGAGCCGTGCCCTGGGCCGAGCGTGGCGGCAACAGTGCGGAAAGTAAAGCGTCTCGGCAGAGTTCCAGTGCTTTGGAAGAAAATCGTATGGAAAGGATGCTGGATTTTTATGGCGTAAAGAAGTTGACTGCCACTCATATGTTTCCAGGTCAGTTTAGCAAGTCTGTCAAGTCTTACTTGAAAGGGTCAGATGTTTCTTGGAAGATGATAAACCAAGTCTGCCTTATTATCTATCCAACACCAAAAAATATCACTGGCACCACTGGTAGCTCATCACAGAAAAGCGACAGAAAATAACAGTGAAAATTGGTATATTCTACAAGCAAGTTTAAGAAGGATGCACAAATAAAAAAAGTCACAGAAAGTACTAAAACATCTGGAAGAAGCAGAATGTACAAGATTAAGTGTACCTGGCAAATTCTTCCCCAAATTTCAGCACAGACAGCTTTTCTTTGAAAACTCAAGAGAATGATGCTAAATCATAGTTCTCTTCTTCTGACCAACAATCAGGGTGTTCTGTTTAAGATAAAAACAAAAAAATAATTGTATCTGAAACAGGTCTGCACTGCATACTAATATGACATCATTTATCTATAAAATGAATTAATTAAATCACCTCTTCTGTCATAGGGGATATCACCATTATTTTCCCCTATTTTAAGAACACTAGCTTATATGTAATATATTGAAATATGCTGGTTTATTCCATACCCATATCACTTACCATGGCAAGAATAGAAGGATGTTTTTAGAATAAATTATATTATCAATAAATGAATGGATTTATTTTCTAATCTTACTCTTAGTTTTATACAAGCAACTTTCAGACAAGCAATTCAGTATTTGAGATATAAATATTCAAATTATACTCAAGTACACTATAAACACTTATTTCCAGAACAGTGGAAGCTCAGAGACTTTATCTGGAACGTGTTCAGAAGCGAGGCTGTGTGATGCAGCACACAGATTTGCTCAAGCCCTGGCCTCAGGCACTTGAGCACCTGTAGAATAGAAGCAGATACAGAGAGCTGTTCAAGTAATTTCTATGTAAACAGCTAGGAATTAAAACTTTTTTAAAGTATAAAACCTGGTTTCTTTTATAAATAAATCACTCTTTTTCAGCTGTGCAATGTCTAATTTCACAAGGAAGTGCAACTGTGATAATGGTTTTGAAAAAGATAATGCAGCTGAGAGTCAAGAGATTTATATATCAATTCCATATTTCATTGTTTTACAGACTTTTGGGGCAGTTTACCGGCACCTAGGTACAAGTTTGTGATAAACATAACTTAATAAATAAAGTAATTGCTTTAGTTACAAAGCTGGCACTGTCCCCAGGAGTTCATTTCCAGAGTAGTAGAAATCTCTTTAAATTCTTTACTCATTTGTCCTTGACACACTTTAGAAAAGCAGGGTAAGAGCTTATCCTTTGCCCATGGCATTACATTACTGAATGCCACAGTAACTGACAGGAAAAGGAAAAAAAAATCCACCCCTTTGATTTTTATGCAACTTTTAATTAAAATACATTTATAACTGGTAAAAGTTGGCAGATGTTATGTTCTTTTCCTAAAAGAAAGGTAATAGAAGAACCCCCATCCGGGAAGCAAATGTGGCTGCCTCTGAGGGCAGACAGCATAACCGGAGGTTGCAGCCCCTGGCAAAAGCCAGCTAATGTCACCTTCTCCCAGAGTTGTAGGTTGGGTTGGGTTGGATTTTTTTTATGGGACATCTAATGCCACTTTAATCAGTCCTTTCCTAGTAACTATAAAAATTCATTACATTCTTACATGTAAAAAAAAAAAAAATCTCATGTTTGTCTGAATGTATTTATAAAGCTCCTGCCAGTACTCAGTGAGGTGTTGAGGAGGGGAGGAGGAAATTTCTGGACACACTTCTATAAGAGAACTTGGTTTGGATAGCTGTTAAATAGAATTGGGACAACATGGGTCCACACACCAGATGAAGCAATTTTTCAGCACTTCTTGGTCATAGCCAATATAGAAGGTAGCATCCAAACTGTGGTGGTGAGTTCTTGAAAGAGATTTCAAGATACAACCAATGGGCAACTTCCAGTGTGTGGTTTCTGGGACTAAAACAAATCAGGGCAAGGGGAGGGGAGAGGGTCTGGCTGAGGATTGGACCTGAGGGTGAGGGACAGGGAACTTTCTAGAACCAAGGGTCGGGTTTGGGCTGATGGACAGGGCGAAGGGGCCAGGTTGCTTTGATCAGCAGGGAAGAATCTGGAAAGTAGGGAGGGGCTTCTTTGAGGGACAGTTGGGTAGGTGGGCATAACACAGGGAAAAACCAAGTGGAATAACTTGGGGGACATACCATAAAATGACAGAGCATTCAACTCAATAAACTTACACTACAACAGGAAGTAAAGCACACAGTCCCAGTGTTTAAAGTGCAGATGTTAGGCTGCCCATGGGAGGCAAGGGCCAGCAATATCTTTCCAACCTGGTAGCTTTTGTGTGGGAATGACCCCTAGACAAAATTAATTTTGGAGCTTGGCTCCAAATTTCAGAGGTTGGGTCCAGAAAATGAATCAAAGCAACTTTCCTTGGGAAGGAAAACACCAGTTCTTACTGTTGGTGCTCCAGATTGTCACCTGGCAAGTGAAGGTAAAGGCCAGCAAGATCTTTCTGTCCTCGCACCTATTGTGTGGGAGCAATTTTTGGACATTTTGAATATCACTGGTTGTATCCATTTCTGATGGTTGTCTCCTGAAAGAGGATTACAGTGATTTTACATAGGAAGTAAATAATCCAGCCACCATGTTTCTGGTGCAGAGGATAGGCTGACCAGAGGAGGTAAAGGTCACCAAGACATTTCTGTCATGGCATCTTTTGTCTTTGAACAATACCCAGATGTATTCTGTAATAGAGCTTGATTCCAAATGTCCTGAATATGAATGATGGTACCTTCCTTTGGAAGGAAGCACTTAATCCTACTATTGATGCTGCAGATGTTAGGGTGCTCAGGGGAGGTAAAAGTCAGCAAGAATTTTGGAAAATTTTGTTTGGGAGCAATAACTGGGCATATCCAATACTTGAGGTGGTATCCAAATTTTGGTGGACAGCTGTCGCACTACGACACGAAAAAACTCACACACTTAAGCTAGATCAAAAGAAGGAAGAAAAGAGGAAGTTTATTTTCTGACTCCGCAATATAAAGAATTGCAAAAGTGCAGTGGATTGGAGGGTGAAATTGCCACCTCTCCAACCACACTGGTCAAACCAACAGTCCATCAGTTCTCTCCTCCCACAAAGAAAAATGCAAAACAATCATTGTTTATATGAACAGTGCGTGAGAACTCCAGTAGAAATATGTAAATATCAGAAGACATAGAAAATTTTCAGAAGAACTTTAAAACTCACAAAAGAACAGGGTGGCATCTCACCCTTCTTCCATTAAAAAAAAAGAAAAAGAAAAATAAAGAATGTTAAAAGGGAAAAATTTGAACAATGCTCAGTGTCCACTCATGGAGGAATCATCGGAGTGATCACTCGTGTCATCTGCATCCGAGTCATCACTTGATGATTCATCCACTGGATGATTTTCAGTTTGGTCAAAGTTTTCACTCTGTCTATCAGCCGGATTCTGTCTCTACGGTCACAGGTCAGGTTGAACACACTTCGAAGGTACCCAGCGTACCCCAGTATCTGTGGATACACATGTACAACCACAGCCCAAAGCGACAAGGTCATGGGGACCTTCCCACTGTTTGGTGATTAAATTCTGCATCTTAGCCTTCGCTTGAGGCTGATGTGTCACGTCCGAAACCTGCAACGAAAGGTGATAATTCAAAATGACAGGGTTAACTGAATTCTGTGGCACAGTAAGATGATTGATAGTACACCCGCATTCCCCATTTCTGTTTTTGAAGAACCCGCTTCAGAGTATCATGAGCACATTCTACAATAGATTGACCAGTCAGACAATGAGGGATACTAAACTTGTGTGACACACCCCACAACTGCAGGAACTGCCGCACCTTCTGTGATGCGTAAGCAGGACCATTGTCGGTTTTCACAGCAGAAGGTACGCCCAGAATGGCAAAGGCCTGCCTCCAGTGGGCAATGACATCGCGGGCCTTTTCTCCAGTGTGAGCAGAAGCCCACATCACAGAGGAGAATGTGTCCACAGTTACATGCACGTATTTGAGCTGGCCAAACTTGGCAATCTGGGTGACAACTGTCTGCCAAAGCTCCAAGGCCCTAAGGCCTCTGGGGTTTATTCCTGCCGGCAAAGGCGCAGCAGGCGCGTGACAGTCGTCATATGACTCAACAATGTCATGAGCCTCAGTTGGTGTCAACTGAAACTGCTTCTGCAAGGTATGTGCATTCTGATGGAAAAACCCATACGATGCCTGGTTAGCCAACTTGTCAGCCCTTGTGTTACCTTCTGCTACAAACCCTGGTAATGTATTGTCTATTCGAGCCTGGTCTTATAGGCTCTCATAGACAAACATTATACCCTTGACAGCTCAGCTACCTCAGGTGGCATGAAGTAGCAGGATGGCTTCTGTGACAGTGTTGGAAACAAAAAAATTTTAATAAAAGGCAAAAAAAAAAAGCTCTTTACAGAGAAAAACCCAGCCAGGGCAAGAGGTTCTTGCTCGTGCTAAAACACTTTACAAAAGCGATTTCTTCTTTAGTTCTCTTCTTCTTCTAGTGAATTGCTTCAGTGGGACTTTTTGGCTCCTGTCCTATTAGCTATCCTTAAGTTTGAGGTGAAGTCTCCAAGGTCCTATGAGGTGTCTTTTAACCAAATTGAGGAGAGAAACTTCTGGGATTTTTTCCTTTTTAAGGAGACAAACAGTAACCTGTTTACTCTGTCAACAGGGTGCACATTCCTCCATCTCACCATTTTTATGTATCTAAAAAAGAAAGAGGAGAAAGGAACATGATCTGAAAAATCTCACTTTTGTTGACAATTTGTAGTTATGCTAATAATTTTAAAATTTTATTATAATTTTTATTACTTGTAAGTTATTCTTCTATCTTAATTTTGGTGATGTGTTTTCCCAGGCAAGCCTCAAGTTTCTGACTATATATGATTTAAACATACAAAATTTTAAAACACTTAACATATGATTTAGAGGTAAGTTAATAACTTTTTAAACACAAAACACAGAACCTTTTCAGTCCAAACTATTTAAAAAAAAAATTTTAACTAGTGCAGACTTAGAAAACACAGTCTCTGCATTCCAGCTGTTGCTCAGTTGTCTGTGTGGTTTTTTATGGCATTTCCTGCTGTGCTTGAATCGGCTGTACCTGTGACTTGACATTCTTTGCAGGGACTCATTGAATCCCTGCATCTGCAGAAATGCATGCAGACCCCCTCCCCTAAGTCACAAGAGGATGGAATCCTGAAATTTGTCCCATCTCTGCATCCTTTATGAAGACTGGTGGCTTTTCCTTGGGCTTTTCTTGGTTGGTATTGCTGAAATGTCTGAAAATTGCTGGTACCTGCTCCATAAAAGAATTATTTAAGAAATTAAAAACAGGCATAGCTTTGATCAGCCTCTCTATAGCAGACAGCACTTCTGTCCTCCCTTTTTGCCTTTCAAGAATAATTTTCAGTGATCTGTGTGCTCTTTCCACAATAGATTGGCCTGTGGAAGAATGTGGAATACCTGTGGTATGTTTGATACCCCAGATTATGAAAAACTCTTGCAGTTTGTTAGAGACATAGGCTGGTCCATTGTTTTAACTTCTTGAGGAATACCTAGGGATGCAAATGCTTGTAAGAAATGCTTAATTACATCTCTACTCTTTTCCCTGTATCTATTGATATGTGTATATGTTTGAACCGTGCAAATGACTGATACTGAGTTATGTCAGTTTGCCATAGCTGCAGGCTATTTAAGCCTGGAGGCTTAACCCCTGTTGCTATTGTTGGTATGGCTAATTTTTGGCAATCTGGACATGACTGGACAATTGCTTTTGCCTGATTCTGATGGAGATGTTAAGAAGTCTTACTAAGGCAGTGTATTTTGATGATAGAAAGCATGGCTCATTCTGGCTTGTTTGATAACATTGGGAAGGGTATTCTGTATTGGCATGGCTGGCAGCTCAGCCATGGCATTGCCTTCTGCTAGGAAACCTGGGAGCGCAGAATGTGGACGGATGTGCATTATGAAATAAGGTTCCTGTCGAATAGACAGAAGGAAGATTAGTTTTTTGAGCAAACTGTATAGCTGGTTGTTGGAAACCTCTTTTAGCAGAGACCCTTCTGCCCTTTCCACTACACCTGCAACATAAAACGAATTGGTTATTAAATTAAAAGGGAATGTGACTTTTGAAAAGACTCACACAACTGCTGTTAACTCTGTAATTTGTGAAGAACCATCTACTTCTTCAATATTGGATTCCCATTTTTTTTGTCTCTGGATTTTGCCAAGCAGTCGCAGATTTTTTAGACTTCCTTGAACCGCCTGTAAAAAATGTGATTGCATCAAGGGGGGCGTGACTTTATAAGGGCTTATGAATTAATTTTAGAGATGAATTTAGTAGCTGATGTTTTGGACAATTGACAAAATTTTCCCTGTAAAATTTTCTAGGCCCAATTGCATAACCTCTGAATTTTGAATTAAGCGTTCCAAATATATGGATTTGAAAGGCAGAAAGATTTCTGCAAAATTCTTTCCTGAAAAGGAAAACATTTGTGATCTGGCCTTTATAATCAATTGTGATATAATTTCAGGGCAACTTGTTATAGTTTTACCCATCTGAAGAGACAGGAAAACCCATTCTAAGATTATCAGATGGTCCTTCTTCTCTAAATCTCATTGGAATATTAGACCGTGAAGCTGTGGACTCTGCCCAAAAAATGCAAACAAAAAAGACAAGTTAGGATTATACTGATGAGCCTGGCATGACTGGATGGCTCGCATCACTTTATCTAAAGCATTTTGGGCTTCTTTGTTGAATTCTCGTGGTGAGTTTAAAGCTGTGTCTCCCTGCAGGAGATCAGACGGAGGAGCTAAGTCCTGGTTTGAGATGCCTAGCAGTGGACGAAGCCACTTCAGAGTCCCTACCAGCTGCTGCACTTCATTCAGTGTTTTTGGATTTGTCTTCAGTTGGAGTGGTTGCAGAGTTCCAGTCTGTTCTGTGATTCTGTATCCTAAATATTTCCAGGGAGGGAGTGTCTGTATTTTCTCCTTCGCTACTGGGAGTCCTGCTTTCTCCACTGCGGAGATGACCTGATCTGTTGTCTCCTGCATTGATGCTTGTTGCTTTGTTGCTTCTGAAGGATTTATCTATTGAGAGTCCTTGCCTGTCTTTGTGGATCTGTATAGGCTCCTTCCCCAGTAAGCTGATACAGAGTGTGAAAAACTCCAATCACTTGGTTTTTAAAATTTTAAAAGTTTAATAATAAAAAAATGTTTATAAGAATAGTAATACAATTAGAGTAACAAAATTTAGAGTTAGGACAATTACAAGACAATAAAAAGCAAAGGATTATGGACATCCAGATGCTCTTGGACACTAAGTCACAAAAAGCATACCTTGTGGACAAAGGAATAACCTTAAAAGCAATAGCCTGTTGCATATTCACATATCCTTCATGGTTATGCGTACATTCTATTTAAAACAAGAACTCTGTTGAATGTCAACTGTTTCCTTTAATCCCCAAGGCGTCTTTCAGTCTGAGCAAGGCCTGGAGAAATTAGCTTCTTCTGATAAAAAAACCATAAATTCCTTTTCTTTGGAAGATTTAGGTGTTCCTTGAATGGAGTATCTCATTCCAAAAGAAACCCCCAAAACTCCCCCCACACACATAGTTTATATTTTAACATTATGTTGGAACCTACATGGTTCTTTTTTCCATGGAAAATGGTCTCTAACTGCGTCCTGTCATACTGGCCGACACAGGCGTCTGGACCTCAACATTTCCAAACTTGCAGAATTTCTGCAAACTACAGGTGTCAAAAACTAGGAACCTATGTGATCTTAACAACACAAGTGCAACCTCTAAGCAGATACCCAGAGCCTGGGGAAATTACTTCTTTTCCCATTGAAAATGGCCTCCAATAGAGGCCACACGAACTGGCCCACAGTGCCGTCCTGACCTTGACATTTCAAATTTGCAAAATTTCTCCAAAACTGCAGATGTAAGCAACGAGGAACATGTGAGCCCCAAATGCTACCCCAAAGCAGATACCCACACCCTTGGGCAGTTATTTCTTTTCCTATGGAAAATGGCCTCCAAATGTGGCCACTTGCTCTGGTTCACAGTCGTGTCCAGACCTCAACATTTCCAAACTTTGCAAGATTTCTCTAAAACTACAGATGTCAGCAACTAGGAACATGTGTGATCTTAGATCCCCAAAAACCACCTCTAAGCAGATACACAGAGCCTAGGGAAATGTCTTCTTTTCCCATGGAAAATGGCCTCCGAATATGTCCTCCTTCAATGGTCAACAGCACCGTCCTGACCTCACGATTTCCAAACTTGCAGGATTTCTCCAAAACTACAGATGTGAGTAACTAGGAAACTGTGTAATATTAGAGCCCCAAATGCCACTCCTAAGCAGATACCCAGAGCCGAGGGAAATGTCTTTTTTTTTCAGTGGAAAATGGCCTCCAACTGCGTCCTGTCATAGTGGCAGAGAGTGGCGTCAGGATCTCAACATTTCCACACTTGCAGGATTTCTCCAAAATTGCAGATCTCAGCAATGAGTTATATGTGTGATCTTAGAGCCTCAATCCTCACCTCTAAGCAGATACCCAGAGCCTGTGGAAATATCTTCTTTTGCCATGGAAAATGCCCTCCAATTTTGGCCACTCGCTCTGGCCCACAGAGGCATCGTGGCCTCAACATTTCTAAACTTGCAGGATTTCTCCAAAACTACAGATATCAGCAACTAGGAACATGTGTGATTTTAGAGCTCCAAACGCCACCCCTAAGCAGATACTCAGAACCTGGGGAAATGAGTTCTTTTTCCAGTGGAAAATGGCCTTCAACTGCATCCTGCCATAGTGGCAGAAAGTGGTGTCTGGACCTCAACATTTCAAACTTGCAGGATTTCTATAAAATTGCAGATATCAGCAACAAGGTACATGTGTGATCTTAGAGCCCCAATCCTCACCTCTAAGCAGATACCCAGAGCCTGTGGAAATGACTTCTTTTCCCATTGAAATGCCTTCCAATTGCGGCCACTCAAATTGGCCCACATTGGCATCCTGACCTCAACATTTACAAACTCGCAGGATTTCTCCAAAACTGCAGATGTCAGCAACTAGGAACATATGTGATCTTAGAGCCCCAAATGTCACCTCTAAGCAGATATCCAGAGCCTATGGAAATAACTTCTTTTCCCAAGGTAAATGGCCTCCAAATGTGGCCACTCTCTCTGTCCCACAGAGGCGTCCTGAGCACAACATTTCCAAACCTGCAGGATTTCTCCAAAACTGCAAATGTCAGCAACTAGGAACATGTGTGATCTTAGATCCCCAAATGCCACCTCTAGGCCAATATGCAGAGCCTGGCAAAATGTCTTCTTTTTCCCATGGAAAATGGCCTCCAACTGTGTCCACTCAAACGGGCCCACTGAGGCGTTCTGACCTCCATATTTCCAAACTGTGCAGGATTTCTCCAAAACTGCAGATGTCAACAATGAGGAACATGTGTGATCTTAGAGCCCCAATCAACACCCCTAAGCAGATACCCGGAGCCCGTGGAAATAACTTCTTTTGCCTTGGAAATTGCCTTCCAATTAAGGCCAGTTGCTCTGGTCCAGAGCGGCATTCTGGCCTCAACGTTTCCAAACTTGCAGGATTTCTCCAAAACTACAGATGTCAGCAATGATGAACCTGTGTGATCTTAGAGCCCCTAACACCACTTCTAAGTCAATACCCAGAGCCTGGTGAAATGTCTTATTTTCCCACAGAAAATTGCCTCAAACTGCGTCCTCTTCCAATGGCCGACAGTGGCATCCTGACATCAAGATTTCCAAACTTGCAGGATTTCTCCAAAACTACAGATGTCAGCAACGAGGAACCTGTGTAATCTTAGAGCCCCAAATGCTACCTGGAAGCAGATACCCAGAGCCTGGGGAAATGACTTCAGTTCCCATGTAAAATGCCCTCCAATTGGGGCCACTCAAACTGGCCCAAAATTCCATCCTGACCTTGACATTTCAAATCTTACAGGATTTCTCCAAACTACAGATGTCAGCAACTAGGAACCTCTGTGATCTTAGATCCCCAAATGCAACCCCGAAGCAGACACCTATAGCCAGGGGAAATGTCTTTTTTTCAGTGGAAAATGGCCTCCAACTGCATCCTGTCATAGTGGCAGAGAGTGGCTTCCGGATCTCAACATTTCCAAACTTGCTGGATTTCTCCAGACTACAGATGTCAACAACTAGGAACCTGTGTGGTCTGAAAGACCAAAATGCGACCACTAAGCAGATACCCAGAGCCTGTGGAAAAAATTTCATTTTCCCATGGAAAATGGCCGCCAATTCCTGCCACTCGAACTTGCCCACAGTGGCGTCCTGACCTCTATATTTCCAAACTGTGCAAGTTTTGTCCAAACTTACAGATATCAGCAACGAGGTACATGTATGATCTTAGAGTCCCAAGCACCACCTCTAATGAGATACCCAGAGCCTGGGGAAATGACTTCTTTTTCCCATGGAAAATGGCCTCCAATTGCTTTTGTAGATGCAGGCGAACCCAGTGGGAAGAAGTGACGATGTCTGACTCAGTTCAGAAGGCTGAATTATTTCTTTATTACAATTATGGTAAAATACATTAATATACTATATAAAAGAAGGATACTAAAATCTACATACTACTTTCTCCTACTCTGTCTCTAAACTCTAACTAACTCGTGACCCTGCTTGCGAGAGTCCAGACACAGGTGGATTGGATTGACCATCAGGCTCAAACAATCCTCACCAGAATCCAATCATGCACTCACTCCAGGTAAACAATTCTTCAAACACATTCCATACAGGAAAAACAAGGAGCAGAAATAGAAATAGTTTTCTCTTCCATTTCTCTCTGTGCACCTCTAGGAAAAATCCTAAGAGTGAGAGAAATGTGCTTGCCACATATCACCCTTTCCGTATAAATAAAAAAAATAAAAATTAAAAAAAACCCCCTGCATTTGCAATTCTTCTGCACCTTTCAAAAAGGACCCTTTCAAAAAGGAAACTAAACATCTCAAGAGGTTCCCTTATCAATTTGAGAGTTATCAATCAGAAGCCAAATCAAACGCTGATGTGGAATGTTCAAACAAATCCTTTACCTGCAAAAACATCTATCAAATCTCTAAAGCAAAATGTATAATATAAAAACCCAAACAACAATGAAAAGAATGCTCAAGGCTCAAAGTCCAAACAGCTGAGTCTCAGGAGAAGGTGTCCATCGACTGGAGATGTTAATCTTGACATCTTTAAAAAAATCCTTCTCAATCCTGAAACAAAATAACTGAAGAAAGTCCAAACAACAATGAACAAACCCATAAGAAAAAAACAAACCACCAAATGTGACCTCATATAATTATCAAACACCAAAACACCTTTCCCGTGCAAAAAAACCATCATCAAATTCAAAATTCAGAAAATCTCTGAAATGCCATGGCCAAAGCTCTGAAATCAATCACTTTCTATCTTGTTTCTTATTTTTTCAACCATCTCTATTAAACTAATCTTAAATCTAATTTCAGTGAATTTTATTTTTTTTCAAATCTTGGAATCAGAATGCCCAGCAAGCAGGTGGCCCCGGTCCATGTGCGCAGAACACAGATCCCAAACCCGGCCATGGGGAACACGGGGGCCCAGGGCCGGGGGGCTGGACCAAGGAGCCCAGACCCGGTGACAGCTGAGGTGGGGACCCAGGCCCTGGGGGCTCTGGGGGCCGAGCCAAGGAACTCAAGCCCGACCGGCGAGGCAGGGCCTTCATCTGCACAGCCCACCCCTCAAATGGGAGCATGGCACAAGAACTGCCCCAGTGTTATAAGTGATGACACAGAACCAATTTATGTCACCTTATAAAAAAAAAAAAAATTTATTAATTTAGCAAGCAAGCAATACAGGCAAATGCAGCACTGGGCAGCCGGGGAGTCTCCGTCCCACCAACGGCTCGCAATGGATTCCTTGTTTCAGTCCTCCCTTTATACTGTATCTGTTCCTGTGGCCTTATCAGGAGTGCTCTGCGCATGCGTTTTCTGTTGCTAGGAGGTCTTTCTCTGCCTTCTGGTGGTCGCCTGGAGGAAGGTTGGTAGTCTTCCTCTTTTACCTTCCTGGAACTTAGATACAGTTACGCAAACAAGCATCCAAACCCACAATTTCCTTGTTGTTTTATCAAGCATGTTAAGCAAGTTTGCCCTTGATTCTCATGTTTCAGCATTACTCAGCATGTTAAGCAAGCCTTGCCCTTGATTCTCATGTTTCAGCATGACTCAGTTCAGTGAACAAACCAGATATTTATCTATCACAATCCCCCCTTTTCTTTTTCTCACTTTGTTCACTGAATCTCTGCAATTCCTGCTGATTCAAGATTAAGGTTTCATCCATTTCTCCTACAGGTTCATATTTGGCTCTAATAAGCATTAAATGTGCAGCTTCTAAGCGCCTCTTTACTATTGCAATGAGTTTATTAAATATACAAGGTCCAAAAGTGAGGCCCAACAGTAATAGAATCAAGGGTCCAGCAGTAGTAGACAGCAAAGTAGTCAGCTAGGGGGAATGATTGAACCATGACTCATACCAGCTTTGTTGGGCTTCTCTTTCATGTTTTCTCTGTTCTAATCATCTTCTTAGTTCTGCCATGGTGTTTACAACGAGTCCTGTATGGTTAGCATATGCACAACACTCTTCCCTCAAGTCTACGCAAAGCCCCCCTTGCTGTAGCAGTAATAAATCTAGCCCTCTCCTATTTTGTAGCACTACTTCAGATAGGGATCTCACTGATTTCACTAATCCATCGATGGCTTGCTCGATTTTACTCAAGTCTTCATCTACTGAAATTCTGAGTGCCTTAAACTCCTTGTGTTGATTGAATAGAGAGGCAACCCCTGTTCCTGCACCTATCCCGCCAATTGTAAGGAGGGTTGCAATTGTTAGGGCAGTAAAAGTCTCTCTCTTTACCAGGTGATGTTCTGGCACGGTGTGTTGCTCATATATGTAATCACTTGTATGGTATGTAATTCTTGGTATTATTGATACCTGAATACAATAGTCACTGCTTTGGTTGAATAACCTCAATGAAATACATGGGGTAATTCCAAGACTATTGCATACCCATTTAGTATTGGCAGCTGGTAGCAGGAAATCTGCAGGTCTTTCTTCATCCTCTAATGATCCCATCACTCCGCAAAGGTGCAATTTTTGTGTCGGAATTTTCCCTGTACATCTCCCTTTTCCTGTTACCTGAGACACGGTGAGCCCCGGGGTTGTTTCCTTGCCCTTTTTCCAAAAGCATAGTGCTGGGTTAGTCCCATTCATTCTCTTAGGTTTTGAGGTGACTCCTATGGCTTCAAAAAATGGTGGTCTCATAATGTAGCATAGCCAACATTCTTTGGTTAACTGTGGATTGGTTTTGTTTAAGATACCATAACTAGCTTGCATTACCTTCCATAATGCACTATACTCTTGGAGTACTCTTGGCCATCCTTTGAGGTATTATTAATTCGAGTCAAATTTCCATCTGTCTCTGATTCTCATAGATTTCTGTCGGATTAGTCTCCTTCGCCTAACACTGGATTTGGTCCTACAGGTTCTGGATCAGGGGGCACAATTTCCTTTTTTATAAACAGATGCCCACCTCGATCTGTTCCTGGTTCCCAGAGCCTCACTCCCCAGACCTTTCCTATGAGCCATCCCTCATCTTCAGGTTTGGTTATATTTATATAGATTCCCTGGCAATTTCCCTCACTTATAATGCCTCCATTCCCCTCATGTACAGGGGCTGTACACCCATGAGGCCCCCATTTCATCTGCAGGTAGAGGTCCTTTTTCTCAGGGTTCCAACTAGAGGCTATGGTTTCACATCCCCAGTAAGCACAATAATAATGTCCGGGATAATTGCAGTACGTCTTTCCTGGATTTGAGCTGGGACAAAAATAGAACCCTATTTTGTTCAAACATTGATTGACAGGTACAAGGTCACAGAGTGTGCAATAGAATCTCGGAGCCCCTGGAGTATTTATAGTTTGGATAACCCGTTGATCCTCCCACCTCATTAAGGTCCACTTATAAGGTTCATGAGTTGTTATTTCAGCAATACAACAAGGCACCCAGAGGGGAATCATAACTAATAAGCAAATGGTGTGCAGGGTCTGGTGTGTCACTTTGCAACGAATATATCTCTTTGGTTCCCTTTTTCCCTTCAATTGGTTACCGACAGGGGGTTTTTGAACCCAAGGGTTTTTTCTGCTTTTGCTGCTCCCAGTTTTGAGACAGTTCTGCAAACATTGCTTGTACATTCCAGTTTGAGGGCTCCTTTCTCCACAGCTGTTTACCCTTCTGCCTCGCCCGTCGACTCAGGTGCTTTGAGGCACGGGGGGGTACCATCTTCTTGGCAGCAAGAGTATTCTTCAGGAGGGGATTTATGCCCTTTAGGAGTCTGCCTTGTAAGATAGGAGAGCCAATTCTGGTCTTTCACCTCCGGTGCTTCACATCAGACTCCCTTCAAGTATCTTCGACAAAGGCCTTCTGTGATTTCTATTACAAATGGGTGTGGCAAGCACATTTCTCTCACTCTTAGGATTTTTCCTAGAGGTGCACAGAGAGAAATGGAAGAGAAAACAATTTCTATTTCTGCTCCTTGTTTTTCCTATGTGGAATGTGTTTGGAGAATTGTTTACCTGGAGTGAGTGCTTGACTGGATTCTGGTGAGGATTGTTTGAGCCTGATGGCCAATCCAATCCACCTGCATGTGGACTCTCACAAGCAGGGTAACGAGTTAGTAAGATTAGAGTTAGAGTAGGAGAAAGTAGTATGTAGTTTTTAGTATCTTCCTTTTATATAGTATATTAATGTATTTTATCATAATTATAATAAAGAAATAATTCAGCCTTCTGAACTGAGTCAGACATCGTCACTTCTTCCCACTGAGTTTGCCTGCATCCACAACAAATGGGTTCAGTTTGTTTGGGTGGTAACAGTAGTAATTTGCTTTAATTCTCTTTGCAAAAATTTCCCACCACTCTTTAGATCCCAGTTTAAATCCCCCACTAGATACTTTGCAAGTAAGTATCCAATCCGTGATTTCTCTCTGCAGCTTCCATCAAAGATTACAACTCCCCTTGGGGGAATTCCTCTGTTGCAATGGGACCGCCACCTTTCCTTGCACACCTTACAGATATAGCATACAAAGGGATAACAATTACAATGCTGGTTTCCACACTTTAACATCTGCATTGCTAATCAGTCCATCATCTAAATAATAAGGGTTTGGTAAATATTCAATTCAGTAAGAGTTCATTAATTCTTCTGAAGTCTCAGTTTCAGGTCCCCTGGGGGATTAGTCACTTGCCACAAATTATTGTTGACAGGTCCTTTCACTCGGCTAGCACGTGTCCATCCTCTTTCTGCGGTTCGGATCACTGTTTCTGTGGTAAGCAACACAAGATAAGGACCCTCCCACTGAGAAGTCAATGAGGATTCCTTCCATGACTTAATTAATACATAGTCTCCTGGGTGTATTTTGTGAATTCTCAAGTCTAGGGGAGGTCTTTGCACTACCATTCCCCTTTTCCAAAGCTCATTGTGGTATTTCATTAAATTTGTAATATAAGCAATTAATTTTTGATCTTTCACTTGGGGCTCCTCTAGGTCGTACGGCATCCCATATAGCATTTTAAATGATGAGATTCCCACATCCGCCCTAGGTCTAGTTCTGATGTTTAATAGGGCTAAAGGGAGATATTTCACCCATGACAATTTTGTTTCTATCATTTGTTTAGTGAGTTGCTTCTTAAGTTCCCCATTCATTCTTTCTACCTTCCCAGAACTTTGGGGATGCCATGGTGTATGGTACTCCCATTTTACTCCTAAAGCATTTAAAACGTCTTTAGTTATTTTTGATACAAAGAGGGGTCCTCTGTCAGAATCTATTGTCTCTATTATTCCATATCTTGGGATTATTTCTTCTAACAATATTTTGGCCACTGTTTGTGCTGTAGTCCTAGTGGTTGGATATGCTGCTATAAAATGACTAAGGTGGTCCACAATCACTAGTAAATATTTATATCTTCCTACTTTAGGTAGCTCAGTAAAATCTATCTGTATTTTTGCGAAAGGTCTATGGGCTAATTCCCTTCCTCCCATGGGTCTCTAAGATGGGTTTTGTTTACCTTCTGGCAGATCAAGCAATCTCTTATTACTTGTTTAGCCAAATCATAAATGCCAATACACATATATTTGGTTGCAAACTGGTCTACCAATGCCTGAGTTCCCCAATGAGTTTGATAGTGGAATCTCTGTAGTATCTCCAGGGCCATACATTTAGGCAAGACCATTCTCCCATCTGGGAGTTTCCACTGCCCCTCTGGTTTTTCTTCTTTTCTTTATTTTCTCCTCCCTTCTCTTTTAAGGTAAATATCTGAACCCCGGCACATGACCCTGTCCACAGACTGGCATACTGGCTCTCTTCTTCACTAAAAGGTTGCTTAGAATTCACATATATATTTAGGAGCTGGTATACCCAGTCCTCAAAAGACCCAAATACGGGCCACCATACATTTTCCTTAAGCTTTACACCTCCCCATACTTCTATGCAATAATGGATCATTTTTGCTTTATCCTTCCCCTTTCTACTGGGAAAAGCATGCCAATTTTCTATCATAAGTCCCAACGGACTATCTAGTGGGATTGGAGGGAGCTTTATCTGGGGTCCCTTCCCCATGGGTGCAGGGGGCTTGCTTTTCCCCTGTCCCATCTTCCAGAGTGCACTCAATTTCTCACACACACGCTCCCCTGGTTTGTGATCCAAGCCCTCGTGGGTATTGGGAACCGCACTACTGAGGGTCCCCACTCACTTGGTCTCTATGAGACCTCTCATACACAGGACTCCAGGATAACCACCCCAAACCGAGTGGATTACCAGCCTGTACTTACACGTCCTGTGTCTTTGCTCGGATCTTTGCGCACAAAGTTTACAGGGGTAACAGTTCTTTGCCCGTTGCTTAATTTAGGTTTGTCGCTAGAGAGACCAAGAGGTCTGGGGCGATCGGGCCGCCAGAAAGGCGGGGCACCTCCCAAGGGTCCCAGAACAACCGGGCTATTTCTCTATCCGAGTCACGGCACCAAAATTGTTATAAGTGATGACACAGAACCAATTTATGTCACCTTATAAAAAAAAAAAAATTTATTAATTTAGCAAGCAAGCAATACAGGCAAATGCAGCACTGGGCAGCCGGGGAGTCTCCGTCCCACCAACGGCTCGCAATGGATTCCTTGTTTCAGTCCTCCCTTTATACTGTATCTGTTCCTGTGGCCTTATCAGGAGTACTCTGCGCATTCGTTTTCTGTTGCTAGGAGGTCTTTGCCTTCTGGTGGTCGCCTGGAGGAAGGTTGGTAGTCTTCCTCTTTTACCCTCCTGGAACTTAGATACAGTTACGCAAACAAGCATCCAAACCCACAATTTCCTTGTTGTTTTATCAAGCATGTTAAGCAAGCCTTGCCCTTGATTCTCATGTTTCAGCATGACTCAGTTCAGTGAACAAACCAGATATTTATCCATCACACCAGGGCTCGGCAGAGAAGATGTTTTCCCCCTAGAACTGTTGATTCTCAGGATCTGCGGCACAGTTGGGTCGGCACGCAGCTCCACCAGCATCCCCATCTCCTCTGGCCACAAGGCCAATGGCAGCATTCCCGGAAATCATCCCCCCCCCCCCGCCGCCCAAATGTGAGCGGGAGTGGCGAGGAGTTCCAAGCCCTGGCGAGAATCCCCTACTCAAGTGAGAGTAGGACCAAGCGAAAACGCTGTTCCCCAGAAAGGCCCTAAACTTCATAATTTTCACTTTCGCGGCAGCCGCAAACAGCTGCCGGACAGCGCCAGCACCAGGGAACAGGTTGGAAGGGGATGCTGAGCTGCCTGGAGGCGGCGGGACAGGGGCGCTGTTTTCAGAAGGTGGTGGAGTGGGCTCCGCGAGCAGCGGGGCGAGCTGGGGGTCTGCTCCAGCATCACAGCTCGCACTGGGAACAGGCTCCGGGCTGGCGCGAGGGCCTGGAGGTGCCTCTGTCGCTGCAAGGAAGCATGGCCACCAGCTCAGAGGCCGACTCCGACACGGGCTCTGGCGGGGCCGCCAGCTCTGACACGGTCTCTGGCAGGGCCGCCGGCTCTGATGCGGGCTCTGGTGGGGCCGCCGGCTCCGAGGCCGGCTCTGACACGGCCAGGGCGGTGGGAGGCGGCAGCAGTGTCTCCACGACCGGTGTTTCTCTCAGCTCCGGATGGGGCAGAGGAGGAGGCTTCTCTTGCAGGGAGGCAGAAAAACTTCTGAACACCGGACAAAAGGTCAAAAGTGGGGGCTCCCGCAGCGAAGACCATCCTTGAACAAGCTGATCCCTGTCCGGCCATGACGGGGGGGATGAAGGGCTCATGCTGGATGTGGGGGACTCCCACCAACCCTCTTCTAATGTCATTGCTGGGTACCAGCTCCGGACTATGGGAAAAAGCTTAAAATAAACTAACCCGTGTTGACAGTGTGGGAAATCTTGTATGGAGCATTCCCTGACAAAGAAATACAGAGATTTCCAAGCCTCTGGTTCCAGGGAAGTGGCAAAACTCCTGCAAAAAACATGAGCGTGTGCAAATTCAAGAAACTCCCACAAAGCATGGTCGGACACAGTCTCTCCATGGCTCCGAAGCAAATCTTTCCAGAGGGCAAATATAAACAGATCATCAGAATACCAAAGAGTGTTCAAGTCATCAGACATCTCTTCCCAAAGTTAAAGTCCACCCCAGGTCAGGGCAGTATTATAATCAGAAGATCAGTACCTTTTCAAAGGCAGGCAGAGGCATCCGATTACGGCAAACTGCTCAGGGCTGCACCTGGTTTTATAGAGAGGGTTCCCACGGTGTCTTACCTTCCCCGATCCCTCACAGGGACTTCAGACAAGCCTTTTCAAGAGGGTTCACCTCCTTTGCCGTGTTAAATGACAGCTGTGGACCGATCCAGGACCTGGTTCTTCATCCAAGGTTCGGGGTCACCATTTGTTGTAGATGCAGGCGCACCCAGTGGGAAGAAATGACGATGTCTGACTCAATTCAGAAGGCTGAATTATTTCTTTTTTATAATTATGGTAAAATACATTAATATACTATATAAAAGGAGCATACTAAAATCTACATACTACTTTCTCCTACTCTGTCTCTAAACTCTAACTCTAACTAACTCGTGACCCTGCTTGCGAGAGTCCAGACACAGATGGATTGGATTGACCATCAGGCTCAAACAATCCTCACCAGAATCCAATCATGCACTCACTCCAGGTAAACAATTCTCCAAACACATTCCACACAGGAAAAACAAGGAGCAGAAATAGAAATTGTTTTCTCTTCCATTTCTCTCTGTGCACCTCTATGAAAAGTCGTGAGAGAGAGAAATGTGCTGGCCACAAATTGCGGCCACTTGAACTGGCCCACAGTGGCTTCCTGACCTCAACATTTCCAAACTTGCAGGATTTCTCCAAAACTGCAGATGTCAGCATCAAGGAACCTGTGTGATCTTAGAACCCCAAATGGCACCTCTAAGCTGATACGCAGAGCCTGGCTAAATGTCTTCTTTTTCCCATGAAAGATGGCCTCCCAGCTGTGGCCACTCAAACTGGCCCACAGAGGCGTCCTGACCTCAACATTTCAAAATTGTGCAGGATTTCTCCAAAACTGCAGATGATAACAACGATGAACATGTGTGATCTTAGAGCCCCAAATGCTACCTGGAAACAGATACCCAGAGCCTGGGGAAATGACTTCTGTATCCATGGAAAATGCCCTCCAACTGGGGCCACTCAAACTGGCCCACAGAGCCGTCCTGACCTTGACATTTCAAAACTTTCAGGATTTCTCCAAACTAAATATGTCAGCAACTAGGAACATGTGTGATCTTAGATCCCCAAATGCCACTCCTAAGCAGATACCCAGAGCCAAGGGAAATGTCTTCTTTTTTTCAGTGGAAAATGGCCTCCAACTGCGTCCTGTCATAGTGGCAGATAGTGGCATCCAGATCTCAACATTTCCACACTTGCAGGATTTCTCCAAGCTACAGATGCCAACAAGAAGGAACCTGTGTGGTCTGAACAACCCAAATGCGACCACTAAGCAGATACCCAGAGCCTGTGGAAATGACTTCATTTTCCCATTGAAAATGGCCTCCAATTGAAGCCACTCAATCTGGCTCACAGTGGCGTCCTGACCTCTATATTTCCAAACTGTGCAAGTTTCATCCAAAATTACAGATATCAGCAACGAGGATCATGTGTGATCTTAGAGCCCCAAATGTCACCTCTATGCAGATACCCAGAGCCTGTGGAAATAACTTGTTTTCGCAAGGTAAATGGCCTCCAAATGTGGCCACTCTCTCTGTCCCACAGAGGTGTCCTGACCACAACAATTACAAACTGTGCAGGATTTCCCCAAAACTGCAGATGTCAGCAAAAAGGAACCAGCGTGATCTTAGAACCCCAAAAGCCGCCTCTAAGCCAATATGCAGAGCCTGGCGAAATGTCTTCTTTTTCCCATGGAAAATGGCCTCCCAACTGTAGCCACTCAAACTGGCCCACAGAAGCATCCGGACCTCAACATTTACAAACTGCAGGATTTCTCTAAAACTGCAGATGTTAACAATTAGGAACCTGTGTGATCTTAGATCCCCAAATGCCACCCCTAAGCAGACATCTAGAGACTAGGGAAATGTCTTCTTTTTTTTCTGTGGAAAATGGCCTCCAACTGTGTCCCGTCATAATGGCAGTGAATGGCGTCCGGATCTCAACATTTCCAAACATGCAGGATTTCTCCAAGCTACAGAAGTCAACAAGTAGGAACATGTGTGGTCTTAATGACCTCAAAGCAACCACTAAGCTGATACCTAGAGCCTGTGGAAATGACTTCATTTTCCCATTGAAAATGGCCTCCAATTGCTGCCACTCAATCTGGCCCACAGTGGCGTACTGACTTCTCTATTTCCAAGCTGTGCAAGTTTTATCCAAAATTACAGATATCAGCAACTAGGAACCTGTGTGATCTTAGAGCTCCAAATGCCACCTCTAGGATGATACCCAGAGCCTGGGAAAATAACTTCTTTTTCCCATGGGAAATGGCCTCCAACTGCGGCCACTCGAATTGGCCCACAGTGCCGTCCTGGCCTTGACATTTCCAAACCTGCAGCATTTCTTCAAAACTACAAATATCAAGAACTAGGAACCTGTGTAATATTAGAGTTCCAAATGCCACCCCTAAGCAGACACCCAGAGCCAAGGAAAATGTCTTATTTTTTCCTTTGAAAATGGCCTCCAACTGCGTCCTGTCATAGTGACAGACAGTGGCGTCCGGATCTCAACATTTCCACACTTGCAAGATTTCTCCAAAATTGCAGATGTCAGCAACAACGTACATGTGTGATCTTAGAGCCCAAATCCTCACCTGGAAGCAGATACCCAGAGCCTGGGGAAATGGCTTATTTTTCCCATGGAAAATGTCCTCCAACTGCAGCCACACGATCTGGCCCACAGTGCCGTCCTCACCTAGACATTTCAAAACTTGCAGGATTTCTCCAAACTACAGATGTCAGCAACTAGGAACATGTGTGATATTAGAGAACCAAAATTCCATCTCTAAGCCAATACCCAGAGCTTGGGGAATTGTCTTCTTTTTCACATGATAATGGCCTCCATCTGCGCCCTATCATACTGGCCGACAGAGGCATCTGGACCTCAATATTTCCACACTTGCAGGATTTCTCTAAACTACAGATGTCATCAACTAGGAACATGTGTGATCTTAGGTCCCCAAATGCCACCTCTAAGCAGATACCCAGAGCCAGGGTAAAAATTTGTTTTTCCCATGGAAAATGGCCTCCAACTGCGGCCATTCAAACTGGCCCATAGTGCTGTCCTGGCCTCGACATTTCCAAACATTCAGGATTTCTCCAAAACTACAGATGTCAGCAACTAGGAAGATGTGTGATCTTGGTGCCCCAAATGCCACCTCTAAGCAGATACCCAGAGCCTGAGGAAATGACTTCTTTTCCCATGGAAAATGGTCTCTAATTTTGGCCACTCGCTCTGGCCAACAGTGGCATCCTGGCCTCAACATTTCCAAACTGTGCAAGTTTTCTCCAAAATTAAATTGTCAGTCACAAGCAACCTGTGGTTTCCCCCTCTCTCTCAGCCCCTGAATTATCAGGCTAGCCCAGAAATACGAGCCTTGCGAGGGGGGAAACATCAGGGGAGGGGAAAGTTTGAAAAGAGTCTTTTACCCTGATGTGGTGGATGTTCAGCTCTTTTATTCCATGGTCCAAGAGGAAGAGCAGGGGAAAGAGAGAAAAGAGAGTGAACAGATAATGTCAGATAACAGATAATATCTCCTCAGAAAGCCTGACTGGGAGGTGAATACATGTAAAGTCACACCCTGCTAATTCACACAGTCTCCCCATGCCTTCTGAATCAGCTTTGCTATCAGCTCTTGTGGCTTAGTGATGGTCTTGGATCTTTGGTGCGAGAGGAAAACCCACTCTATGATCAAAGTGGATCCTTCTGCCCCTTAATCCATTGGAATATCAACCCATGCAAGTGTGGTAGCTTCCCTAGAACAATGAACTGGAAAGGCACGTTTGGCTCACACCGATGTGCCTGCCTTTCTGACACGGCCTTATGTACCTTTTCGATTGCTGTCTTTGCCTCTGGGGTCAGTTCCTTGGGGGAGGCCAGCTCCCTCTTCCCCTTCAATAAATTGAAGAGCGGGTCTAGATCCTCATTTGTGAGGCCTAGCCAGGGTCTTACCCAATTCAAAGATCCACATAATGAGTGGAGGTCTGCTGGTGTTCTGGGGTTGCAATTGATCTCCAATTTCTGCAGGACAATAGTTCTTGCAGAGATCTCCAGACCCAGGTATCTCCAAGGTGGCATCCTTTGAACTTTGCTTTTCTGCAATTAAAATCCAACAGAGGTTAAAATCTCAACCACTGTGTCAAGCGTGGAGTATAGAGTCATTGGGGGCACACACAAGCACATCATCCATGTAGTGAAGGATGATGGCATCCTGTCTCTCTGCATGTACTGGAGACAGCAGAGATGCTACATACTGTTGTCATATGAAAGGACTGGATTCTAGACCTTGGTGCAAAACTTTCCAGTGATAGCGTTTCATTGGGGCTTCCCGATTGATGTTAGGAACTGAGAATGCAAACCTCGGGGCATCTTCAGGATGCAATGGAATTTGGAAGAAACAGTCCTTGATGTCTAGGACAGCCAATTGCCGATCTCGAGAGAGCATTGCTGGACCAGGCATCCCTGGTTGGAGTGGACCCATGTCCTCTACAATTTTGTTTATTTCTCTGAGATCGTGGAGCAATCTCCACTTGTCCTTCCCAGGCTTCTTTATTACAAAGACGGGGAAATTCCAAGGGCTATCTCTTTCTTGTAGGTGTCCTTGAGCTAAGTGCTCCTCCACAAGTTTCTCAAGTGCCTTGAGTTTCTTAATACTCAAAGGCCACTGTGCTACCCACTTTGGGGTGTTATCCAACCACTTTAACTTGTGGGCAGGGCGCACCACAGTGGCTACTTCCAAAAATCCTGGGGTGTCTTAGGAATGATTAACTGGACTCCTCATTGGGACATGGTGTCTCTCCCCCACAGAGGAGCCTTATAGTCTGCCACAAATGGGCGAACACTTGCCAATTTCCCACCAGGTCCCTCAATTTGCACAACATTTTTTGAAATTTTTGCCTATGCCCTGAAGTTTGCCTGCCACAGGTTGCAATTCCCAATGTGATGGCCACATGGTCTTAGGTATCACCGTGATGTCTGCACCCGTGTCCAGAACCCCTTCTACCTGAAGGTGCTCTGAACCATGGGCTAGGTTGCATGCCATCGAGGGTTTATCCTCTCCTACCACCTCTGCCCAGTAGACTTCTGGTGATTTTCCTTCTACTGTTATTTCTAGTGGGATGGGAATGGCTTGGGCCAAAATTTGCCCTTTTTCTAGGTAAAATGGAGGGTGTGAAAAGCGTGCCAACAGCATAAGGCTTGATATCTTTCCCTTAGTAGTCATGGGAGCTACTTCCATCTCTGAAGGTGTGTGTGCTGTGTCTCCAGTGACAAAATACTCACTGTCCAGTTCCATTTGGTACGCTTGCAGGTCCTGTGAGCTGTTTGAAAGGTCCACTATAATGACTTCCCAATCAGTAGATCTGAAATGAAACCCTTTGGCAGTCACTAGGCAAGGTCTGCCTAGCGGCTGCCAAACCTTTTTATTTTTTTTTTTTTTTTTTTTTTTTTTCTCCCCCCCCCCCCCCCCCCCGCCATGAGTTCCGTTCTCCCCCTTGTTTGTTAAGAGAGAGGCATTTTCCTGTGTGGGTCCCGCTATATTTATATCTTTGCACGTTTTTGTATTAGCAGTGGGCATGTGCTGTGCACTCAGTTTTTTTGTTTGTTGAACTTTCTCTGGTTCTGATTTTGAGGACAGTTTCTGGGAAAGTGTCCTTGTTTTTTGCAACGGAGGCAGATGACGTGCTGCAGCTGGTCTGATGACATTGGTTGTCTCCTTGGACCTGGTGCAGCCGTGGCAGCAGGCTGTGGTTGTGCAGCAGTTGTATGTCTGTCAGGGGTATTGAAAATCTCTGCCATCCTTGCACATGCGTCAATCATCTGAGCAAGACTAGGTGATGTGTCGAGAGGAAGGCTGAGGATAATTCTACAGCAGGTCTCATTCGCATTCCTCTGAGCCATTTCTTTAATCAACTCTGTCTGTACCATAGGGTCTTGCACCTGTCTTTCAACTTGGGTTCTCAAGCGATCCACAAACTGCAAAAAACTCTCTGAAGGAAACTGTTTAATGTTAAGATAGCTACCCTTAGCCTCAGTTACTGGTAATTGATAAAGTGTTTTTTCTGCAGCGTTACAGATTTTTTCCAAAACTGACCTAGACAACACCCGAGTTTGTTTTTCTGGACAATGCAAGTCACCTGTACCGCTTAAATGATCCATTGTAATAGGGTTACCATCATTGTTCATTGTGTCACTGCGTGTTAGTTGTATTTCCTATAAAACTGCTGTTAAAGCGGACTTCCATTTATTTTCCCATATCTCATATTCAGAAGGTGTTAGTAAACATTTAAATAAATCAGTGATATCTTTTGGTACCATTTCATTGGAATTTAAGGTTGCCCTCAGCATGCCTTTAAAAATCTCACTTGTTCTCCCATATTCTCTCTGTATTTTATAAATCTCTGTTTTGTCTCGATATGGTAATGGCTGGTATGTTTTGCTACCGTTTCTCTGACCTTAATAAACTACAGATGCAACAGATGGTATTATTTCATTTCCCATGTCCATAGAGGCAGGGTGTTTGCCCCCGCCACCCCCTGTGCCCCGGTGAGGGGCGGGTCACCCCCCCTCTCCCGGGCTGCCGCTGCTGCATTGGAAACCCCCGCGCTGCCAGCGCTGTGGGCTGCTGAGGTGCTCTGCCCTTCCCCTGTGCCGTCCTGGCTGCGAGCTGAGCCCGGATCGGCCCCGCCCCCGTTCCCGAGGCAAATCGGAGGCAGGCTCTGATAAGGGTTCCCGAGGCCACCCGGAGGCAAGCTGAGATAAGGGTGGGGAGGAGCTGCCATCGGGGGCCGGCAGGGATTGGGGGAGGGGTGGGGGGCTGGGGAAAGGGAAGGATTGTGGGGGGAAGGGACCGCAGATAAGGACACACGTCCAGTGCCATGATGTGGCCACATGCCACCCACAGACCCTGCCACAGCGTCATGGCTCTGGAGAGAAAACTTTTCGCTTTTGGAGTATTCCGGACTATATTTCTCAGAAGAACCAGGTGTTACAGTGGGGTACAGGGTGGGTAAAGGGGGTACAGGGCTGGGATATCGAGGGGGTGAGTCGGGAAGGGAAAAGGGACTGTTAATCTTTGTATGCTTTTTTCTGCTTCTAAAATCTGTTTCCGAGCTTGTAAGGATATCGGAATAAATTGAGAAATTTTATGTTCACCATTTTCAGTTTTTAAAGTTAATATCTGTCCAATCTGGTCCCAAAATGAAATCGAATTCAGTTCCTGCACAGTAAAATTTGGTATTTCTTTAGTTAGCCAGCATACAAAACGCTGTAGAAGCTTACTGGGGAATGTTACATTGTTTAAAATATTGCTAAGGTGTGTTGTTTTTCTCTTTTCTTCCACCGATAATTTCGCACCCATTATTTTAATAGTATTGATGTATCCTCCACCAGACTTTTAACACAGCACGGCTTTTTGAATTCCCGGCTGTCAGCACGGGAATCGATGCCGGGGCGGGGGAAGGGGAGAGGGGGCAGTCGCCGAGCCGAGCGGCAGTGTCGGAGCCGAGCGGCTGCTGGCTTTTTTTTTTTTTCCTCGGCTCTCTGGCCGTGGGGGGGGGGGGGGGAGATGGGGGAGGTCCCCCTCCACAGTCCCCGAACTTCAGCCCCTTCCCGCGACTCTCCTGACCAAGGAACATGGATTATCACAAACCCGTACGTTCCACGCTGCACACACAGGCTTCCTAGCTTAGTGCCGCGTGGCAGCTCCCACAGTCACTATGGTAACCCCTCCCAGCTAGACGCGCACCCGGGAAAGCTCGAATTGGAGGAAATCTTACCAATCCTGTGCATCCTGGGGTCATGCGTGAAATCGTCTGGGGTCCCCTCTCCAGCCGGCTCGCCTGGGGTACTCAGGCAAGATCCCGACCTTTTCCCCTGTCACTCAAAGCCTTTAAAGGCAGCTAGCATAACAGGGCAGTTGACTGTCCCAACAGAGCTTTTGAGATCCTTTCAAAGAAGGTCTCCAGGTCATTGCGTGGGTTTGTAGCAAACTCAGGTTGGGCGCCAGCTGTGGTTTCCCCCTCTCTCTCAGCCCCTAAATTATCAGGCTAGCCCAGAAATCTGAGGCCTTGAGAGGGGGGAAGCATCCAGAGAGGGGAAAGGTTGAAAAGAGGCTCTCACCCGATGTGGTGGATGTTCAGCTCTTTTATTCCATGGTCCGAGAGCGGGGGAAAGAATGGGGAAAAGAAAATGTCAGGGGTTTATCTATGCTCTTGACAGGGAGGGCTTCTTGGCTCTCTGCCAACCCCATTGGGGCATGAAGGAGGGGTCCAGGAATACCTGATATGATGTCACAGGGGTCCTAGGAACGGGGAAAACATGGTCTGAACGGAACGCAACAAAAACCTACCTCCCACTCAACCCTGTGATGAACCCCATCCAAGTTGTCATTCTGCTAATGCTGAACAGTCAGGCAGCTGCATGGATCGTCCCTCAGCCGCGTCAAAACATCTGGGTGACCCTGGCACAGACACTACAGCAGGAAAACATTTGCTTGTCCACTCCAGCAGCAAAGGACCCTATGTCCTACCTGTATGGTAGGAATTCCATGGCAGGCTGGAGAATTTCCAGCAGGCCTGAACAAACATAGGTCCAATGAAATCCCAGAATCACAGACGCCTGACCACACAAAGATCAGAGGCAAGTTGGGGTGATCATGAAATCCTTAGAGGAGTGGTTGCGAGGTTTGCCCAGGATGGCTCAGGAACCCCAAGAGTTAGAGCTATTGGGTTCTTCTCCTGCAGCTTCCAGTGTGCATTTTTCTGTGCTCCCAAAACCTTCCAGCACGGATGAGTACCATGTTATAAAACAATACCGTGGGGAGTTCACTGCAAGGAGGTGGTGTCAGAACACGAGCCATATCGGGGCAGACAACCCATCTCACTCAAGTCCCAAAAGTCTCCCTAAGGGATTGTTCTTGATTTGTGGGGATCAGGCATAGGCAGGAATCCCGTCTCAGCTTTTAGGAGGGCCATGTACAATCGGCAGGCTGTCCGTATTGACACCCAACCAAACTCTAATTGATGAATGGACTCATAAAAACAAATCGGCAAACAAAATGCAAAAGAGGAGTGCAGACAATCTGGATGCAAATTGTAACTCAGAAATTTTTCATTAGGCCAAGTCAAAAAGTGTTGCTGGGTCCCTGTTCCTTCCATGGGTCACAGCAGCCAAGGCTCTGGGTGAATTGGGCCACATAGAGTGCAGGGTTGTCAAACAGACAAATTTGACATCTGCTGATATCAGCTCCCTCCTAGAAGACGAGGAAATTACCAGACAGGCCATGCTTCAAAATTGTGCTGCTATAGATTTCCTTTTGTTACTGCATGGACATGAATGCAAGGAATTTGAAGGACTTTGTGGCATGAACCTGACTATAAAAGCTCCAAACATCCATGCTGCTCTTTGAAGCATGAAGAGCCTGATCGGACAGGTGAAGCAAGAATCCGAGGATTGGTTCAAAGAACTGTGCAAAGGCTGGGGATTCACGGGGTAGTGGACATCTATTGTTTTAGGTCAATTTTATTACTCTTTGTTATTCTGTTCCTTGTAACCTTGGCGTTCGGGATCCTGCGTCACTTGATTTTCAAAGCTATCAAGGGTCTCATACCTTCTACCTCAGAAGTCAACCAGATAGAGTTGGCAAACCTGAGGAGGTCTGACTACACCACCAACTGTAGGTGGTGGGAAACCCATACTCAGGGTTAAATTGAGCCCAGTGAATTCCTGTACCTTTGTTAAACAAATAAGGGGGAGGTGTTACTTTCCGCTCAGGCCATGTTTTCCCCCTACCCTGGGACCCCTGTTACTCAGATCAGGATAAGCCTGGACCCCTCCTTCATGCCCCAATAGGGTTGGCAGAGAGCCAAGAAGCCCTCCCTGTCAAGAGCATAGATAAACCCCTGACATTTCCTGTTCAGTCTCTTTCCCCTCTCTTTCCCTGCTCTTCCCTCTCAGAACATGGAATAAAAGAGCTGGACCAACTACATTGGGGGAGAGCCTCTTTTCAACCTTTGCCCATCTCCTGATGTTCCCCCCCTCTCAAGGCCTCATATTTCTGGGCTAGCCTGGTAACTTAGGGGCTGAGAGAGAGGGGGAAACCACAGTCCACAACTAGGAACCTGTGTGATCTTAGAGCCATAAATGCCACCTCCAAGCACATACCCAGAGCCTAGGGAAATGTCTTCTTCTTCCAATGGAAAATAGCCTCCAACTGTGTCCTGTCATAGTGGCAGATAGTGGCATCCTGACCTCAATTTCCCCAAAATTGCAGGATTTCTCCAAACTACAGATGTCAGCATCTAGGAACATGTGTGATCTTAGATCCCCAAATGCCACCTCTAAGCAGATACCCAGAGCCTGGGGAAATGACTTCTTTTCCCATGGAAAATGATCTCCAAATTCGGCCACTTGCTCTGGCCAACAGTGGCATCCTGGCCTCAACATTTCCAAACTGTGCAAGTTTTCGCCAAAATTAAAGTGTCAGCCACAAGGAACCTAAATGCATCCTATAAGCAGATGCTTAGACTGTGGTTTTCTTTTTCCCATGGAAAATGGTGTCCAATTGTGGCCACTCGCTATGGCCCACAGTGGCATCCTGACCTCAACATTACCAAACTTGTAAGATTTCTCCAAACTGCAGATGTCTGCAATTAGGAACATATGTGATCTTAGAGACCCAAGTGCCTCCGCTAAGCAGATACCCAGAGCCTGGGGAAATGACTCCTTTTTCCCATGGAAAATGGCCTCCAATTGCGGCCACTCAAACTTGCTCACAAAAATGTCCTGACCTTGACATTTCAAAACTTGCAGTATTTCTTCAAAACTTCAGATGTCAGCAAAGAGGCACCTGTGTGATCTTAGAGCCCCAAACACCACCTCTAACCAGATACCCAGATCCTGTGGAAATAGCTTCTTATCCCATGGAAAATGGCCTCCAGTTGCAGCCATTCGCTCTGGCCCACAGAAGCGTCCTGACCTCAACATTTCCAAACTGTGTAAGTTTTCTCCAAAATTAGACATGTCAGCAACTAGGAACCTGCGTGATCTTAGAGCCCCAAACGCCACCTCTAACCAGATACCCAGAGCCAGGGGAAATGTCTTCTTTTGCCATGGAAAATAGTCTTCAATTTCAGCCACTCATGCTGGCCCACAGAGGCGTCTGGATCTCAACGTTTACAAATCTTGCAACATTTCTCCAAAACTACAGATGTCAGCAACTAGGAACCTGTGTGATCTCAGACCTCCAAATGCCACCTCTAAGCAGATACCCAGAGCCTGGGGAAATGACTTCTTTGCCATTGAAAATGCCCTCCAATTGCGGCCGCTTGCTCTGCCGCACAGTGGCATCCTGACCTCATTATTTCCAAACTCGCATAATTTCTCCAAACTACAGATGTCAGCAATGAGGAACATGTATGATCATAGAGCCCCAAACACCACCTGTAAGCAGATACCCAGAGCCTGTGTAAATGTCTTCTTTTCCCATGGAAAATGGCCTCCAATTGCTGCCACTTGAACTGGTCCACAGTGGGGTCCTGACCTCAACATTTACAAAGTTTGCTGGATTTCTTCAAACTGCAGATATCAGCAACTAGGAACATGTGTGATCTTAGAGCCCTAAACGCCACCTCTCAGCAGATACCCAGAGCCTGGGGAAATTACTTCTCTTTTCAAATGTAAAATGGCCTCTAACTGCAGCCTGTCGCACCGGCCCACAGAGGTGTCCTGTCCTCAACATTTCCAGACTTACAGGATTTCTCCAAAACTACAGAAGCCAGAAACTAGGAACATGTGTGATCTTAGAGTCCCAAATGCCTGCACTAAGCAGATATCCAGCGCCAGGGGAAATGTCTTCTTTTTCTCTTGGAAAATGGCCTCCAATTGCTGCCACTCAAACTGGCTGACAGTGGCGTCCGGATCTCAACATTTCCAAACTTGCAGGATTTCTCCAAAATTGGAGATGTCAGCAATGACGTACATGTGTGATCTTAGAGCCCCAAATGCCACCTCAAAGCAGATACTCATAGCCTGGGGAAATGACTTCTTTTTTCCAATGGACAATGGCCTCTAACTGCGTTCTGTCACGATGAACTACACAGGTGTCCCGTTCTCAATGTTTCCAAACTGTGCAAGTTTTCTCCAAAATTACAGATGTCAGCCACAAGGAACCTGTGTGAGCATAGGGCCCCAAACGTCACCTCAAAGCAGATACTCAGAGCCTGGTGAAATGTCTTCTTTTTCCCATGGAAAATAGCTTCCAATTGCAGGCACTCGCTCTGGCCCACATAGGCGTCCTAACCTTCACATTTCAAAACTTGCAGCATTTCTCTAAAACTACAGATGTCAGCAACTAGGAACCTGTGTGATATTAGAGCCCCAAACACCACCTCTAAGCCAATACCCAGAGCCTGGGATCTTCTTTTTCCCATGGAAAATGTCCTCCTGATGCAGCCCACCTCGGAAGTTCTTGCTTGTCCCCTGAGGCTGCAGAATGCAGATAACTCGATTGCAGATGCAGAAAAAAAGGGCTGCCACTGAGTTTTTCGAAAAGCAAGAACATATACAGAGCCTTCTGTTTGGGAGTGAGCAGCTGCTGGATTTTTGCAATTGCCTTTACTGTGCACTTAATGCCAAGATGGAATGTGTATGCAACTGCAACGAGCTGGGCAGGAAGAGGCAGAGAGCACGGCCATGTGACAGCAGTTTGCAGCTTGGCTTGTAAAGAGCAGTTTTCTTGGAATGTGCAGATAATCCATCTTTCTGGGCAAGAGTGGCATAAGTGCGCTGTGCTGGTAAGCTTTCTCCCTGTGAGACACACTGGGAAAGCTTTTTGCTAAGATGCAGACCACTAGAGATGCGGACTATGGGTCTCCGGAGCTGTCCGAAGAGAAGTGCCAGTCCCCGGTGTCTTTCAGCTGCAGCCGTGCTCCAAAGCGTACGCCTGCCACTCCGGTGATCTGAGTGCGAAGTTCGGGAGCTGGAGACTGGGTGATAGGAGAGTGAGAGGCAGTCGCTGCTGAACCCAGCAGGGCTTTAGGGACTGCCTTTGTGGGTCCAAGTACACTGCTGATCCCACTGGCAAGGAAGGAGGCGACACTCTTCTGGGGATAGATCCAAGATTTATTGTGACTCTGAGGAGATCCCCAAACCACAAGAGCACTCAAAGAGATCCAACAGAAGAGAGTGAGCTCTGAGCCTCAAACAGGCCCGGACATAGAGAGGGCGGCGAAACCCGATCAGACAATGGGAGATGAAATGGGTGTGGCCCTCCAAGGGAAGGACAACCGGGGTATCCACTTAGGAGGGAGAAGGGGAGGGGCCCCAGGCCATTGTCCCCAGTGACCCAGTGACCCCAGCAGAAGCCTCTAGACAAAGGGGAATGATGGGCAACTCATCCAGGAGTGGTCAGGGGCATGAGTCATGAGTCCTGGAAGGATATGTGGTCCTTTACCCTTTCCAAGGAGAGGCACATCCCGCGGGATCCAAGGGTAACATTGGCATCTTGGTTACAGAGCCTCCCCCAAGCCTTCTCTCCCTCTCTCTGCTTTACAAGAAGACCTTCTGCCAGCAGCCACCCAGCTTCCTTGACTACCAGCCCAGCATCCTGCAGAAATACCCAGACCGAGGGAAGATCCTCATGGTCAGATGCCCATCACCCATCCGGGATCTCCTGCCCAGCGGGGCAGCGTTACCGCAGGCAGTAGGGCTGGTCCCTGTCCAGCACCAGCCCAGGGCTTTGGTGCCCATCTGGGAGAGAGGGTTGATGCTCTTCTCAGGGCCTGGAGGGCCCAGGTGACCGAGCACTGATCACTAATTCCAGGAGCTGGTGCAGAACGCAGACAATGCCGGCGCTAAGGAGGTCGTGTTTGTGTCTGACAAGCGGGAATTCAACCTCACCGGAGAGGGCGTGGAGGGCACCCAGGGTGAGAGGCACTGTGGGCACCGGGAGAAACGGGATGAAGCTCTCGGGGGGCACTGGCTGCTGCTGGGAGGGGCTGGGGGAATGGGAACTGGTGAGGGGTTCTGGGATGTGCTGGGAGCACTGAGGGTAGTGGGAGGACTCAGTGCTACTGAGGGGAGTTTTGTGGGAACACTGAGTGTGAATGACAATTCCCACTCCATGTCCCAGTTCCTCCCTTAGCCATGGATGGTGCTGACCACCAGGCCCAGCTCTCTCGGCCTACAACAATGCCATGATGTCATTCTGGGAGTGGACAGGGATTCAGCGCCCAGGGGTGTCACACAGGCGGGAAGATCCTCACAGCGTGGGGCACTTCAGCTTGGGCTTAGCCTCTGTCTACCACCTCACTGGTGAGTGGCACTGGGAGCCCCAGCTGGGACTGAACCGGGGATGTGGGTTTTACTGGAGGCACTGAACTACAGGTGCTGGGGAGAACTGGGGGGCACAGGGGGTGTGCAAAATGGAGGGCTGTGTCCAAAGTGAGGAAACCTGAAGCTGGAAACCTGAAGCATTAGGAGGCTGGAGGGAGGCTGGCTGGCAATGGAGAGCAGGGCTAGGGGGACAAACTGAGGGAGGACTGGTGAATTGGGATTAAGCTTTGGATGATGGGAGGCACCGTGGGGATAAACTTGGGGCCATTGGGTGGGCATCTTTGGCATTGATGGCTTGGGATGATCTGGGAAGGAAGTGGTGTCCATGTCATCTCTGTGGCCTTACGGTTCCCTTGTCTCCAGACCTACCAGGTGTGCTGGAGCCCCCCATACTTGGGGGTGCTGGACCCCGAATGCCAGGTGCTGCCTGGTGCTGGCAAGTGCTGAGACATCTCTGAAGCCCAGGACCTTTCTGGCCTTTTTGAGCCCTTCTGGGCTGGGCTGTAAGCTGTGGGACAGCACCCTGCCTCAGTCCAGGGCACCCTCTTCTGCTTCCCTCTTGGCCGCAACCCTCAGAAATCACTGCAGGGGTCTCCAATGATGAGCGCATCTGCAGCCTCATGCAGACTTTCCTCACAGAGGCCCGTCTTGCCCTCCACTTCCTCCGCCATGTCCGCCGCGTGGCCCTGCACCGTGTGGCCCCTGATGGGGTCCAGACACCCATGGGAACACTTGTGGCATCCCCTCAGCCTCTCCCTGTCCCAGTGCCATGAGGAGCTGAGTCTGGCGTGGTGCCTGGTGGCCCTGCACAGGGATGGGATGGGTACTGGCAGTGAGTGGCTGGTGGCCACGAGCAGGGCCACTGAGGGGCCAGTTGTGGCTCTGGGCAGATGGCTGGGGTGCTGCCCTGAGCTGAGCCTGGCACACCTCCTCCTCACGGCCTGCCAAGGGCGTCTCTGCTGCTTCCTGCCACTGCCAGCCACTGATGAGATGGCCACAGGGCTGCCCGTCCATGCCAGTGCTCCCTTTGCCCTCTCTGATGATCGCTGTCATATCTGCTGTCCCCAGGAGGATGAGGAGGGGGAGGAAGATGCCTGCTGGAAGGCTCTTCTGCTTCTCGACCTCCTGCCCCGGGTCTACAGCCCTTGGCTGCCATAGCTGTGGCTCTGCCTGCTGCAGATGCCTACAGCTTGTGGCTGAGCTCTGGCTGGATCCACAGCCTGGTGAGCCGTGTGTGCCAGGAGCTGGTGGCTGCCCCCATCCTGCTGCCGGCCACAGATGGGGCGGTGGGGCGGCTGCGGGCCCTTGAGGCTGGGCTGCTGCCAGAGGCTGCGGGCGATGCCGCCACACGGCAGGTGATCCAGGCCTTGCTGGTGGCAGCCAGGGAGCCGCTGGCCGAGGTCCCACCCCACGTGTGGAGGGCGCCGACTTTGGGGATGCCGAAGGGTCTGTGGGAGGCCACGGCAGGACACGTGCGGGAGGTGCTGCGGTGCCACGGGGCCGCAGAGCTCCCGGCTGCCAGCTGCCTCTGCCTGCTGCGCTACGTGGCTGGGGATAGCTGCCATGCTGAGCCCTGGGGCTTCCCCCTCCTGCAGTGGCAGACCCCCAAGGCGATGGTGGGAATGGAGGAGTATGGTGGCTTTGCAGTGGAGCAGGTGCAGTGAAGTGCAGTGCTGCAAGGACATCTGCACTGTGCTGGTGCACAGCGGGGCAAAGGTGGAGGGCAGCTCCCAGTCACAAGTTATCCATGGTGGCAGGGGGCCAAAGGTGTGGGTCCCATACAAACCTGGGAGTGCTGCCCAGCACCACAGACAGGGAGGCTGTGACTCTTGGCTGAGCAGTGAGGAGCTCATGGCCCTGACTCCATCCGTCCCCCAGGCCCTGTGTTGGCTGTGTCAGGCCACGAGTGACCTGCAGGCAGCCCGCACTGACATTCAGCACTGCTTCCCCAACTGGGTGCTCTTCAAAGTGCACCAGGCCCTGGAGAAGGCACTGGTGGTGGCCGTGCTTTGCCCTGGTGAAGCTTTTGCAGGCCATAGGAGGCTGATGGGTATGGCCCAAAGGCTGGAGGTGGAGGAGCCGGAGCTGAGGGGCCTTGTCCTGAGGTGCAGTGGCTGTGTGACTGTGGTACGGATAGCAAGGCCACAGAGTACTCGAGTTTCCTTTCCTTTCCCGTGAGCCCCAGTGAGGCCTTCCCCAGCGTGGATGAGAAGGAGGTCCTGAAGCGGGCACAAAAAGTGCTGGTAACACTGAAGGACCGCGTGGGCAGAAAGTGACAGGTCCCTACCAAGGCACACGGCACCTGGGCCAAAGGACCATCAGGCACCCATCAGAGACCCACCATGGACCTGTTGTGGACTCGCCGTGGATTTGCCACAAACCTGCCACAGGCCATTCCAGATTGTCTAGCCCGGGCAGGGGAGTTTTGGTGGCAGAGCAGGGCCCAGACCACTGGACATCACAGAATTGCCTGTGCCATTGGCATGTCTTGAGTGTGCAGTAAATAAAGTGCCAAATAAATGCTGCAATGCTGGAAGACCCTTCACTGACAGTGGAGTCAGGGACATGAAGAAGTCATGGGCAATAGGTGTGGACAAGGGGAAGGTGGTGATGAGGGAGTTTGGAGAACTGTGCTTGGTCAGTTTTGGCTAGCCAGGTGCTCACTGAACCACTCAATTACTTCCCCTCTTTGACTGAAAAGAAGCAGAAAATGTGAAAAAAATCCCGTGGGTCAGGGAGATCACTCACCAGTTACTGTCACAGTGAAAACAGACGCACCTTGCGGAAATTAATTTCTTTTAGAACCAATTAAACAGAGTAGGAAAATGAGAAATAAGAATAATCCTAAAACCACCTCCCCCTACCTTTCCTTGTTCCCAGACTCAGTTTTAGTCCTATCTCTTTTACCTCCTCCCCTTGAGCCGTGTGCAAGATGGGGAATGTGGATTGCTGTCAGCTCATAACACTTGTCTCTGCTGCTCCTTTCTCCTCACAAATTCCCCTCGCCATGGGAGACAGTCCTGCACCAACTTTTCCAATGTGGGTCCTTCCCACGGGCTGCGGTTCTCTAAGAACTGCTCCAGCAAGGTGCCTTTCCATGGGGTACAGTTCTTCAGGAACAGACTGCTCCAGTGTTCTGCCAGCTCCTGCATGGACTCCTCTCCACAGAGCATAGCCCCTGCCAGGAGCCCGCTCAAGCGTGGCCCTTTTCCAGGCTGCAGATCCCTTCAGGGCACCCCCACCCGCTGTGCTGTGGGCTCCTCACATGGGGTGCGGTGGGGATCCGTTCCTCTACTCACCTACACAGGCTATGGGTCAAAATCCACTGTTGCTCTCACGTCTTCTTCCTCCCTGCCAGCTGCTGTTGCTCAGCAGTGTTTATCCCTTTTTTAGTATTGAATCCCAGAGGCCCTCCCAGCATCACTGGTTGGCTCAGCCTTAAGCCAGTGGCAGGTCTGTCCCGGAGCCCTCTGGAGCCGGCTCTGCCCAACACGGGAGCAGCTTCTGGTGTCTTCTCATCGAGGGTCACCCTGCAGGCCCCTGCTACCCAGATGTGGCCATGCAAACCTGCGACAAGGATGATGAGGTAGTACCAAGGGGGGAGCATGGGGGTCTCAAGAAAAGCATGAGGTAGGGGAAGAAGCAAGAGGAGTTTAAAAGTTTCAATGAGCTGGAGTAACTGCCATAGGCCCAGAGACCACCACCAAAGTCCCAGTGCGACTCTGCTGGTATGAGGCCAAGGACATGGCCTGCCCCTGGGCCGGGGCAATCCCAAGCACAGACTCAGGCTGGGCAGAGCAGGGGTTGAGAGCAGCCCTGAGGAGAAGGACTTGGGCATGTTGGTGGACAAAAATCTCAGTGTGCCTCAAGCTCTTGCGCTGTCACCCAGAAAACCCCATGTCCTGGGCTGGCCCCACAGAGTGGGCAGCAGGGGACAAGGGGGATTCTGCACCTCCGCCCTGCTCAGGCAAGACCCCACCCGCAGAGCTGCCTCCAGCCCTTGGGTCCAGCATCAGAAGGACGTGGAGCTGCTGGAGTGAGTCCAGAGAGGCCAAAGAGATGCTACAAGGGCTGGAGCCCCTCTGCTCTGAGCCGAGCTGGGAGAGCTGGGAGTGTTCAGCCTGGAGAAGAGAAGGCTTCAGGGAGACCTTAGAGACATTTCCAATGCCAAAAGGGGCTCCAAGAGAGCTGAGGGGTGACCTTGGACAAGGGCTTGGAATGGCAGGACAAGGGGAATGGCTTTCCACTGGCAGAGGGCAGGCTTAGAAAAACTCTTCCCTGTAGGGATGGTAAGACACTGGCACAGGTTGCCCAGAGCAGCTGTGGCTGTCCCATCCCTGCAAGTGTCCAAGGCCAGACTGGCAGGGGCTTGGAGCAACCTGGTCTGCTGGCAGGTGTCCTTGCCCATGGCAGGGGGTGGAATAGGATGAGCTTTGAGGTCTCTCCAGCCCAAACCAGTCTGAGATTCTATGCTGAGGTAAAACATCACCATAGTGATGACAAATCCAGGGCTTGCCAAGCTGCCATGGCATCATGTCCATTGAGTGCTCCCTGACAAGGTCAAAGGGCAGCTCCCTCCCACAGTATGTCACACCAGTCTGGCACACTTCCCGTGCAGGTGACATCCACTGTCAGCAACAACAGAACCGCTTTTCCTTTACCCACTGCCAGTGAGAGGGAGCATGGATCATTACATTTTTTCCCACGTAAGATATGGAGCAGAAATCCCTGTTATAAATCCTGCCAATTCTTTCTGAATTTGTACATACAAGCAAAGATGCCTTGCACAGAATCTACCTTCTTGGAACCCTGGTGATCAGTGGCACAAAGTCTAGCAGTGGAGCCGGGAGGACAATGCTGAGCCCAGTCCTTTCTGACACCTTTGTTAGTAAACTGGGCGATGGGGCCAGGGTGTGCCCTCCCACAAACCGGGAGCAGTGGCTGACCTGCCAGAGAGAAGTGCTGCCATCCAGAGGGACACTTCAACAAGGGTGACAGTTCAGTGACAAGTGCTGAGTCGTGTCCTTGGGAAGGAACAAGCACAGGCACCTGTATCTGCTGGGGGCCACCCCGTTGAAAAACTGAAGTTTGGCAGGGTCCTGCTGGACACCAGGATGCCCACGGGCCAGGAATGCCCTCCTGCAGCAATGCAGAACAGCGTCCTGGGCTGCACTGGGAGCTGTGACACAGCTGGTGGAGGGAGGGGATCCTTTCCTTCTGCTCCACACCAGTGAGGCCAGCCCTGGAGTGCTGGGCCCAGAGCTGGGCTGCCCAGTACAGGAGACAGGGACAGACTGGACAGATTCCAGCTCAGGGCCATGAAGGTGATGGAGGGACTGCAGCATCTCTGCCGTGAGGAGAGGCTGAGAGAGCTGGCACTGCCCAGCCTGGAGCAGAGCAGGCTCAGGGCATCTCATCCCTGGGGATAAACACCCGGGGGGAAGCTGCAGAGGGGACAGAGCCAGGGACAGCCCCAGGGGCCTCGGGCACCAGGTGAGACACAGGAGGGGCCCTCTGAGCTCAGGAGACACTTCTGCACTGGGAGGGGGACCAAGCACTGGTGCTGCTGCCCAGGGGGTGTGGTGGAGTCTCCATCCCTGGAGAGACTCAAAAGCCACCTGGACACATCCTGGGCGGCCGGCTCAGGGTGGCCCTGATGGAGCAGGGGCTGGGCAAGGTGACCTGCAGAGGTGCCTCCAGCCTCCCCCAGCCCGAGATTCTGGGGCTCTGGGAATAACAGTTTCTTAAGGACAAATGAAAAAGCTCTACACAGGGCAGGTTTCTCCCGCCCTCACCAAAGTGGTTCATGTCACATGTCTCCCTTCTGCAGACTCCTCCCTGGAGTGAGGACGCCTCTCAAGGTCATGCCTTGAGGCTGAGAGAAGTGTTTGCCCGTGGTCATTGGTTTGGGTGAGTAGCATCAATCTTTAAGAATTGGTTTTGCTGGCTTGACTAGAACTGCTACAATGTTGCTTCAAAATATAATGCACTAAACTGTAACTTATAGGTCTCTGTACTGCATAGTAAATAACCCTGAGAAAGATCTATTCGTTTAATCATGATCATAATAAACTCTTTATTTTTCTATAAACATATCTTTCATCCTATGGAACACAGTTGTGTAAAGGTTCAATTGCACCTATGCTATCCTTTAAAGATAAACTACTGACTAAGTCTAAGACTGCATCCAGCTGCACCCTGCCTCCTCTCTGAGACGTTCAGGAAGCAAGGAGGTCCTTTCTGCACCTCGTGTCTCCTGCCTGCTGCCTGCACAGCTCTCCAGGTGGTCCTGTCGGTCTTGGGCCAGCTGTGCCTGCAGCAGGGACACCTGAAAGAGGCACAAGGCCCGGCTCAGTCAAGCCCACGCTGGCAGGAGCACCTGCAGCCCCACGGAACCGGCTCCCGGGGCAGACACAGCCTCCAACTCCAGCCCTCACCAACACTCAGCCCTGGGGCAAGGAAAAAGGAACAGGCTCCCAGACAGAAGAGAGCTCAGATGATCAAGTCCAGCTCAAGGCTGGCAAAGCCTTCCCACGTACATCCCTCAGCCACCACAGGTCGATTAGAAAGTTCTGAGGGGATTTAGGAACCCAACTCTGATTTCCAAAGCACACATTTGGGCCACTGACCCCTTTCTCCACAGGCTGTGCATCAGCAGGAGGGCTGCTGCTCCCCTCAGCTACTGGAGGAATCTTCCATTTCAAAAGGCAACCAATTTGGATGGGCAGACTCGTGGACAGGAAAAGTAAAGTAGTCTGGCAGGAACACTCTCCTAAAAGTTCTGATTCTTCTCCTTTCAGGTTCCACCTGCACATTGGATGGGAGAGAGGGTCACAGAAACCTGTCAGCAAACATGGAGCAAAAGGACCTCTGGGCATCATGGCAAGGAGATCTCTGCTCTGAGACCCCGAATTGCACTAGACAACACTGGGGGCAAAAAGCTCTCGCTGGGGGCTTTGCAAGAGAGGCCAGTGTGTGTGCAGGGACACAGGGCCAGGGAGGGAGGCAGCGGAGTGAGGGTGTCCTTGTGAACGCCATGGGCTGCCCCAAGAGAGGGAACAAACAAAAGGGTGTGGCCACAGCAGGGACAGGGAGAGGCAAGGAAACAAGCAGAGGTCTCCAAAGCACTGCTTGGGCTAACGTGCCAAGTTCCAGAGGAGCCTGAGGCTCTGCAGAGGAAGCGAATGTCCAGTTTACCTGCTCGCCACTTCTTCTGGGCTCAGTGGATAATTCAGGCCTCTCTCTCTTCTCCTCCTCTGCTGATGCAGCCGGCTGCTTAGGTTCCAGGCTGGTCCCTGAGCCACCTAACAGCTGTTCCACTTGTGCTCCAGCAACCTGCTGGGTGTTCATAG